>JAPPVO010000007.1:113336124-113936124 GCA_030407325.1 Camellia japonica
ATGTAGTGTCTCATTATTGATTTTGTTTCTTGTTCTAAACAGGCTGTTCAATTCTACTGTTGGAAGGCCTCCGAGTTGCAAACATTTGAACACAAAAAGAACATAAACATGTTACCATTATCCCAATCACAGAGGGAAGAAGTTAACAGACTGAAATGTGCATTCCTGAAAGATGAACAATTGGCGGAGACACTTTTCAGGACCTGTGACAAGTGCAAGCAACATCGCTTCAATTGGGCTGGTTTTTCTGCTGCAGTCGCTGCATGGGAAGCTTATTGTAATAAACTAGGTAAAGAAATGCTTATGAGCTTACCATACTGGAAAACACATCAATCTATATTTTGTGTTCCATCATTGGGTCTTGAGGTAGGAACTTAATACATACATTTTCATGTTTCAAATATAAATTTTTGGTATTCAATTCCCATGTTAGTCACAGGTTATAGTAAGAATTGTCCATTGTACTTTCTCTTGCAATCTCTCTTATGCTCTAGGTTTGCAACGAAGCTCGTTAGTGTAATGCAGGAAGAATCGTGCTTTTGCTTTTCAAAACAAATGTTGTTTCTCCTGCTCTGCCGCTTAAAACTCAGAAAGGTTAATATTTTGAAGTTGGTTTTTAGATGCATTTTATTTAAAGTTTTTTAGAAAAGCTAAAATCGCTTTCGGTCTTTATGAAGTTCTGTTAGTGTATATATATATGAATTCTCTATTTGGGGTGTCATAAATAAGTGCAGTTTTTGTCTTTTTGGACTAAAAATTGAGGAAAAAATATAGATGTTTGTGTTAACTTTTTGACTTTTTATGGAAAAATGTGTATTAAAAAATTGTATAATTAGTGTGTAGGAGAAAATTAGGATTGGGAGTTGTGCCGCCGTAATTTTTAACTTTTGGTGAATTAGTGATAACTTTTTAACTTTTTGAGTAACTTTTTGGCAACTTGCCAAACTTGGCCTTTGTTTTAGTTTTAGTTTTTGTTTTTGTTTTCATAAAATTGTTGTCTTTTAATGCCAAACTGAGGCCATATTTCAAAGGATTTTTCTTAAGTGTGCAACCCTCAAGGTTGCACACCATGTGTCACTTACACAAAAAGTGTAAGTGGAAGTTGAAAACAAAAGCAGGACTGCAAACAGAAAAGACGTAAGTGTAAGGGCATAAGTTGCACACCATAACAGTACCCTATTTCAAAAGCCCCACAATTGCAGAGGTCCCTTGAATGCAACTGTCATAAAAGCGAGCATAATCGAATATCCTGTGCATAAAATTATACCTAAAGCAAATAAAAAGCAAAGAGAAATTACAAAAATAATAATAAATAAAAGAAAAGATATTCCAAACCTGTGGTGCATTTTGTTTTTCACTTCTGTTGTCAAAGGAAGTACCAAACTCTTGATTCCACTCCTCACCCTTTCACAATTCAATCACTTTGGCATATAATCATATTTCAATTCGATGTTAACATTTTAATAGTCAAGATGTTTATTTATTGGGGGAAAATACTTGAGTTGGAGTTGAAAATGATTTTATTCACACATTTAAGATTGAGAAAGTGTGAGAATATAAAATTTGATTAATCCACAATTATGAGTCCTATATTAAAAAAGTGCATTGATTACACATAAAATTGTTTCATTGTTTTAAACCAATCAAAATTCATTTTTTTTTTAGAAACAGAAAAACAGGCAATATATTAAAAGAAAAACAATGTATAAGAGCACCAAAAGAAAAGAAAAGAAAACCTATTACAAACTACAAAAAGCCTCAAAACACAACAGTGGTTTGAGAAGGCTACAGATCTACTCGCTGATGTGGCCTAGGCTCCAATCTATGGATGGAAGGCCTGCCTCAAGTATAAAATCATACCCTCGTTGTCATCGAAGACAATGTTTGCCGCCACCGCTTGAACTCCACCAATATCGCCGCTACTCCAAAAGTTGAAGCTCAAAAACCCACAATAATAAAGAAACCATCGAGGACAAACCAAATATCTATATAAAAAAATGAAGAGAATATCACAAAACTTCTATTCCTACATATCTACACTGTAGAAGTGCAGATCTACCCTCTGTAAAATCACTAAATATGGCATTTAGTGGAGGAAGTATTTGGAATATTATTGTACAAACTAATGGTTCATCATGGATGAGTGTGAGAACAAACTTCTGAAAATTCTTAAATCATAAAAATTTGAAGATTCTTGATTCCAATCAGAATTTCTCTGATCTTTTACCTAGTGACTTTTTAATTTCTGTTTTTACCAAGTAACTTTTTTATTTTTATAAATAATTAAAAGGTTGAATTTAAACAAACAACAGTCATAATCTTCTCTCTTCTTACCATCTCACTATTAGTTAATTGATTTTTATTTCTTTAAATTTTTTTTTTTTTTTTTTTGATAACACAGGTATCCCAATCGTCCGATTTTTAGGAAAGTCAGGACTAATCCTGAGGGATATTTCTTTAAAATTTTAAGTTTTCTCTTTTCGATAATTCAATTTTTTGCTTACTTTCAATACAACAAACTTATCAACACATAATTAAAAATAATAATATGATTCGGTTACATAATCCCCATTACTAATCTTCATATTTGACAACATATATAACTAAGATCATCGCGATGAACTGCCACTTAAGAGCCCCTCCATGTAAATTAAGCTCTCTAAATAGATGCGTAAACCGACTTTGTCACACTCCATTTGTGCAAAACATTGCCAACAATATCATAGAACTGGACACCAACTTCGTTTTGAGTAATCTGCAATGTCATAAAGCCTTGTCCATCGTAATAAAACTTCATTTCCTTTGGATTCCACCCTTTAACATTGCCCCTCCATGCCTTTGATCCGCCACCGCTTGTCAGAAACTGAAGTGGACTAGAAAAAATAATAAGAAATAAAAGAAACAATTTAATTAGTATTTATTCCATTGAATTAGTCAATTTTATTGTTTTTAGAAAATTTAATTGTATCCCATGATATTGTTTGATATTAGTAAATCAAGTTACCTGTCAGGACTACTGATGTGTTCCAAGCAATGGTCATGCCCATTTATGTAAAGATCAACATTGTTAGCCTGTAAAAAAAAAAGAAAAAGACAAAAAAAGAAATGGCTTAATTAGGTTAGTAAACATTGTAGGTTGAATCAATCATAATTTCTGGCCCGAAAAGATTGAAAATTTTATTGTTTGGTGTCTTATAATTTGGGAAAGGAAAATATTTGGTAGCTCAAAATTTTATAACTCAAAAGGTTCAAATCTGTCAAAACGACGTCGTTTTACACTCAAAATCTGTCAAAATAACGTCGTTTTGAGTGATTTGAGCCATTTGATCCACAAAATTTTGAACTACCTAGCATTGTTGTTTTGGAAAATACTATATAAACGAATTTTTTATCTGATTTTGGAAACAAAAAATATTTGATATAAAAAAAAAAACTCATTTTTCTATTGTGAAAACAATTTTAAAAAATTCAAAAATAATTTATATTGTTTCACAGAAAGTGGGTTGTTTTATTAATTTTTTCCAAAAACAACTTTTTTAATTTTTAATTTTTCTTTTTCTCTTTCAAAAAATTACAACTAGACAAACGTAGATTTCACTTGTATTTATTAATGTGGATTTCATATCTTTGTATCGGGTGATAAGAAAATCTAACAAAAAAAATCTTTTAATATATATGTTGTATTACTCTTTAACTTTTAGCATTTAAACAAAAATGTAATGTAATGTACCTGAAGTATTGGGAGAAGTTTGGCAACAAGCTCAATGGTGTCTCCATGAATTCCAGCACTTCTCATTGTATGGTGCCCAACCACTATTTTCCACGTGGCAGTTGATTCCCTTAATGCTGAATCCACATCCTAAAATTCATAACGAAATAAAATAAAGCTTATTAAAAGTTATTTATTTCAAATTAAACCTTTAGTATATTTTCTACCTAATTTTTGTTAGTTTCTTCCTTTCACAAATGTTTTGCAAATATAAAGAAAAGAGATCTTTTTTGTTAGGCTAAGAAATTTAATGAGTGAATTTGAACGGCTTGTTTGACACTAACTCAATAGTAGCTATTTAACCTTGAAAATGTGAATAAAAAAAAGGAAATGTTTGGGACCTCTTTTGGGATGACCACCTACCCCCAAAGTGATCCTGACCCTCCATGTATGTGTGGGACCCACTCATATATATGTGAGATCTACATTATGAGTGGTTTAGATTTGTGAAGTCTTGTGAGAATCTTATGAAAGTGGGGGTCTCAATCATTACTAATAGAAAAAGCCTCATGTCAAAAGCGTTTTGTAACATAACTAGTTTTATAAATTTTTTTCATTGCAAAATTACTATCTTACCCTTCACTATCTCTGAAGAATGAGTGAAATGTTCATTTGATATCAATAAAATTAGCATCTTACCTTTCATCATCTTTGGGTGTGTGAAAACCCCCAATGCTAGCTTTTTGGACAAACAAACATGGCAAACTATTTAAGGTCTTTTTAACTTTTAAAAAAAAAAAAAAAAAAATTTGTGGTTGAAGGCTGTGCCAAATGAGGTTTTACCATCAAGAGATTTGAGAGATAATCCTTTCGGGGAAGCACACCCCGCCAGTCATAGGTATGGTCTTCTTGAAAGTATTTATCTCGGAATGGAGTTGTATCCACGAAGAAAAATTCTACAATTTCTGCTCAACATGAACGAGGAAAAAATAGAATGGCATGGAAAATATGAGAGTTATACTATATGTCAAATGTAATTAGAGAAATCGCATGCTTATTTTATTTATTTATTCAGGAATAAAACAAGAGAGTTCAAAATTAAATGGGTCTGAGTTACTTTTTAATTACCTGCATTGAGAATAAAAGATCTCATGCAAAGCCATCTGCTATCCCTCTTTGTAAGGACAGGACTCAGTTGTGCTAAGGCATTACTTCTATAGTCATGGTTGCCCAATACTACAACACAAACCAAGAGAAAAAAAGAAAAAAAAAAAACATATACAATATTAGTTCTTCTACTTGTATGGAAATTAAATACAAAATTGAACACAATCTTCTCGCACATATGTAAGACTCACCAAAATGTAGGACTCACTTCATGGGCAAAAATTTGTTTGATGTTTTGATCAATTCTGTGTTCTAAACTTTTCATACAATATTAAGGGTTGTTATGTATCATTAGACGAGTTTTACACTAATGCTATATGTATTCATTAATACACTAATTAGTGTACCAATTGATGATATGGCGTAATTTAAGAGGTTTTTAGTATTTGTAATTTGTATAATGAGTAGGATCTATAATAATGTTATAACTAGTATTAGTACACTAGTTAGTACATTAATTGGTGCATGTAACCCTACCGTTTTATATTTGGTGTGTTGATTCACATTACAAATGTAGTGTACATATATTAGGAAATCACAACACTTAATTAGAACTGGTGAGACACGAAAGGATAATAAAGGCTTATTTTGCCAACATTATTAAAAGTCAGCTTTTTGACTTTTTTTAAGTCACATCGCTTCTCTATTTTTTTGTACATTTTTTCAAAAAAAACTTAAAAACCTAAAAAAATTAGCCTTTAATCTATTTTCCAAAATAGGCCAAAATACCCATACACAAAGAGAATACAAGATTTACTTGATTCACTTCACGACTAAGGCTATATTGATGACTATTGTCGTTTTCATTATGATTAAAAAGTTTACAAGAGATTACCAAGATAGCCGCCTCCTCTCAATTATCAATTTATAGAAATTAGGGCAATAAGTCACATGTGCAAAAATATTAAAAATATCCTTACTCTAAATTTGGATATTCAGTGTCCAATACTTACGGTATATATAGGGTCCATTATTTTTAGTTACGGTAGGTCTTACAAGTACATAGATGGTCTATTGTATAGATCTATATTTAGAATAAAAATAAAGAATCAATAAAAAAAAAAGAACTAACGAAATACATCCGATGACATATATCATCAGGGGCGGAATTAAAGAAGACTATGGGGAGCCATGACGCCCCTGTTTCTGTAAAAAGTATGATTTGTCATAGCATTTTAAAAATATATCTCATTTTATACATAAAATGGCCCCCTAGTATAAAAAATATATATATCATTTTTCTCCTATCTTGAAATCTCTTTTTATTTTGCACCAAAAAAATTTCATCCTATTAAAAATTACTTCTATGGCATTTGAATTTTTTTTGTGTATATACATAATTTATATATCATATTGTACATACATGCGTGCATATGTATATGGTGAAAATTTTTTATTTGTCTTTTAGCCCCTCCGGTGATGAAATCCTGATTCCGTTCCTGTATATCATTTTCCTATTAATTTAAGAACTATAATTAAAAAAAAATACAATATTTAATAAATTGAGATTAGAGAAACCCATTTATAATTCTTATTATTCAACACAAAAAATGATATGATACAAATATTTGCAATAATAATAGTATTAGTTTGAAGCTTGAATATCACCTGCGTACCACTGTTTTTGCAAGCTTGGGGCAGTGTAAATATTGGTAAATGACTCATCAAATGCTGCATCATGTACATCTGTCAATCCATCTTCGTAAAAGTTATCACCTGTTGAAATTATAAAATCTGTGTCCAACTTCTCTGCTGTTTTTCCCATCTGCGAAATGTTCATTAAAATATTAGATTTCGATCCAAATAATTTTCCAAAAAAGAAAAAAAATTCTTAATTTGTTGTTGTCAGACAAATTTAATTGGGATCGATCGACTTTCATGGCTTTTTCAATAATGACACCCATAAAAAAACCAGTAAAATTACCAAGGTATGATTAGAGAATTAGGTTTTTTTGTTAGCACCAAAGGAATTGTTTACCAAAGAAATCCAATATATAAATGATTTTACATTTCTTAATTGCTCACTTTTATGGTGGATAGGTACAATAATTTTAAGCGTAATGTCGATGTACCTCACCAGAAGATTAGGGGGCTTAACTCTCCCTATCTTTTGTGTTTTTTCTCTTTAAATTTGTTTCAAAATCTTTCTTATGTGATTTTTTAGTGTAATTATTACATTTGTTGTATATTTATTTATTAATATTTATTAATATTAATATTTATATTTTAAATCGATAAAAGAGGGAAATAAAATAAAAACTTAAACATCACAGGGTAGAGAGCATCTTATATGTTCAACAGTACTACGTCCAGACAATTTCTCTCCCTCCCAATTCCCTTAATGAGGTGGTAAAGATAAAATGAATATAAAGAGAGTTTTGAGAGAACATTAGAATATGTGTTACCTCTTCAAATTTTACTTGTCATTATTCGGGAGATTTAGAGGGGAGGAGAGAAATTATGTCAATGAAACACTTTTCAATTAAATATTAGACAAATAACAATATAGTGGTGTCTAGAAGAAATAATTATAAATAAATGATAAATATTTGTAATTAAAATCATAATTTTTATTTTATTTTATTTTATTTTATGAATTTGTAATAATTTTAATTTTTTCTTAAATACTCATTCTGATGCAAGTCTTATAAATAAAAACTAAAATAAAAAACTAAGAGAACTATAAAAATAAATAAACAAGGACTGATCATTAGCCAAACTGTTGCTTTACCGTTTGGGAAGAAGGTTTCTAGGTTTTTTTGGCTATTTTAGCCACAAAAAACAAAATAAGCTATTTTAGTCACAACAAACAAAACATTACATCCAATTCATAATCATTACACTCTTCTCTCACAAAAAAAGTCAAAAAAGTCAAAAAGCCAAAAAGTCCTTCCCAAATCAAGCTTTTTAGCCCAGGCTAAAATAGCTAAAAAAGCCAAAAAGCCATAATTTATAAAACATACGAAAATCTTATAACAAATTATTTTGGGGTGAAAGGCTATCATGATATGCATTTTATATATATATAAAAAAAAAGTATAATTTTTAACACAAAAAAACACATGAATTTTTGTTTATAATTTTTATTTTTTACATAAATATAAATCAAAAAATTGTAAACATAAATTTTATCAAACAGATCCTAATTGTTCCAGAATACTAGATCATATATCCAAATAATATAGATCACACTATTTTTCACCCATTAAAAAATTATTCTTCACACAATCTGAATGTGTGAATAAAAAGCCTCTAATGAAACAGAACTGCTACATAGCAGGAAAAAAAAAACAGGAAAAATGTCAGGAAAAATGGAGGAAGAGGAGGAGGAGGAGGGGGGCAGGAGGAGGAGGAGGAGGAACTGGAAGGGGCCATAAAAATGGGCGGAGGCGGAGGCGGGGCTGGGCAGAGGCGGAGGGGGGGCCTGGGTGACGGCGGGGCTGGGCAGACGACCGACGGCGGGCAGACGGCCGACGGCGGAGGCTGCGACGATCCTCCTCCTCCTCCTCCTCCTCCTCCTCCTCCTCCTCCTCCTCCTTTCCTGATCCTTTTCCCGTTTTTTTTTTTCTTGTAGCCTAGACTTATTCCTAATGAAAAGGTGTGCACATGATGAGCCCCATACAGGGGTCACCACAACATGTGCTCAAAGTCCATAGTAGCTACAGATATGGACAACATCATTTGTATAAAAAATTCCCAAAAATCACAAATGTGTATTTCCCTTTTTGCCCCCTCAATAAAAGGTAAATCAAGTATTTTGGATATGTTAAAAAGCATAGAGTAGTGTCCCATAATGGTCAGTTAAGTGGATATGATGCCCATGTTCCTTGCGTATATGTTCCACAAGTTGCAGAGTCTCCCAATCAACTTTTTCTTTTGATGGTAAGGATATGATTAATGAAGGATAATTCTTTCTGTTTTTACCTATTGTCATCGGAGATCATAAAAATTGTTGGCTCTAAAAAAATTAACCAAAAAAAGCACCGGAAGCAACTGACGATGGGCGGCGATGGTGATATGGACAGATAAGTAAACAAATAAGTGATATATGAAGAGATAGGTGGAATTTACGAAAATGTTTTCAATAAGGATGTAAGAAATGTAATTATATATAACATTGTTTTAAAAATAAAATACACTCATAATAAAAATAAATAAATAAATTCATGACTCATATCATAATTTGTGTTTGTAGAATTGTCTATTTTCATCTCACCAAAATAAACCAATAATCTTAGGAATCTAAAAATTAAAAAATCTACATAATGTTTTATATATATATATATATATTTTACTAGGGCATCTACCTAATTTCAAATTTTGAAAGGCTAAATGAGGCATCTTAGTGCTCAGGCATCTACCTAAATGAGGCATCTTAGCGATAAGGCATTTACTTTTTAAAGTTCAACAAGAATTCCGTGATTTTTTTTTGTTTTTTTGTCCTTTTCAATTCATGGAATTAAATAATTTTAGCAGAACCGAAGGGCTTAATTTTAAAATATATATTGTGTTATAACATCTGTAATCTTTGGATCATGACTTAGTATTGCAATATTAATTATGACTTATTACAATTATTATTTTGATTATAATAAAAAATATATTTAGTTATGTCTAAAATAATATTTAATTATAACTTATTGTGTTTCTTTAGTTATGACTCAAAAATAAACAGTAATGATACATCCCACTAAAAGTAGTGCTCTAAAGCACCACTAATGAGTTGGCAAGCACTCTTTAAAAAAAAAAAAAAAAAGACACAAACAGTGGATCCCGTTCATTGCCACATCACTAGTGGTGCTTTTAGAGCACCACTTTTAATGGTTTCAAGCATTATTGATTATTATTTTGATTATGACATCATAACTTCCACATGGTATTTTGGAGTGTGCATTGTAAAATGATCTTATAATATAATGCTTCAATTAACATATTATTATAAATTAAAAGTTAATAATTATAAGCAGAAGTGAAAAGCACTCACCATATACCTTTTCGATAATCAATTTTTTAAAATTATTTTTGTCTCATAAATTATAAGAAATTACATTAAACAATCTGAAACAAACTCTCACAATAAAAAAGAATATAAATAGCTGCAACAAACAACCCGATAACTTGCGCCCAAGTCCATATTGGATAGAGATGTGGACAAACATCATTAACAACCTAACAATTCAATTACAACAGGCCAACATATATATATATATATATATAGTATGATATGATACACCCCTCTTAAAAGGTTATACATTTTTATTATGTATTTTTTTTGGTAAAATTACAACAATTTATAATTTAAAAATAAAATTAAAGATTTTGTAGTAATTTTAGGCAATTTTGTAGTAATGTTATATATTTTTTGATTGGAAAATATTTAGATAAAAAAAATGTATAACATTATTACAAAAATATGTAACATTATTACAAAATACGTACGAATCACAAATTGTCATAATTGTAAAAAAAATTACATAATCTATCACAAAAATACATAACATATACCACAAAAAGTATTTAACAGATGCATATGTACACACCTTTTATGCTGTGTTTGGTTTGAAAATTTGAGAAGGGATTTGAAAAGAAAAAGAGAAAAATTAAGATAAAATGTGAATAAAATATACTTACAATTCATCTAGTTTCACGCACCTTTTTCAAATCATTCTCTAAATCCCCTAACCAAGAGTTTCTCATATATATATATATATATAGTATACGTAGTTATAATAATGTATAAAATAAAAAATAAAAAATCAGTCAGAGATTTTCATTGATAATTGTTATATATGACTAATACATATAATAACAACCATCAAAGACAAAAAGCAGAATGCAACATCAAATCTTTTGTATATATATATATATGATCATCAAAAAGTGTTTAGATACTTTACTTTGAAGATGATAATATAAAAAATAAATAAATAAATAAAAAAAATCAGAAAATAAAGAAAGTATGAAAAAGAAAGAGAACCTGAAGAGCAACTTCAGATTGGTTGTGAGTTCCTCTTCTTCCCCAGTCTCCTATCACCATAACACTCAGCGATCCATCGGCTTTCGTGGGGTGTTCGAACCTCTGAAGATCGGCTATGGCAACACTTGCCAAACACAGCCCAAAAAGAGTAACTGTGAGTTTCAGATGATGAAAGAGAGACATGTTTTTGTTGCTAATCAACAACAGAGCAACTATGACTTTTTGAACAAAAACTAAGAGGTGGGTGGGTGGGTGGGTGGGTGTGTGAATGTATAGGGTAGTAAAGCTACATATAGGAAGCCTTGTCTGTACATATAATGATTTGTTTATTTTTTTTCTCTTACACCCGAGGTTGCGGGGTGATCTTTTATGGGGTCTGAATTATTAGTGTAAAATTAAAAGATGGTGCATATTACAACATTTTTTTATTAAAAACAAGTATTTTTAAAGAAAATACTTGAGACTCTTATCATTTTTAACCCTCACAATCTCTAATTAATTTGTGATCACACATTTTATATATATATATATATATATATATTTTTCTCCACTCTCTCCTCTCCTCTCTTACAAGGGGGGAGGGGGTGTTGGGGTCTTAAACATTTCATCATTTTCAAATGAAAAGGATCATGTTGAATGATGTTGATATTTTTAAAATTACGAATTAAAATAGCAAATATTTTTAAAATAAAATGATTACAAGAAACTATGTGATTTTGTATAAAAATTATATATAATTTTTTATATTGATTTTTAAGAGACAATAATATAATGTTCTATGATTAGTGGAAGATACTATATAACTTTGTCGTGGTAGCCATCTATACTTAATATTTTCTCATTATACAAAATGAGTCATAAGTTCAATTTCAAAATTTTTGGAACAATAGTCTTAATGTCTATTTTTTTTGGAGTTAAAAAGGACAAAACAATTTGAAAGATCATATTAACTCTATTTATATGTTTACGTTACCTATTTATTAACATGTCATCTTCTTATTTGTTCACGTATTAACTATTTATTCACATAATTTACATATTTATTTATATCACCATCACTACCACTAGTAGCCGCCATTGGCCACCTTTAGTAACGTTTTCTGGTGTCGGTGGTTGGCCGACGACAGTAGCGTAAAAATAGTTTTAAAAAATATCATTCAAGACAATAATTGGTTCTTCTCCTCCAAATAATTTCATGAATTATGTTCTTATTAGTAAAAAAGATCAATCCTTGGACCTAATACTATATTCCCTATAGAAATGAACTTATCTCCTATTAACCCATAATTGTAATATCAAAATATATATATATATATATAAATTAATTTTTTTTTTTAAATATGTGATTTAAATTTAAGTATTCATTTTTTATGGTGCCATTTATATTTATAATAAATCTACATAATATAATTTTGGAGATTTTTTTTAAAGTTCCTGATATTAAGATTTTATAAGATAAATGTCATACAATATTTTCATAGTAGTTGAGATCCCTCAATATTTTCATAGAGAAAATTCAACTTAGAGAAGTTTGAACCCAACTCAGAAAAATTTCAGCCACGACACAATGAAATTTCAATATTCACAAAAAAAATCCTCTGATTTCACAAAGAAATTTCGAAATTTTTCTAGTATGATCATAGAGAAATTTCATCGAGAGACTTTACCTAATAAAAAAAATATCTTAAACCTCTCATATTATACAAAGTTAGAGAGGAATTGTTCACTAACTTTTTCTATAATTTATATATATATATTTTAAAAATCTACGTTATATATTTTTTTTCATAGCTAATAATCTCATTAAATGTACCAATAATGTGCAATGAATAGTAAATGGACAAAAAGAAGAAAGGCCAAAAAAAAAAAAAAAAAGAAAAAAAAAGGGACAAGCTTGGAGGGTCCCAAATGGGAACAACCCTCTCAAATATTTTTTATACGTATACTTTAATACTTTGTAGGTATATGTATATATGAGGAGGTGACAAGATAAAAAGTTAAGGTCAATAAGATATTGGGACATGGGGCTCTAAAATCCTAATCAAGCCCTTCATGTTGACAATAATGTACCCATTTCAATTATTTCACGTCTTTCGATCATTTCTCCACATTCTTGCCTTTTTTAATTGATCAAATAAAAAGTAGGAAAAAATCTTTTTGCCTCATTTACCCTTAGGGAGGTGGCTGTAAGTAAAGTGTAGGATCAAAACAAGTTATATATTAAAAAGAACTCAAATTTGTTAATTTAATAAATGAATTTAAGGGGCTAAGTTGAATTGAGTATAAGTTGAAAAAATTAATCTGTTGAACTTGCTGATTTTATTGATAGCTTTTTTAATAGTGAAGCTGGTGGTGATGGTTTACATATTTATGAAGAAATTTATACCTTAATGTTTTAATATTTTTAAAGTTTATTATTAATATCTAATTATTTTTCAAAAATTGGATTGAATTGATATTTCGCCATTAAAATTTCCTAAAAAATCACATGGCTTAGGCAACATTATTTGTCAGAGTTATTGTATTTAATGATGAAAGTAATAAATTGTAGTTTCGGGTGGGCATCCTACAGTTTGATTCGCATTTTTAAAGGTTTAGAATTAAAATTTATAATTTTTCTTTTCATATAAATTTATAAGATAATCACATAATGATTGGTCTAGTTGGTGACGACTGGGGTCTGGAGGTTTGCTCCCTCCCAGGTCTCAAGTTCAAATCTCTTAACCAGCAAATGCATACTTTGGTGTCACGGACCGCAGGGCGTAAGCCTATTTCAAAAGTCTTGTTTAGACTGTATGGACTTAGTTTGGTGCGTGTTCTAACCAGCAAACGCATGCCTTAGGCCACAGACCGTAGGACGTAAGTCCTATTTCAAAATGCTTGTTCGGACTGTAGGGACTTTAATCTGATACGCGTAAGTTAGCCCATAATACCCTACATAATCAAAAAAAGAAAAAAAGGACTGTAGGGACTTAATCTAGTGCGTGTAAGTTGGTCCAGAATATCCTACATAACAAAAAACAAAAAAACAAAAAAGAAGAAAATTTATAAGATTATGATGAACTAAATTTTTAGGCTTATTTATGAGAATAGTCCTTGAACTCAACCCGATTTGTTCGATTCAATTCTTATTATATTTTATATAAACTAAGGGTGGGTATAATCCACAAAAAAACTAAACGTTCATGTCAATTTAACTACACCGTTATTCCAATCTATAAATAAAAAAAATAAAACGTTATTGGTTCTTTATTTTCTAAGATATATTTTTATTCAACATATCAATTTGTTGGACAGAGTTAAGATTGTATTTGAGTTTTCAAAAATAATTTTTTGAGTTTTCAATTTGTACTTTTATATTTTAATAAATTTTTTAATCAATTTTGAGATCTACTTAATCTTAATATAGTACAAAAAAATTTAAAAAAATTATTGAATACAACAAAATATAAAAATATATTAAATTTTTGTATTTGTTTTTTTTTTAAAATTTGTTTAAGTTGTTTTAACAAATATTATATTATTTTTTAAATATATTTAGATTAGGTATATTTTTAAAAAAAAATTATGACAAATATTTTAAAAATTCATTAAAAACAAAAAATAAAAAAATAAAAAATTTATTTTTTTGAAAGTGAATTCAATTTTCTAAAACCAAAGCCTACGCCTACCCCTACCCTGGTTAAAAAAGCCTTCAATTTTTTTTAATACTAAAAAATTTATTTGATAACTAATTGATTTTGTTTAAAAAAACAAGGGACTCCATCCATTAAAAACTCAAAACTCATTAGAACCTAATCTCTATTAGGTTTGTCTTCTCAACACTCAAATCAAACCAAACCAAATAAAGCTTTTTTAGTAATTTTTTAATTTTTTAGTTAAAATATAATATAAAAAAAAATAGTGTGTTTGGAATAATTTTTTAACTTTTTACGAAAAAATATACAAAAAGTAAAGAGAAAAGAGAATTTTTGATTTTTTAGTATAAGTTGTTGACTTTTTGACTTTTTTAAAATAACTTTTTAATTTTTTTTGTTAAAAAAATCACTTGCCAAACGAGGCTTAATAGTTAAATAATTAATTGATCATGTACATAAAAAAAGATGTGCTTGATATTATAGATAATGAAGTTATCATGTAATAATTAAAAAAAAAAATGACATAACATCGAATACAATTGTAAAAGTTTGTGTTTTTTTTTTTTTTAAGACAAGTTTATTTTACTTATCCGTTTGTTTGGACAGAATTTTTTTTTTAGTAGAATGAAAAACAAAAGTAAATGGAAAATATTTTACACAGTCAATGAAAAACTTATTTGGATAGAAAATATTTTTTACTTTTAGAAGGTGTAAAATATTTTCTAACTAAAATTTTACCACTCTTACTTCTACCACCACACGACTCTCACCTCCACTATCATACCACCACCACCACTACTCCCATTATCGCCTTTGTTGCCCTACCACCATGCCACCACCTCCACTTCTACATTTGTTTCACTATCACCACCACTAAATATAGAAAAATATTTTTTTTAAAAAAATTTCATAAAAAATATTTTTTATTAGAATTTTTTTTTTTTTCGCAAACAAATGGAGGTGAAGAAGTTCACATTTAAAAGTTCTTTTCTTTTTTACAAAATTTGTGAAGCCTAAATTTTTTTAGTGGCTACATTTATATATATATATATATATATAATTTTTTGGATTCGCCACTTTCTGGCTATAATAAGGCCTCGTTTGGGAACATGCTATTTTAATAACTTTCTGATTTTTCACGAAAAGATGTACAAAAAAGTAGAGAGGTGATGTGATAACTTTTAGTAACTTTTTGACTTTTTGACTAAAATAGCCACTCTCCAAACGAGGCTAAAGGCGTGGTTTTTTTCGAATTTATGAAGTGTATGTTCAACCGACATGAGAGGCCGACCAATAGTCTTTACTTTTGTAATTTGAACTGTTGTCCTTGTATGTAGACTATTGGAAAAATTATAAATATATGGGACGATTATAAAATAATTACAAAAATGATTTGTCCCCCTAAAAACAATCCCCCTAATCCCCCTAATTTCCTTTTTTGGAAAATTGTTTTTTTTTTTTTTTTGTTTTCTTTTTTTTTTTTTTTACTTAAAGTAGCAATTGTGGGGATTCGGGGGACTCCCTCTCGAGGTCCCAATCTGTGTTGAAATAATTATACTATAAATTAAAATAAAAATTTGGTGCAGTTCTGAGTTTGAACTCGGCTTATTTTCTTATCGAATTTGTTTATTGAGTTCGAACTCGACTCGATAACTAACTGAGTTTGAACTTGGCTTGACTTGTTAATATTAATGAAACTTAGGCCAAGTTTGGGTACTCCCAAAAAAGTCAAAAAGCCAAAAAGTTACTCAAAAAGTTAAAAAGTTAACACTATTCACCAAAAGTCAACAATTACGGCTGCACAACTCCCAATTCGAATTTTTCCCTACAAATCAATTTTTATAATTTTTTATTACATATTTTTCTATAAAAAGTCAAAAAGTTAACCCAAATATCCATATTTTCAACCTCAATTTTTTAGTCCAAAAAGACAAAAAGTACACTTATTTAGGACACCCCAAACAACCCTTTAAGTTTGGCTTGACTCGACTTGATAAGATTTTTTTAATATTATTTATATTATTTAATATATAAATAATATATTTATTATATAATTTAAGGGTTGGTTTGGCTTATACTAAATAAGTTAAAAAGTCAATAAGTCACTATCTTATTTAAGTCACATCATCCTATTTAAATCACATCACCTCTCTAACACATCACATCAAACCCAACCCAAATCCAATCCAAACCCACCAATAAGTCAAAAAGTACACTTTTTTAGGACATCCCAAACCAACCCTAAATAAAGATAAACGAGTCGAATTGACAAGCTGAACTTATTTGAGTTTGAGCTCGGATCGTTTACTAAACGAGCCTAATATTCGGATTCGAATTCGAACTTGATTCGTTTATTAAACAAGTTGAGTCGAGTCGAGTTGAGTCTGTTCGTGAATAACTCGGTTCATTTGTTGTCCTAGCTCTGACAAACAAGAAGAATTGCACTAAACACATGAATGAATTTGCAACATGCACACAAGAGAGTTGTACCATTATGAAAATGTAATTGCACCAAACACATGAATAAATTTGCAACATGCACACAAGAGAGTTGTACTGTTATGAAAATGTAATTTTTTTTACTTCTGCTCCACTGAAATGCAATTTTTTCTTGTATATTTATGGATATTGCCAAGTTCAGAAGTTAAACTCACTTTTCAAACCCAATAATGTGGTAAGCAATTAAAATCTATAAGATAACTTTTTCTCTTGTATATTCTCTAATCATCAGCTAAATCGTTTTTCTTACACATTATTGGTCAAGAAAATGGGTTTATATATTATTTTTTTAATATTTATTAATGAAAATTTAAATTAATCTAATAATCATAATCATATAATTTTATCATATCTATATTTTTGTTGCATAGAATTGAAAATTTTATTTTTAAAATCATATTTATTATTTTTTTAAAACAAATATAATTTATTTTTAATAACTTGTTTGGATATGGAATGCATGAGTTGATTGATAAGAGGTTGTGAGTGGATGATGGAGGGCAATGAGTGAAGAACGTAGACCCTAGTAAGAAGGCACCATGGTTTTTGGACCTTTATGGTTTTTTTGCCACTTTCAAAATCAAATCAATAAGAAATCTGAATTAAATAATTTTTGCCACTTTCCTTATCTATTTTGGACCTTTATGGGTTTTTTTTTATTTATTTAATTTTTTTAGAAAAGAAAAAGGAAGGGGGGGGGGGGGGGGTTTGTTAGGAAGCTGAGCTGTTTGACTGGTAGTTGGAGAGATCTGAGCCGGCAGATCAGATGAGAGTTGTAGGGTTATAAACTGAAGCCTTATGTGATCCAATCAAATTGGAGAACAGTGAACTTCAACGTTGCACTTTGTGCTCAGATATTTATGTAAATGGTTGTTTGGAGTGTCTTAAATAAATGTATTTTTTTATTTTTTTAGACTAAAAAGTTGAAAAAAAAATATAGATATTTAAGTTAATTTTTTGAATTTTTATAAAAAAAATATGTATTAAAAAATTATATAAATAAGTGTGTAGGAGAAGACAGTACGGTAAGGAGTACGGAATGCCAGGACAGTCGGCTGAACGAGTACATGAGAAAAGATTGCCTCCTTTTCAGGCTTTGATTAGACGGTGTTGTTTGGCCCGTGGGGCCCACCATGGATCTCATTTTTATAATCGGAACCGTTCAATGTGTAGAACTCGTTGAGTACCATATGCTTGTAAAAAATTACGTTGATTGAATATTGATAGCTATCTGATCGTGTTAATTTTTTTTTTGTCAACTGTTAACTATAATACCATTTAATTTTTATACAAAACTGAATTGATCATATAGTTAGTGATATCCGATAGATGTGATTTTTTACAAGTATATAACATTAGACGAGTTCTATATATCCAACGGTTCGAATTATCAAAACGAGATCCATAGTGGGTCCCCACAGGCTCAACCTTACCATTCAACTTTTAGTGAATGTACACATGTTAAATTTTTTTTTCCCATGGTTTCACGTCAATTCGTTGATGGGTGAGAAAAGTTGAACTTTTATATTAATTTACCATTCAAATTAATATTTATATATTAATTTTTTTATATATTTTTTTGGTAAATAGTAATAACTTTTTAATTTTTTGGCTTTCTTTGAAGTTGTCAAATCAGTCCTAAATATTCATATGTGGTGTTTTGAGAAGTTGGTAAAAAATTAATTTTTTAAATTTTTTATTCTATTTTATCTTTTTATGAATAAAAAATATAAAAAATAATGTGACAAAAAATGAGTAAAAAATTAAAAATTGACTTTTTTTTTTCCTTCCCAAAATGTGAGCTTTTTTTTTGCCTTCCCAAATGACCCAGTTGCCTTCCCAAAAACTGATTCAAAGTTGGGACCAGAGAAAACGAAGACAAAGCCTTGTTTGGTTCTCTTCAATTATTATTCATTCTGCTTGAGAGAAATCCATCCCAGTAGTACCTGCCTCAGTTGGCAGTTGTCACCCTGCACCTATGTGTTTTCTTGTCTTGTTTCATATAAAATTTTATTTGATTGTTTAGGTTGAAGTTTCAACAAGAAAAATGATTTGTGAACAAAAGTTTGCATATTAATTTTAGAATAATATATTAATGACATTTAAAATTAGAGGAATAATCGTATTGATTGGAGTGTTTTGGAAAGATAATAAAAAACTTGCTTTTGACTTTTTATCAAATTTTTTGATTTTTTTGAAAAGTGATTTGAGAAGTTGATAAAAAGTTACTTTTGACTTTTTCATTAATATTTATTTGTAATGTCATATCACAATAAAATGATTAAACTATCCCATCCAATTTAAAAAATTTACATATATAACCCTAAACAATGTGAAGGGTACAAATGTAATTTCTCATGTAGTTTTTTTTCACCTTGCCAAATGACTTTTTGCTAAAAAAATGAATGTAGCTTTTTTTTTTCTGAAGCTACAAATGTAACTTTTTATCAATGTTGCCAAAAGATCACTAAATGCAAGAATTATAAGAAATCGTGACTCAATCATTAAGCTATTTAGCTCATCACCTAACGCTTATAAAAAAAAACTCTTATTACTGGAAATTTCAATTTCTCTATGACCCAATAAAATGAGGCCTATTTTTTATGTTTAACTCGAGGTCTCGAAAAATCTCAAACTGTCGTTGCATTCTGAATTAAAATCCTATTCAAATTATTTCATTTATATATCATTATTCTTAAAATAAAATTTCATAAATTTTTGAAGAGTAGAAATATAAATTAATACCAATAGTGTGCAATGTGTGGGTGGAACCTAACTTGTAAAATAAGAGAGTGAGACGGTCATTATCCTGGCAGAGAAAATTCAAAACAAACGTCGGTCGCTGTTACCTTTTTCTCTTTCTTTTCCTTTCTTGTATTTTCAAGAAGAGTGATTCGACTTTGTATCTTATATAATGGGTATATTATGATTTTGTATCTTTGTGTAACGAATAAATTACAATAGTATATTTCTCTGTTTTACAAAAATGTGAGCTCTATATGTTTGTGAGAGAGCAGCATACCACGCGTCATAGAAAAATTTTATACACAAAAACAGTAATAAGAAAAATCAATCATAAAAGAAATAATATGATATAAATTTACGTGATTTAACAAAATTATTTACATACATAGCTCATATCACCACTGGAGGTGGTGGCCTAGTAGAGAAGGTATCCCTCTCTACAAGCGTGAGCCAGGTTCAATTCTTGAGAGAAGCGAATTCCACTACTTTGCAGTTGGCTTTATTTGGAGAGTTTGCTGTACTTCCCTCGAAACTTGAGCTCGTCTACGACATGTGGTTAAGCTCTATTAGTGTCTCAGTGGTGGATCCATTGTTTTGGGTTGGATTAAATCAGGGGTGGTATCCGACTACCCTTTGAACTCATAGATGCAGTGATGATATTTCATAACATCATTTTTTTCTTGTTCAAAAAAGAGAAAAAAAAATAAATAAAAAATATACACACTTACAATGTGACTATCTTTTGTTTATAAAGACAATAATATATATGTTAAAATTTAGATTAAGAAATTATTATAATACCCTTATTGCAATTTGCCACGTTGGTGTACATATAATACAAAATACCACATCCCATCCAAGAATGATTGAATTATGCCATTGATCAGGTCCGGTCCCGAGCCGGTCCTGAGGGCAGGCAAGAGAGGCTTGCGCATTGAGTCCCTAAATTTGAGCTGAAAATAGGGATCTTATATATAATTTTGTATTTTAGATATAAAAAAAAAGGTCCCATATTGTTAAATTATAAAGCAATAAGACTTGATTTTTATGTTTTTTGAGTATTTGTAATGATTGATTCCTATCTTAATATATGAAAGTAAATTTTTGTTTATAATTTTAATGATTATATGTGCAAGTAAATTTTTTTATAACTATAAACAAATAAAAAAGTTACTGTAGCTTATTGTTTTATTCATAAATTCTTTTTTTTTTCCCCCAATATAAGAAGGGTCTCATTTCTGAAGTTCGCATTGGGCCCTAAATCTAAGGGTCAGCCCTGTCATTGATTACAAAAAGCTGAGATTTTACGGACTTCAAGTAAAAATCCCATATGGATTAAAATACCCTGTCTAACATATCAATCCGTAATTACATAATTTACAGCACGAATTAGTGCTAAAAATGGCAAACTGTGTGGTATTATATATATATATATATATTTCAAGTACTTCCCTAGAGAATTGGACTGGTAAGTTCTTTGTTTAATTTCTATAATATGTTGGCCCAGTGGACGAGACACCCTCTTATCTAATGTAATGTCTAAATTCGAGCACAACTGTCTCGTCGCACTGATTTTTTTTTAAAATAAAAAAAATCCAAGTTTTAAAAACCAACTAATATGAATTTAGGATTGGCTTCTATATTTTGTCAACTTACCAATCTCCACTAAATTTCGGAAAATATTTACATCTCTGAGTGAAGCATCCTAGAGACACTCCATTGATGTATAGGTTGACCAAAAACATCATAGAACACCATTTTCGCCTCGGTACTCTTTAGCTGCATCGACATGAAGCCTTGGCCATCGTAAAAGAAATGTACTGCGCATTTTTCGTGCTTTTTGTCATCGCCCCTCCATGCCTTTGAGCCCGCTCCACTTGTCAAAAATTGGATCCGACTACATTTCATTGGACGGTTTCATTAGCAAAATCAACAAGCTAGACGATTTCATTAACAAGAGACTTTATGAAATTTTATTGAAGGGCATGATCAAATTACTTGTCAGGGCAGCTAATACGTTGTAGGCAATGGTCGTGCCCGTTCACGTAAAAATCGACACCATTGATCTGAAAATTTTCATTTGAGGTTTAACATTACATCAAACATGTCCAATGAAATCATATGTTAATTCACAGATAAATTTATTCACATATTTACATACGTATTTGTGGTTGTGTTATTTCTGAGAGTGTTACTGTGTCCAAGTTTGAAAGGTTTGCTTTCAAATTAAAGGCAAAGTGGTGAAGTCAAATCCTCTGTTCCTATCTCCTTGTTCTCCTCTGTTCCTATCTCCTTGTTCCCCGGTCTCATATTACCTCTGCAACATAATCAAGCCTAGAGAGACTCATCGTGTGCCAGAGAGAGAGAGTTCAGGACAAAGGGACAAGGAAGAATAGAGACGGGCCGTGCAAAATCTATATAATTTTATTTTGGTCTTACTAAACTTCACAAAAACCTTATTACCTATGCAATTTTGATTATTTATAAAAGAAATTAACATTTTGATCCTAAAAAATCTATATAAATTGTACTTTGGCTCTCAAAAATTTAAAAATTTTATCTGTACAATTTTTAAGTCTTGCACTAAATGAGGTCAGAGAATCCCGTGTGGGAACGAGGAAACAAACATTCATTGAGTTTGTAGTGAAAAAAGTAGTTCTTTGTTTGGAAGATCATATTTTCCCATCCTTAATGAAAAGTATTGTTTCTTGACTTTAAAAAACAGATTACCTCAAGAACAGGGAGGAGTTGGTCAATGAGTTCTTGAGTATCACCATGATGACTTATGCTTCTGATTGCATGGTGACCAACCACAATCTTCCAGTCAGCAGTTGAATTTCTCAATGCCGAACCCAAATCCTTATTACAAGATCAACATTAGTCTAATTAGCTTAGCTACATTATAATCATTAGTGTGTGCTTCTACATACAATGTCAAACCCCTGAAGGTAAGGGCCATTATTTGGCCCAAAGGCCCATCGTCTGACCGAGGCTTGCTCACCCCAAGCCCGTATCTCAAGTGGGCTAGCCATCGCTGATGGAATTTGGTCTAGGCCTAGGTATTGAAACTAGCCCAGTTAATCCGTGAGAGGTGTCCAGCCCGGCCCATGAGCATGCAAGAAAATAAATTTTTTTAAATAATAAAAAAAAAGTGATAAAAAGAAAGCAAATAAGTTGAATTTCAATGATTTGGGCTTAGCCCGCGGGCCCACCTGTTAGAATGTCTAGGTCAAGCCCATTGGGAACCTAAGATTTTTGGGGCTGGGCAAGCCTAACTTGTTAAGGAAAAGCCCACGAGTGGGCTTGGGCACTATTTTCATGGGTTGGCCTAGCCCAGCCTACTGCCCAATTGTTACTTCAAGGGAAGGGAAAATGACTTGGACCCTCACAAGGGGCATCCCCACGACTCTCTCTCTCTCTGATTGGCTAGTTTTTTTTTTTTCCTCCTCCAATCACCAGCCCCCACGTGTGTGTGGGGGTGGTGGGGGTAGTGATCGGAGGGGGTCTCAATCACTTCCCGATACTTTAGATACCTTTAGAAGATTATTAAGGTAAATCTCTCGAGGATATATGCCTCGCCAATCATAAACACGCTCTTCTGGATCAGTGAAGTAGACGTCAACAAAAGGAGTGGTGTCCATGAAGAAGAAATCCGCACTTCCTAGTGAAAAAATAAAACAAGAAGAATAAGCAATTCATTCATAGATTGACAAAAGATTGGAGACTTATTAACAAGAGGAAAGTAGTTAATGAGAGCTAACTAATCCAAACCTGTATTAAGGGTAAATGATCTCAAGCAAATCCATCTACTGTCAATCTTCCTAAGCATTGGGTTCAATTGTGCCTTCGCGTCGCCTCTATAGTCATGATTGCCTAAAACTGCCCCCCAAAAAAAAACAAAAACAAATTATCAGTAGAAATAAATTTTCATATTAAGTTTAATTTATGCTTTTATCAAATAATATCAAATTATCAAAATAAGTAAAGTATTTCTGTGATGATTTATGATTCAATATTTGAAGTGAACTTAACTCGAAAAAAGCCTTAATCTTCAAAAGGTTTTACTATAATAAGTTTCACATTGAATTGTAGTGCCCAAGACACACAAAACTATAAGGTATTATCTAAAATCTTAAATTTCAATCTTGCAACACTGCTTCTTCTAACATGTTTTGTGTTTTTCTAGCTATCTTTGCCTAAAACCATGTTTTTCTTTTTGTGTTAACTATCTTTTATGTTAATTAAATTGAGTGATCTGGGAAACAAATTTCGAACCAAATCAACAACATTCATTTACCTTCAAAATTCCTGAAAATTTGTTTAGCATATGTGAGAAAATTAGGGGTATATCTAAGGTTTTGAATATCTATTTTTCAAACAATTCCAGACTTGGCTGACAACTGATGCAATATTTTCCCATTACTTTTCAATATATCGCCCGTTACATCCAATTTTTTTTAAAAGTATTTTTATACTTGGAATATTTTATTCAGTCATTATTTTCAATTTTTTTTCCCTTTGTGTTACTTTCCAACATATTACCAATATTCTAATATCTCAGCAGTATATTCCCAGTCAATATTTTGAAATATTTAAATTACAGTGGTATCTTAGGTTGGCACCATACTTCACAATGCAAACTTTCTGGGGTGGGGGGAAAGTAAAATCATCAATAGAAAAAAATAATGTGTGGAACTTACTGCTATACCATGGCTTCTGCAAGCTCTTTTGGGAATAAATTTTTGTAAATGACTCTTGAAATGCCGGATCATTCACACCCTTCAATCCATTGTCATAAAAATTGTCTCCAGTGGAGATCACAAAGTCTATGTCTAGTTTCTCTCCAATCCTTCCCATCTGCGATAAAAGTATTGAAATGTTATTCAGAGTATTTTTAAAGGGTAATTGATAATTGCTGCTACATGTTAGCAGCATAATCACAACGGCAGGGAAAAGATATCAAGAAAATGCCCTCAATTTACTTTTCCAACAAAATTAGTGAGTCAATGATATAATAAGAACAAATGTTGCCGTATTTTTCTTTAAGATCATAATGGCATTCAATTTAAGTTGTAAAACTAAAACAATGTGAATAGCGAAATCCATAAATTCTATACTCTTGCAAACAAAAACAAAAAAAAACGACTTTCACCAAGCGACTTAGAAATAACACGTTGACTTGATGATTTTGAGAAAAACGTACATTGTCATATTGATATAATGATATGTACTCTTACCAAAAAAAATTGAAAACAATAGGGAAAAGAAAAGAAATAAGGAAAAAAAAAATGTTCATTTAGAAGAATTGTTCATTAACACCCGTGCCAAGTTTGGGAAGACTAAATAAGTGTATTTTTTGACTTTTATTGAATTATGTGTAGAAAAAGTAAAGAGGAAATACTGATTGATGTGACTCAAAAAAGATAAAAAAATAAAAAGTATGGACTTATTTTGGGATGCCAAACTTGGAAACCCTAGTAGACCTCAATTCTCTCTCTTCTACTTTTTCTTTTTCTTATTTTCCTTTTCTGTTTTTTTCTCTCACTATGCTGTGGCTACAATCAAAACCAAAACCAGAAAGGATAAAGAATATTGTGTTTGCGAACACATTGTGATCAATCTTCACATAATCATTTCATTAGGATTTTACACATGCCACCAAATCAATACCCTTTTCATTTCTCACACTTCCAATTTTACTTTTCAATCTTCTATATGTTTTCCATACTCATTTCTTTTTTGTGGCATTCGATAAGATGTTAGTTGGATAATAAGTTAGGTTAAGACAATAGAAATTCGGCGTTTCTCTATAAACTGGAACCCAAATAGCCATTAGAAATGAAAAAGAGAGGTTTAGAAACCTGAAAAGCAATCTCAGACTGGTTGTAAAGTCCTCCTCTGCCCCAATCTCCAATCACCAAAAAACTAAGTGACTCATCACTTTTTCCATTGTGTTCAAGCCTTTGAAGCTCTGCAACACTTGGTACCAAATTAAGCCAAAAAACAAGAGTCAATATTGCAAGACAAATGAATAGAGTTTTTTGTTTTTGAAAACAAGCCATGGCCAACATGGGTTTCCTTTACTAGGAAAAAGGAGAAAGTATATAGCAAGCAAAAAGGGGGAGAGATTTATGAGATGGAGATAAATTTCTCTTAATTTTATAGTAATCAATGAGAAACCAACAAATTGATTGCCTCAAATGAGTTTTTTTTTTTCCAATTAGGGTACTCCTAAATTTGGGGTATTCCCAGTTGAAGTTCCTTAGAGAGACGGACCTTGTTTTAAGGACATTATGGCTGCCAAAAACCCAATGGTGGATAACCCTTTGCTTTCAAAAAATTAAAAGAAATAAAAATAATTCTGCTACAAATATTGAAAATGATCATATACAAAATACATAGGAATAGATAAAATTTTACGAGATTTGTTAGTAGAATTCATTTTAAAAAAATCTTATCCTTGTATTGTAATCTCAATTTTGTTGCCATGAACTCTAAATTTGGCAAATCTACTTTCAAAATATCCTAATCAATCAATGATGGATTGGGGGGCGGCCGCACCCCAAAAATTTGAAAAATATCATAAATTATATTAGAAATTTAAAAATAATTTAAAATTATAAGAGTTCCCACTCTCAAAATTTTTTAGATAATTTTAAAATTATATAAAATTACCTCCAATTTTTCAAACTATGGAGTAGCCTCCTAAATTCTCAATCCTACATCCGTCCCTTGTAATCAATAATCTGAGAAACTAATTGGACTAGCTTGACCTTGAGCCTTACAAAGTAAATTGACTGAAATTTAGACATTAGTTTCCTTTATTATTATTATTTTTTAACGTCTGGCTAACAAATGGTTCTAGGGGGCACAAGAAGAGAACAAAAAATAAAAAAGAACGCGAGACCATTTTTATTGAATTTAAAGGAAAATTATAGGGAGACTTATTTATAAGTCCTTTTTCAGAACCTTATACTAAGCTAAGTCCTGTGTAATTTCTTATAGAGTCTCAAGTCCTATTTTCATAAAAATATATTCCACAAGATCCTAATCTTTTTACCCTTCATTTTCACACCTTCCCTCTCTCACTCTCTCTCTCTCTCTTCTGTTGGTCCTTTCCCACCCCACGTTTAGTTGCGCCCAGAGGTTGGGAAGGAAGAAAGCTGAATAATCAGTTGAAGGTGAAGTTTTGGGAATAAATTTGCTATTGCCGTGTCTACCTCTCTAGGAATTGCTACAATTTTGTAACTGAGACGTCATATACCCAGCGTGATAGATTTTTCGATTTCTCATTTGATGTTGTAGTGAATTTGTCTTTGAGCTATGAAACGTGATTTGGTTGATCTCACGGTAAATATAAGTCAAAATCTGTAAGATTATGAGAATCAAATTTGTTTCACTCCTTATCTCTTTTTTTTTTTCATTTTTTTTTTTTAAAAACCACAAGTTCAGGCTCAGTGTCAGCCTCTTTAAATGCCTATGTTTTCTTTGATTTTTTTATATAAAAAAATAAAAAATTCAAAAAATTAAATAATTTTTTAAATTTTACAATTAATAATCCAAAATAAAAATATATTAAGATTATATATCTATTTCAAAACAAACAGATTAAAAAAATAAAAACTTATTAAGTTTGCGAAACGTAACGTGACACATTACGTTACGTTTATGTAAATGTCACATTACGTTTATATAGGTGTCACGTTACGTTACGTTTATGTAAGTGTCATGTTACGTTCATATTGGTGTCGCGTTACGTTTATATAGGTGTCACGTTACGTTACGTTTATGTAGATATGTCACATTACGTTTATGTAAGTGTTATGTTACGTTCATATTGGTGTCACGTTACGTTTATATAGGTGTCACGTTACGTTACGTTTATGTAGATATGTCACGTTACGTTTATGTAGGTGTCACGTTACGTTACGTTTATATCAATTTCCTATATATATGGTTTTATTATTATTTATGATATTAACAATTAATATTGAGGGTAAATATGTCAACAAACTTTCCACAGGACTTATGGGAACATAAGTTTTTTAGTAGGACCATATGTAGTATAAGGTTCCCTAATAGGACTTCTAAATAATTTTCCCAAAATTTTAATTGAATTCAATACATTATTCATTGAAATCAAATAATTTTTTAGCCATTTTATCTATTATCAAGACATTTGTCGTTCCAATCTCGATACCAAACAGTACCTTTGGGTACTCGTTAGCATTTTTTTATTTGGTAAATATTAGATCTAATGAGAGGTACAACCTTTCTATCTTTTGTTTGATCAATGGATAAGAGCTTATTCATCACACATGATACTTGAATTCAAGTCTCGTTGTTACGTGATACATATTCCCCTTTTCCTACCTAATTCTAACTTTCCTCCTATCAATTATGAAAAATAATATTACAAAAATGCTAGCAACAAAGAAACTAATCATAAAAAAATACAAAGAAAAAAAATGTCATATTCATTTTAAGTGTAGGACCGCTACTTACCTATTCGTTGAAGAGATCAAATATAACTAAGGTATTTTTTTTGGTCAAGGGTTGAATCGATCATAAGAAGAAGAAAGAGTAAACTTCCATAGAAAAGAAACAAATGAAAAGTTTTCATAAAATTTCTCTAAATCTAGAATTAATACCGACCACAAATTTTTATTTTTATTATATTTTTCTGTGATCGATTTCTTGATCTCTAGCATTGTTTAAAAAAGGATAAATTACGTCAACAGTCCTTGTAATTTGGCACTTGTGTCACTTTGATCACTATCTTTTCAATTGTGATACATTTGATCATGAATTTTGAATTTTGTTCTAAACAAGAATAAATAAAGATATTTTCTTTGCAAACGGTTTATTTCAAAGGCAAAATCGCCATATAACTTATTTTGTGTTAGTTAACTTGTATATTGTTTGAAATGTAATGACCTTTTTTTAATGAATAATGTTAAAACTTTCTTGATTATAAAATTCTGTTTGGTTTGGTTTGTTTTTCAGAATATATTTTCAATTTTTTTTTTCTAACAAACTAAAATTTAAATCGGTGGAAAAAATTAAAATATAATTTTATCTTTTGGAAGGGTAGAAATAATTTTTTAAAATATTATTTATATTTATTTTTTGTTAAATTAGTTTTATTTTTTTAAAAGTCAAACATAGTGACAACTTTGATATTATTATTAAACCAATCTATTAAATCAAAAAATCCAAAACTAAAAATATTTCATATATTAAACATATCAATTATACATTAAAAATCTAATAATCACTCATTACATGATAACCATTCAAAAATATCTGTTAACAATAAAAACAACAATCTATTATATAATAACCATCTAGAAATATCAACAAAAACAACCACCCATTACATAATTATCATCCAAACACATATTAAATTTTATTTTTGGTGGGTAGAAATAATTTATAAAAATTCAAAAAAAAAAACATTTTTTCAAACTAATTTATATTTTATCAAATTAACAACTTTGCCTTTGAAATAAAGCAATAGTATCTTCAATTGTCCTTATTTAGAACGAGATTCAAAATTTAAGATCAAATGTATCGCAATTGAAAGGTCAGGACTAAAATGACATAAATCTCAAATTATAAAGACCATTAGTGTAATTCATCTTTTAAAAAACTAAATAAATAAACAAAAAAGATGCTACTTGGATGGTTAGACCTTACTGATTTTGGGCTTAATCTTTAAAAGTCACGTGTGGGCCAAGATGTTTTGAATCTGGTGTTTAGATTTGGGCCTCACTTAAGCTATGGGTTAGGGTAATTTTTGGCTTCATATTTCTAAGGGTATGTTCTGGGTCAGGCTTGGGTTCACGGATTGGGCAACCTATGTCAACATAAACTTTCTTGCGATTACCGAGGAGTTCTATTGGTTAGTCTTATTTATTTATAGGTCTTGAGTATTTTTTTTTTTTTTTGAATTTATAATGTTTTACATATTTGCCTCCCATTTTGGTAATGAAATTTTATCGAGCCGTTTAAAATATGTTTTGTGTTTATAGAATGATCATTTGATGTAATGAGAAATTTATTAAAATAATAAATGATTAGGATAATCAATCACGTAAGAAAGTCAAACAATATATTCGAAAGTCTAACACCAACAACAATTGACACACTGATCTTCCAATTAAAAATGTACAAGAATGACCAACTAAATTAGCCAAAGCCCAATTAAAGTTTCATTTTCTGTTAAATTTTGGCCACAACATTTGAATTGTCCTAATTTTAGATATCCTTGATTAGGCGGAAGATGGACTATCAGAACTGCGGCCCAACTGAGCCCAATCCCTCAACTCGCTAAAGTATAACAAAACATAATTAAATAAATTTTTTATTTTTATTTTTTGTACGAGGCATAAAAAGATAAAGTGAGTCTCCACTTAGAGATAAATACTCATCATGATGGGAGAAAAATAAACTTCTAGATGGAGAGAAGAACGCTTCCACGAAAAGAAAAAACTTCTATGTAGAAAGGCATTATTGCAACACAAAACTGAACACAATTAATACACACTAAAAAACAAAACAAACAAACACTAGCAAATGACATTTTAACGATCTGTCAATTGTCGCAACTGATAGTTGTGGTGCCATAATCCCCACCTCTACACTGCAAAATAAATCATTGTGAATCTGAGGTAGTTATCTATCTCATTAAAACATGTTTAACAATATCAGATTTCAATAATGAGTCGGATCTAAGTTTAGATATGAAAGCTATGGAGATGAGAGAAGCTGAGCAGCTAGCATAATGATGAATGAAAAAGAAAAGGCTAGAGAAATGGAGGGGAGAGGAAGACTAGAAGCGCCACCCTTTCCCCTCTATATATGATTTCAAAGGAAAAGTAGAGAGAGAGAGGGAGAGAGAGAGAGAGAGAGAGAGAGAGGGGGGGGTTAAGATTTCTTATTGAGAGAATTTGTCTTAACAAAACATAATTTTATAATGGGATTTTTTGTTTCAGATTTCTAGTAATATTTTTTAGAAAGATAAGGATAATAATTTTTTTTATATTACTATAGGTTTTTCAAAACACATGGTGACAAATATACCTCCACCACACCGCTGCAGGTAACGTTAGTATAGGTTCTATAACTTTTGATATAAGTCTCTATTTTTTTTAATAAAAATTTATTTTTTTGGAATCGTTTCATTATGATCGCAGGTCAATGAAGTTTTGGTTGGTCAGTAAAATTTCAAAAACCAAGTCAGTCGTCAGTGAAATTTTAGTTGATCAGTGAAATTTCGACGACTAAGTTAGTGAAATTTCACTGATAGATCTTTCATGAATTTTCTTCTTAAAAATTTCATATTAGTTATGGATCTTATTTGAAATATCTTTTCAATATGATTCTAAAAGTATAAATTTTACCAAAAAAATAGAGATGTATATATAAAATTATTAAATTTTAAACTTTGAAATCTCTTAAACAATGTAAAAAGTCACGAGAGAGAGAGAAACAACGTTATGAAAGAAACAATGAGAAAAATTAGAATTTTTAAGATTTTAAGGGAATTTGGACCATATATGTTAAAGTTTGTCCTTATCAGATTTCAAATATCAAGAACTTTAACTAATAAGCAAATTATTGGTATTGTTAAACTCTTACACAAACTTATAGAGAGATGTCTCTCTAATTTCCCCTTTAATAAAATAAAATGCAATAGAAAGAACTAGATAAAAATAGTAATGAAATCCATTAAATTGGTTACACCTAATTAAATGAAAGTTGTTAATTTAAGTATGATTTTTTTTTGATCAGCGAAAAAAGGAATTTTATTGATGAAACCGAACTATTACATGAAAAACAGATGGAGAGAAAGAAGGAGAAAGATGGGTGCAAACAACATAGCAGAAGTTGATGAGAAACCAACCACACACACGAAAAAACCACCCCACCCCAACACTACCAGCAGCAGAGGTGAAACCCAGAAAAACCAGCAGCATTCCTCAGTTGCAGGCCATAACATCACCAAGGTTCGCAGCAGCCTCCCTCCAAAACTGATGCAGACTACACAGAAGCCAGAAAAGCAGATTAGCCTCCCTCACAATTGCTGCCCAGCAACGCCACAGCAGGACCAGAATCGCGCTCCCTTACCTCAGACATTGCCTAACCTGATGAAGATTATTTACAATATCATGCACATTGTAATTCATACCTGGTAACCTACTCTTGGCCCACAACGCTACCCTTGTCTTCACCAACTCCTCCAAATCAGCAAAATTAGGATGAGCATCATTAAACACAACATCATTCCTCAACCTCCAAATCGACCACAACAAGACTAAAGGCACCATTTTCCACACCTCCACCTCTTGTTTCTTGATCGAAGCACCTGCCCACCAATGCAACAAGTCCTCAATAGACCCAGGGATTACCCACCACATATCCCACCAGCTTAGAATTCGAGACCAGACTCTCCACACCAATGAGCAGTGCAGTAAAACATGATTTACACTTTCAGATTCCTTTTGGCAGAATACACACAGTGTGCTAGCGTTGGCACCCAGCACCCCCATTCTCTGCAGGAATTCTGATGTTTTCACCCTACCCTTCCACGCTACCCATCCAAAAAATTGAATTTTGGGGGGGGCTACATTTTGCCACAGCTCATCTGTCACAGGCAGCTTTGGTCCCTTATCCACTTGCATCCATTTCCAAACTGAGGCCACTGAAAACTGACCAGATGAATCAACCTCCCACCTCAAGCAGTCATCCATAGTTCCCCTGTTTATAGGAGCTGCACTCAGCCACTCACAAAGCCTGTTAACCTCCACTTCTTCCCATGCACGCAACCCTCTTCTAAAAGCGAGGTTCCATTCTCCGGTCCTATCCCTACCCAGGTTGTATTGCAGCAAAGAGCCTTCCTTCGCGATAGATAAACTAAACAATCTTGAAAACTTCTCACTGAGCCTACAGCTATTCCACCATATATCAGTCCAGAAGTGGACTCTTGCTCCGTTCTCAACCCTTATCTTTGCATTCTCCAAATAGAAATCAAGCAGCTGAGGATAATCCGTTGCAATACTTAGAATACCCTGCCAAATTGGAGATAAATTACCTGTTACACCAATAGCAGGCCACCACCCACCACCATGTTGCCCATATTTACTGCAGATCACAGCCCTCCACAAGGCTTTAACTTCAACACCATATCGCCACCACCATTTTAGTAATAAACAAACGTTCATCTCACTTAGACTTCTGACCCCTAGCCCACCTTGTTTCTTAGGCTTAATAAGCTCCTGCCACCTCACCAAATGCACTTTCCTCTGACCCTCACTGCTTCCCCAGAGAAACATAGCCTGGTTAATTTAAGTATGATGTGGAATTATTTGAGTTATTCAATCCAGTCAAGCCTCCTAAACACTGGCAAACAATATAAAAAAAACACAATAAAATAAAAATGTTAAAAAATTAAAATTAAGCTAAGATTTGGTCAGCTCTACCTATTGGACTCACTAAGCATAACGACGACTCATTTTTTCAAAATTTTCTCAGTTTAATATACAAGATTAAAATGTAATTATATTTTTTAAATTATTTCTATTAAGTTGCTTCCATATCAATGTGTTTAGGTCATCTATAATCTAATCAAATCATATAAAATATTATCAAGTTGCGAAATCGAGTTTTGATTAGTAATCATTATAGAATTAGATCTACTAATCAAAAACATTCCTAAGAATCTATAGACCAGGGTCCCAAAATACAGTGATTAGTGCCCTAAAATTATAATAAAAAGGTTAGCTAACCGGCATTGCGTCATTTGGATACAATACAATCAGTTTAAGCATAAAATAAAATTTTAATGCATACACCAATGATCTCGAACTTTCGGGATTAGTCTCCACTAATCATCTCTTAATTGAAAAAGTATAGTGAGCGAATGAGTTTATCTTTACATTAATCTAATCATGATACGCAAACGCAACTGTCCGTCCAATCCTAATGGTTTTGTTGCTTCTTAATTAGAAAAGAGTGATGCACTTATTTCCCTTCGGATTCGTGCCTTTGAAAACAATTAGAGTGATGATAATACAGTGTTTCACGTAGTGCTAACTCAAAGCTCTTGTAATTTAAAAATAAACACTATATATGTTTAAAATATTATGTTTCAATGTGTCTTGACAAGGCAAAACCACATCTCTCTCTCTCTCTCTCTCTCAAGAAAATACCCATATAGAACCTTTCTAGGTTGTTTAGAGTGAGTCAATGGAATCTTGTTAAATTAAGTACTAGCTGTAAAAAAATAATAGGGGAAATTAGAAAGAAAAACCTAATTCTTGTAACAAATTAAACCCTAATTTTTTAATTATTACAATTTAAACTTTGAATTTTTAATATGATATCAATTCTAACCATCCATTAGTTATAACTAATGGAATATAGACAGTTTGATTAATTTAACCACTTTTTGTTGGTGGGGTTGGCTTGGGAAAAGAATGAGAGGGGTGGGAGTGAGCTGGGAAATGGGAGGAGTAGTAGTGGATGAAAAAAAATAGATGGAGGGGTAGGAGTGGATTGGCAAAGAGGAGTATGAAGGGGAAAAAGTGATTAATTGCCCCTTTTGCAACCATTAAAAAGTTAGGGTTTGATTTGTTACTGGGGTCAAACCTTGATTTTGTTTTTAATTGTAATTTTTCAAAATAATAATAATAAGGAAGTTTGAAGGAACTTGTTAATCAAAGATCCTCTAAAATGTTATGAATTTGTTCATGAAGATGTTGAACAATCCGAAACTATTGGTTTACAATTCATATTTGCAATTTTGAGCACTAAAAATGGTTCTAAAATTGAATTAAAAACAATAGAAGTACTTCCAAAATAGAAGCAAAATTATCATTATTCTTCTTACCACAAATAAATCCTTTTATAGTTTGTGATCATACTGTTGTATGATGTTCCAACAATATTCATTTGTGTCCGTTTCATGCTTTGTAGATTAGAACATTGTAGAGATCTTTAATAAACATTTGTGTCCGTTTCATGCTTCGTAGATTAGAACATTGTAGAGATCATTAATAAAGTTCTTATTTGTTAAATATTACAACAAAGATGAGAAGGAAGTGACAAAAGCATGCGATGAAGTAAGAATCAGTTTAGTTCTGAAGCATTGATTTGGAAATAGTTAAATAGATATGATCATGTTGCTGTTAATTAGAAGTTGAAGATACATCCCGATTGGCGTTATGCAGATCTTGCAAAAAAATTAGTTTAGACTTTTTAAAGGGGCACTGGATCTGCATTGTAATTTAGATTCTTTAAAGGATTACTAGTTCGCAATCATTTATTAGTTAATGAATGGTGTTAATTTTAAATTCTTAAAAGGATAAACAAAGCTTTGAACATCGTTAAAGAATATATAATTGTTTGTTTGTTTCGAATATGAAGTTCCTAGACTCCCATTGGGCTTGTTAAACCAATAGTAAGAGTTTCCAAATTGTCAGCACTATTAATTTTGAACATATCGTTGTCATTCAGTTATCTATTGCATGACCAAACGACAAGAAAGTCGCCTCAGTCTTTTTCTTGTATTTGTTGATTAAATCCTTTACGATTTGTTTGGTTTTAGAATTTGTTAAGGGAATGGGAAAAAAGGAAAAGGAAAATAAAGGGGAAACAAAAAAGGGATTCATTTCTTTACTTTTTGTAAGAAATGAGAACAAAATGAAATAGACATTTCTCAAAAAAATCAAAATTTCTTTTTGTTTGATTATCCATGAATAGGGATGTAAATTAGTCCCGGCCTACTTGGGCCAGTGCTCGGGTGACCTATGTCGGATCGTTCGGGCTCTCGCCAAAATTCGAGGTGGGTAGGCCCAGGTCACGGGTCAGAAAATTAAGTCCAGACCCAGGGGGTATTTGGGCCTTGGGCGGGTCGGGCCTCTGACCTGGATGGACCTAAACATTTTTAAAAAAAATTTTCATCAAAATTTTATTCTTTTCTATTAAAAATGACACTGGGTCTCGAGAGGGCCGAGCCTCAGGCTGGACTTTCAGTGGGCTTGAGCGGACCGATAGGTTGGGCCACGGGCTGAGCTAGGCTAGGCAAGGCAAGCCGGGCTTCAAAATGATGGCCTAGGCCCAGGCTTAGGCTCAAGCTCAAGCTCAAGCTCAAGGTCAAATTTACAGCCCTATCCATGAACAAGGAGAAGTAACGTGATCGTATTTTTCTTTTCACTTCACTCAACAATAAATTCTAGATGCAAAAGAAGTATTTCTAATTTAATAATATCATTGTGAGCAAGTGTGTTTAGTTTAGTTTAGGATTTTTTTTTTTGTTGATAACTAGGTATCCAGACCAGTTTGCCTACAACTCAAATAATCCGAAAACTCTGAAGTTAAGCTGAAAGAATGGAAAAAAAAAAAAAGCAAATGTGCTTAGTTAAGTAGATATTAGCTATATTGTCAATTGATTGAAAATGATGTTGTACAAAAACTTAATTAGTAATTTTTACAAGACAAAAAGGAAGTAGAATAAGCTTTAAGAAAAATGTATAAAAAGGCCTCATTTATAATTATGGCTTAGCTCCATAAAAGGTTGAGTCATCTCTGTGTGTTACTGCTATATATCAATATTAGTTGTTTAAATATGATTTTTCAAGTTTATGAAACGATTTAGGCCTTAATTTTCAGAACCATGCGATCTCCTTGAGATCTTACCAATTGAACAATCAAAATCATGCTAGCTGCAAATCTCTGAAATTATTTACCACTTCATTTTCTTTCACCTCTATATATCAGCCAGGAAAAGGGATCGCCGCCATGACAAACACGGATTGGTTATTTTGTTAGGAAATAATTTATTAGTTATTAAGTAATTATATGACGTCGCTTTGAGGCATGGTCAAGCATGCAAATCAAGACATCCAACAGTGTTTCAAATGTGAAAGTTTATGGAAATAATAATACATTGACACTTTCAAACTATGAAAGTTTATATTTGTTGTCAACCTCCATGCAAACGCAAATGCATTATGTATTACATCAACCCTTCCAATTTGGGCAAACAAACAAGATAACTACTATTAAACCGCTCAACCGATGCCTTGACTTGTAATCCTCTCACTTTCGCATCCTAACGAAACTGAACGTTAACTTTTACAATGAAACATGACTATTTCTCTCCAAAGGTAAGATCAATTATTTATGGAGAATTTACAATTAGAAACACATATGGATGAGTAGAATTTTATAAGAATTGTTTGTGGGACTCATTTATAAAAAATCTTGCCGATCAATGTATTTTATATATCTGATTATGTGTTCGTAGACTTGTTGTTTGGCAAACGCACTAATGTTGTGTTTAGTTGAGGGATTTGGAAAGAAAAAGGGAAAAGGTATATGAAATTAGGTGAAATGTAGGTATATTTTATTCACATTTCATCTAACTTTTCTTTTTTTTTTTCCAAATCCCTCCTCAAATCCTCCCACCAAACACAAGCGTAACTGATGCCTCTTATTTATGTAATCACCCTAATGATCCACCCCCAACAATCCCCAAGTTGGATTGTAATTTGAGTCAATAATTTATATCAGCAAAACAATACAAACATGTTCATAAATTTTTTTAGAAAAGTGCAAAGAATGTAGTGTTGCCAAAGCTAAACATTTTTGTGAGATTATACAGCTAATTTTTATTTTATTTTTTCCTTTTCTCTAGGGTTATGCGGTGAACAAAGTGCTTAGGGCTTTAAACTTGTTTAAGGTCTGGTAAACCAATGTTATTCCTCCAACTGAGCTTACGGCTCTATTTAGTGCAACTTATATATTGTAACCTAAATGTTGATAATCAGAAAGTAAAAATTAAAAGCACATTTCTCCCAATTTTTAAATAATTAATTTTTTTTCAACTTATTTAAAATGTTTCTGCCTAATAAGTTGTAAACATAAGTTATACTAAACAATTTGACATAAACTCCCCAATTAAAATATGTTATAAGCAATTCATTTGTAACAAACACTCCCTTCATAAAATTATGCAAAGTTTAAGCTCAATTAAATTAAGTATGACATAACGATAAGTTCAAACAAGCTGTAATTTATAGATTGAATAGCACCAAAAATACAAACTCACTAATAAAATAAATATGTTGGGATCAACTTGACATTCTTAATCCTTTATCGCTGTCAAAACAATTAAAGAAATATATACTTAAAAAAATAATAACAATAATTTACTCCCTCTTGGAGACATTTTTTATTTAATTGAGCGTCATGTATCTTGTCTTGGTTTTCTTAGTGGCTACAAATAAACAAACAAAAGCAAAATAATTGACAAATTTAAACAAAACTGTTCATTTTTTATATGTGAGAGAGAGAGTTCCACAAACAAGGTCTATGGTCACCATATATATAATATATATATATATATATATACAAGTTGTGCTATTGGTGATTTGGTTCTTGTGGCTACCATCATCCCTATCAAGGATATATATTTTCTCACAATTATAATAGTGGTGCATTTATTTTTTAATTTTTTTTAATAATTGGGTGTCCGAACTAACCTTTTATTTTTTAATTTTTTAATTTTTTAATATTTTAATAATTTATTTTTTAATTTTTTTTAATAATCTCAGAGTTTCAAAGTTAATAACAGAGCAAATCTCCATTAACCTCCTAGAGTGACTCATACTCGAAACCTTAGATATATTCTCAAGTCTTTGTTACTCAACCAATCCTTTAAGATTGTGATGCATGTTAATTAATTGTGAAGATCAAAACCGCAATCTGATATTATATGTTGAGATTGTTATATCTTATGAATACAAATATAAGTACACTTATGCACATACAAAGAGAAAATAAATAAACCAACCATACTATCCCGTTTAGCCTACATTTTACTCGGTGGTGACTTTAGAAATTTGTATAGATGGAGTCACCTTACAAGTTTAAGTTTTAAAATTTTATTTAAAAAAAAAAAAAAGCTAAACAATATTCATTTTGTTTTATTTTCAATTTTTAGAAATAGTTTTTTGATTTTTTGTGTTTTGTTGTCTTTGGTGAATATTTTTTTTCATATTTTAATTTTTTTTAAATGTACCTAAAAAATAAAATATTTGTGAAAAATATACTAATTTTTTGTATTTAGTGATTTTTTTTTTTTTTTAAAAAATTCACAAATATCTTGATTTTTAAGTATATATAGATTAAGTGAATTAAAAAAAAAAAAAAAACTTAAAACATTTAAAATATTCACCCATGACAATAGAAACACATAAAACAGAAAATTCAAAAACTACTTTTGAAAACTGTTAACAAAACAAAGTGATTTAAACTTGGGCAAATTATATCGTTGGTCTCGGTATTTTGACGCTCAATTTTGACCTTAAATTTTTTATTTGGTCTCAAATTAATCCAATTGATTCTAATTTTTAGTAGTGTTTTTATGAAAAATGTGTACTTATGTGTTATGTTTTTAGTGATAAAATTGTAAACTTGATCAATTCAGTGACTTAATTTCAACTAACTCAGTAATCATTTTTCATTAAAAAATCTAATAGTGTTATCAATTGGATCAAATTGAGACAAAATTTAAAATTAATAGCCAAAATTGAGCAAATAAAAAATGTAGGGATCACAATGACACAAACAACAAAATATAGGAATTACCTATGTAATTTGCCCTCTAAACTTCTCAAACAATAAACCTCCAATGAGTGTACATTTCTATTATTTAATGCTGTTGTTTAATTTTTTAAAAGAATCAAACTACATTAAATAAAATATTAGTAATGCAAATCATTTTTTTTCTTGGAGAGTTTGTGTTTACTTGATGGGGGCATGGGGCCCCATCATGACCCCATCCGCATAACTGTGTCGTCTCCCCTGATTTTACTAAGAGATTAGTAGTTTGAATTTTCTTACTTGCGGGCGGGTCGTTTTTGTTATGTCATATTTGTTATGCTATATATGATTAATACCAAATTTCAGGACTTGAGCAAAGAATCATGCACACAACAAATCTAGAACACTGAAGTAAAAGAACTAGAACTAACAAACTCACAAGCAACACAAAATTTACATGGCTCATCCAAATCATGGATTACGTCGACGGATTCACTGCGGATTTACCAAGATCAATATGAAAGGAGTTACAAATAGCCTATCACACTCAATCTCACAAACTCTCTCTCTCTCTCTCTCTCTCTGCAATGATCTATCTCTCACTTTCACTATTGTGTATCTCTCTCTAAGATCACAACACTAATGAATGAATTAAAAACATAGACCTACATGAGTATATTTATAGAGTTAACCTTAAACCCAATCCTAAATTAATAAGGAAATCAAAACCTAAACTAATGAGAAAAAACCTTAACCAACAAGGAAATAGTTTAGAGTCCAAATATAAACAAACACTAAATTCCTTATTTCATTTTCCTAATCTGATTAGGCTTAGTTTGTTTCAGGCTCCACCAATAACAATCTCCCACTTGGAGACTAATCAAGACACAAATAGTCTTCACCCATAACTTTATAGAACACCGCAATGACTCAAACGATTAACCTCACGTGGCAACGTATAAACACCCCATTTTGACCGGGTTTAAGACTTGGGCACTTTCTTCTGAACACTCGATGATGAAAATTGGAATGTACTATATTACAAATTTCTCAATAGAAAAGTTAGAGTCGAGCTTTAATTCTAATCTGATACCTGTTTTGGCCCAAATTATTCTAGACCCGTACGAAAACGTATTGTGTCCACCTGTCTTTTTTTTTCAAATAATTTTTTTAGCCGAAAATCCATCAAATATCAGCTTCCACTTCATTGTTGAGAGGACCTTTTCTTTTCAAAAGTGGCATTGTTGAGAGGATATTTGATGTTGAAAAGTGGAGACATTAGTTTTGTTTTTCAAAAAGTGAGACATTAATTTTGTTTTTCAAAGAAAAAGAGGAAGCAAAAACATTGGAAGAGTATCTTTGATTTTTCTTTGGAGAAAATGGGAGACAAAAACATTGGAAGAGGATTTTCATTTTTCCTATAAATTCTTTTCATTCTCTTGAAGAGGATGTTGGTTAGTTTTTGAGAAGAGTTTATTTTTTTATTTTTTATTTTTACAGAAAATAGGGAATTTTCTTGAGAAAGAACAGATGTTGTATTTTAAAAAAAAAAAAAATTGCATTGAAACAAAACAATTTGAGGGAAGAGATACCATCAAAACTCCATTGAAGCTAAGACTTGAAGTTTTTCTTTGAGAATTCAAAGCATACTCTGGAACCTTGAGGGTGATCAGAATGGAGTTTGGAAATTAAAAATTTCATCATTTCCTCGAAAGGTGAATTTTCATAAACATTCATTTAATTAAAAAAATGTGATATAATTTGTTTAAACACTTCCTTTACTGCTTTTCATAACTGTTTTTATCACTTTAAAGGGAATGTTGCGCTACCCACATATCTGTTGTAATTTAGTTCTTTTTTTTTTTTTAATAATTATTTTACCCCTTTAAAGGGAAAGCTGCATCACGTACATATTTGTTGTAATTTAGTGTTTTACATAAACTGTTGTAATTTACCACTTTAAATAGTCAGTTGAAACCACCTGAGTAGTTAAAGATATGACCCCACCAAATGGATAGTAACCGGCCAATGAATAATGACCGACAGATGAATAGTACTCCCACCAAATGAGTTTTTTTCCAGTGAAATAGAGCAGTCTCCTAACAACAAACAAAACAATTTTTGATGGGTGAATAGCACCGGCAAATGTATTTTTTTTTTAATGATTTGTTAGATTCAGCTTATGTTGTAATAATTTCTCAACCACCAATCTTTTAATCAGTTTTTTAATTATTAAATGTTGTAATAATTCTCAACCCCCACTTCTTTCTATCTCCTTCTCTGCATGTCTTCCAATCCCATTTCTTTCTATCCCTTTCATTTACTCGCTTTCTATATATGTAAATAGTATCATATTTTCTATTTCATTATATCCACGTTCTACATCTATATTTCATGCATCTAGATTCGGCTTATTTGTATTTGTGAATTTAATCAATTATTATGTGACTATGTGCACTACCTCATGCTTTTGAGATGATTCACATGTCATATATTAGTAGTCGAATCTGTAGTTGCATCTTGTGTATGTATTGCATTAGGATTTTATATATAAGATCATGCATATTTTCCTAACTTTTATACTTTTATACTTTTGCATCAGGGGACACCAGTAAATATGTAAGTTTTTATACTTTAACATCCCATTTGTATGTGTCTTCCTTATTATGTCAAACATTCTATCATGTGGCTACTTGCTTATGTGATATACCTCAATGAATGCCACTGGATGGAGGTTGTGTTGTTCAATTTGGGATAATATTGATTTTCATGTTTGTGAACTCATTTTTTGTTGAGTTGTACATTATTCAAAACTCATTCAAAGTACATGAAATCAGATTGTTCCAAAATGAGTGACATACTCTATACTTGTTTGTTTCACATAGTAAATTTTATAATTTATTTAATAATCAAAATATGAACATATGAAATTAATATCATGGATTAATAGAGGCTGATCTTTTGATCGGGGTGAGCGAATATTAGGTCCCGATTTTCAAAGATTATTCGGACGGAAAATAATTAACCTACGCATAAGGTTTTAAAAGAAATTCCATACTAATTCAATTAATTATCAAAAATCCTTTTTCGTTAAACATTTTCTTTACTCTCCACAAGTCAATACCAGAATTACCATTGATGAATTAAAAAAATATATATTAAACCCACTTTGCATGTATTACATTGAATATAATATATTCTTTTATAAACAAAATTCTCCAAAGGCTTACAATAAATACGAGGGCATTGCCCTTTACAAAGTATAGTACTCAGCCAAAGAAATAAATAAAATACACTACATCTCATCATCACTTTATAACTATGCCAAGGTAAACTTGTTATTTGATCCTCAAGTCCAAAGACATTTCCTATACACATGTACAAGTAGGGGTGAGCAAACCACTAACCCACCAAACAATCTTATATTATAACATTAAAAGATATGCGGATACAAAGATACCTATACATATACGTTAAATCATATCATGTCAAAACCTTATGATTTTATTACATAATCTCTTAAATCCAGTTTATTTAATTAACACCACCTAATTAACTTAAATAAATAAACATGCTCCAAATATCAACAAAACATCATTTTTAACCTATTCAGTTAACCCATCCCTGTTAAATTAAATAGTTGAACAATTCATAATGACATCCAACAAAGCATCAAATACATTTCATTTTAACGACCCATACTAGTTAACTTAAATGACCCCACCAATTACAATGACTATTAGCAAGGCCTCTATTCCAATCTTTTTATTTAATTAACTCATGTTGGTTAATTTAAATAAATTCACAATTAACAGGCTATCAACAAGTATACTCATCTCTCATTAATTTAAATAGATCCACAGTTATCAAGCTTAGCAACTGCCAATAGGAAAATATGTCCAAGTTATTTAATTAACAAACACTGGTTAATTTAAATAATTTCAAATACTCACTTTAATCATCTACCACAACACCATCACCTATTATCACATAATATAATGAGATCTAGCTTCGTCAAGTCACAGCCACCACAACACTTTTTTCTGAGCGCGAGCCGAAAAGGAGTAGAACCTATCTCAAAGCACCACATTTTACCGGACCTCAAGCTGGAAAGGAGCAAAACCTCAACTCACTTTATTGGGCACAACCTGAAGGGAGCGGAACCTCTATCAATGCGCAACACTTTACCATGTGTTGAACGGAAGGAAATAGACCCTATTTAAAGCACTCACATCAATCCATCACAATATACATAACATATCCATTTCATTTCCAATGTAAAAACAACTACATTACATGTAGGGTTTTTGTTCAACCTAAATCCATATCATTCTATCACCAACAATGCAACCCTCCATCGGTTACCAATGACAAAACCTCTAAGCAATAGGTTCATCAATATCAATAACATACAACATAAAAGAGGATTCATGATTTCATCAATTTAATCATTTCTAATTCATATACTTTATCAATGTAATGTAATTACATTCTTTCCAAAACTCATCACCAACCGAAACATTCAATAGAATTAAATGTCCATTTTTCTCATGCAAGTAAAAGTATCTGGATCTTCAAGTTAAATCATAATTCTCAGTAAGTATAAGTAAATATTTCCAATACTTAATCGATTATATCAAAATCTTCTTTTGGCTATAATTATAAAATATAACACAAGTGTTCACTTTTGAATTATTAGCATTTACTTCATTAAATTAATAAAATAATTAAATTTAATAACTCAATTTATGTTCTAATTCAGACATTCATTTGCTCCAAATGAGCTAAAATCACATTGTTTTCTTTTCTTGTCAAAAACAGCCAAAACAATTTAAATATCTCATATATGAATTTGAAGTATAAAATTATTATAATAACACAGCTCAACTAGTAAAACTAGTGACCAAATACCAAATCACATCAACTTAACTAATAATGTTAGTTCAGCTTTGTCTCACACCAAACAACTTAATCTCACTTATTTTCTCCAAATTCCATACTTGGTCAACTTACCATGTTTAATCCCATAATATTAGAAATTAGGAAATAAACTCAATAACACACTTTCAATTACGAAGGATATAAAATATTAATCAATCTTATTTAATCTACTAAAATAATAAGTTCATTATATCCACATTTTTCCAAAAAAATAATATTAAACATAACTTAACATGTCTCATCTTACAAACATAACTATATTTCATGCCACGCTACTCAAATAGCTAATTTTTTTTCCCCCAAATTCCCTAGAAATATCAATTTTCACATATTTTCTAAAGTTAAATACTCAACATGATATTTACATAAAAAATCATGAAATATGTCCAAGAGTACACTTTTCAAGGTTAGAAGTTCAAAAGTCTACATTTCATATTTTTATTTTCACAAAAATGAACAAAACCTAATCATCAATGTATCATCATTCATAAAATATCATGAATATAACACTTTTAGAGTTTTTAATCCCAAAGCAACTCTATTCCAACTTAACCACTTAAACATTTGTTCATCAACATTAATTTAGTTTTCTCCAAAAATAAATTCTGAAAATCAAAGATTATACAATATTTCAACATTACTTTTCTCAAATAAACTATCTAATCATAATATGATATAGATACAAACCATATAACTCCTATCATGCCATTCTTCTCAACATAACCCCATCATAAATTTTAAAGCAATAATATTGAGATAATCATTACCTCAAATAATGAAGAGGAGCAAATCCGAAAGGCAAACGTCACCGGATCACAAATCTGAGACTATCATTGCGAAGAGTACGACGAGTTCTTCGACCTCCATTTACAAAAATTTTGTAAAATCTTACTGTAAAGACTCCCACTCTAAGCTCAAAGCTTGAGCAACTATGGAGGAATAGAGAAAGAAAGAGACGAACAGAGAGGGGAGGGGAAATCCTCTGCCAAAGTAAGCAAAAATAAAACGAAATGGGACCTAAAAAAAAAAAGATGGGACAAGGAAAAAGGGGGCAGCCCCACGTGGGTTGTCTTTCCAAGGATTGATTTCTAAAATAATACAATACAATTTTTGTAATAATATATCAAAATTTTGTAAAATAAATTATAAAATGATATAATTTTATCTCCCCACAAAAATTTAATATTTTTGTACATCACAAAATATAATATTTCGTTTACTACAAAAATATATCCCTTTTTATTCACTATAAAAATATAATTTTTTTCACTGTATGGTACATACCATAAATTTATTTTTCAAACATTTATTATAATCCTATATAATAAATAATAGCAACTTTCAAGGTGGTCCCTACCATTTAAATAATTAAAAAGGATCAAACAATTAAACATGAATTATACACAAACATCAAATTAAATTGATTCTAATAAGTCATGAGTCTTAAATTAAATTCACACCCATAAACCAAACATGACCCAATTATATACCAAAATAGACCCAACAAACTTATCTCAAATCATGTCCAACTATCCAAAACTCATTATCAAATTATGCTATAAACTAAACTGAACATCAATCAGTCCGCGAATTTTCATAAAATAAATACTCATCATTTAATTCTGAAATTTTTTGGGGTGAATTACACTAACAGTTCTTATAGTTTGGAGCTCATGTCACTTTGATCTCTGACTTTTCAATTGTGACACAATTGACCTTAAATTTTGAATCTTCTTTCAAATATGGACAATTGAAGATACTATTGCTTAATTTCAAGAGCAAAATCGTCAATTTGATAAAATTTAAACTAATTTGACAAAAATAAATGTCAAAAAATATTTTTAAATTTTTAAAAATTATTTCTATACACCAAAGATAAAATTATGTAAAATTGATAAATCTTTTAGATATTTATTTATTTATTTATTTTTATCAAATTAATTTTTATTATGTGTTTGGATGATAATAATGTAATTGGTGGTTGTTAGGAGTTTAATGTGTAATTGGTATATTTAATATATGAAATGTTTTTAGTTTTGGATTATTTGATTTAATGGATTGGTTTAATAATGATATCAAAGTTGTCTCCATATTTGACTTTTGAAAAAATAGAAACTAATTTAATGAAAATAAAAACAACCACCCATTACATGATCATCATCCAAACACATAATAAAAATTTATTTGGTAAAAATAAATAAATAAATAAATGTCTAAAAGATTTATCAATTTTATATAATTTTATCTTTAGTGGGTAAAAATAATTTTTAAAAATTCAAAATGTTTTCTTGACATTTATTTTTAAATTAATTTATAATTTATCAAATTGATCATTTTGCCCTTAAAATTAAGCAATGGTATCTTCAATTGTCTTTATTTGAAAGAAGATTCAAAATTCAAGATTAAATGTGTCACAATTGAAAAGTCGGGGACTAAAGTGACATAACTCCCAAACTATAGGGACCGTTAGTGTAATTCGCCCATTTATTTATCCAACATGCTAGACTCATATGGAAACAACATATAAATTTTTTTATATTTTTCTGAGATAGGGAACTAAATATATATATATATATATATAATTTTCTGAAACAGGAAACTAAAATATATATATATATATACAAAATATAAAATCGGATCATTTTTGCACAGAAGTTTACACAGAAACCCATTCCAAATATTGCTCAATTAATTTATGCACTAACTCTCTTCTTCTTCTTTTTTGGTTAAAAAAAAAAATATCTGAGTCATTACAACCTACCCTCCTTAAAGAAATTTCGTCATTGAAATTAAACTTAAGTAATGTATTGCATTTTACAGCCATTCACAAACTCACTCAGGTACTTACCAAAGCATCAACAAAATTTTTGACTACCACATAAGCCTCAACAAGTCACACCGGTAACAAACCAAATCATCTCATTCGCACAACAATTGGTTGTTAAAAAAAAAAAAAAACTTTTACTAGTATAAACCATTAAGTGATTCTTCTATCCACATCGATAACCCAAAGCAACAAAAGAGGATCTAATCCCTTAAGTATAACATAAATTTTTGGCAAAACAACCCCTTAGAACACCGGGACACCATACCTTATTGGTGATAACGCACCTTCAACAAACTATTTCTTTTGCCTAATGCCTAATGCATCCTAAGGCCAAAACAACTATTACGACTCTAAGACCTTAACAAAACAAAACAACACATCTTCAAAAGCACTAATCACCAACTCAAACAGTAACTGTCAACTGTCACAAGACAAACAATACTTTACCAACATTAGGGTGATGCCACACCCCATAACCCAAATGAAATAAAATCAATTTTGACAACGACCTAGGATTTCCATCAACAAGGCAACATTAACGGTTCCACTCCGATGTGCAGTTTACAAAATGGTCTCAACAATATACCTTAAGTTTAAGTAAGACTTAACACGATTCGGTAAACACTCAAACTATACATAGCCCTCAAGCTAAAAGCTAATTCAACTCAACTTTTAAGACATTTATTTCGAGTTACAACACAAACTTTACACTAGTATTACAATGACTCGCAAGGTCCATCCTGAATGCAACTATGTGCCATTTTGGGAAGAATTTTTGGCTTGTGAAAAAAAAGCTGCCTTGCCGAAAACGCCAGCTGTTGTATTTGGCAAGTGACAAAAAAGCTGCCTTGTGAAATTACCTAAATACCCTCCATGTTAACAAATTACCTAAAATTCCAAAGTTTGGCAAGGGTATATTGGTCATTCTATTTTGATTTGATGCCATAAATAAATATTAAACCAAAAATAAAAAAAGCCAGCTTTTTACCAACTTCTCAAATCACCTCAAAAAAAGCCAAAAAAACTTGGTAAAAAGTCAAAAGCCAGCTTTTTACCAACTTCCCAAAACACTCCTATGATTCGACTAACACAACTCATGAGATATTTAAAACAAAAGTGACATTCCCCTGGCCAACCAACAAGAGATCCTACTTCTCTTCTAAGACATACCACACATTAAGCACAAGAAAACATTCTTCAAGGTTTAGCAAACAAACCGATAAATCATTCCAACTCACCCAATTGCAAGGAAAAGAGAATCTAGTTCTCGAAGCTACCCAATTACACAATGATGATACTAACTACCATTCCAAATTGCAAACAGGCCAAAACAATCTAAGACCTAGATTACACCGTCAAATCATGACACTCGTAGAGTCATTCCAATACCCATTTGGAAACCACTAGACTAACCAACCAGACACAAGATGTCTCCAAAGAAAACATAACCATGGGTCAAAACACAACCCATTTCCTTAAAATAACTTCCCCAACAACAAGTGTAGGACACTTCCCCTGCCACCCAGGGGCAAAAAGTTAAGAATAACAACAATTACGAATATTACTCGTTTAAATTTCATCTTTAAAACCTTACATAGTTTGCACTTTCCAGATTTTACAACAAAATCTCAAAACAATAAACATTTATAAGGAAATATGTCCCTTACCACCATTAACAAGTTTCACCATGCTAAGGCCACGCCTCTTGCCAAACACGCAAGGGTATTCAACCCAAGGTCCAACACTGTCCCACACAAGATTGCTCAACGAGTCCAACGACTTTACTATCATGAAAAATAATAATTCTAAATAAATAGCAAATCTCACCGAGACATACATCACACTCCAACACTTAACATATGCACATTACACTACATAAAACAGCATATCCACATAATAGATAATGGACTGCTCCTACGAAGATTGTTAATTGTTCTAGAAATTCTTTTAGACCTCCTATTAGAAATTATGTTGATCAAGCGTATTTCCAATAAGATTTCTAAGAAAATTTCTAAACCCGATACAACATCCTCGAGACTTAACCCCATGCCCACTTAAACATATAACAACTTAACACATAAGCATGTTATCACATAGAATGCAAATGTCGCTCACAATCACGAGGTAAACCCAAATGTGGTCAAAACCACTTCCCACGAGCCAAGGTATCCAAATTTGGTAAGCTCTGATACCATGGTATCAGGTCCCGATTTTCAAAGATTAATTAGGCGAAAAATAATTAACCTAAGCTTGAGGTTTTTGAAAGAAATCCCATTCTCATTCAATTAATTATCAAAAATTCTTTTTGTTAAACATTTTCTTTACTCTTTACAAGTCAATATAAGAAATACCATTGATAAAAAAAAAAACATTAAACCCACTCTCCATCTATTACATTGAATATAATATATTCTTTTACAGACAAAATTCTCCAAAGGCTTACAATAAATAAGAGGGCGTTGCCATGTACAAAGTATAGTACTTAACCAAAGAAACAAATAAAATTTACTATGGCTCATCACCACTTTATAACTATGCCAAGGAAAAACTGTTGTTTGATCCTCATGTCCAAAAATATTCCCTGTACACATGTACATATAGGGGGTGAGCAAACCACTAGCTCACCAAACAATCTCATATTATAACATTAAAAGATATGCCAGTACAAAGATACTCATACATATACATGAAATTATTACATAATCTCTTAAATCTAGTTTATTTAATTAACCCCAACTAATTAACTTATATAAATAAACGTGCTCCAAATATCACCAAAACATCATTTTCAACCTATTCAGTTAACCCACCCCTGTTAAATTAAATAGTTGAACAATTCATAATGACATCCAACATAGCATCAAATACATTTCATTTTAACGACTCATACTAGTTAACTTAAATGAACCCACCAATTACAATGACTATTAGCAAGGCCTCTATTCAAATCTTTTTATTTAATTAACTCATGACCGTTAACTTAAATAAATTCACAATTAACAAGCTACTAACAAGTATACTCATCTCTCATTAACTTAAATAGATCCAAAGTTATCAAGCTTAACGACTGCCAATAGGAAAATATGTCCAAATTATTTAATTAACAAACATTGGTTAACTTAAATAATTATACTACTTCAAATACTCACTTTAATCATCTACCTTAATACCATTAACTACTATCACATAACATAATGAGATCCAACTTCGTCAAGTCACAGCCACCATAACATGCTTTACCAGGCGCGAGCCGAAAGGAAGTGAAACCTATCTCAAAGCACCACGCTTTACTGGACCTCATGCCGGAAGGGAGCGGAACCTCAACACACTTTACTGGGCACAAACCGGAAGGGAGCGGAACCTCTATCAATGTGCCACACTTTACCGGGTGCTGACTGGAAGGAAACAGACCCTATTTATAGCACTCACATCAATCCATCACATTATACACAACATATCTATTTCATTTCCAATATAAAAACAACTACATTACATGTAGGGTTTTTGTTCAACCTAAATCCATATCATTTTATCACCAACAATGCAACCCTCTACCAGTTACTAAGGACAAAACCTCTAAGCAATAGGTTCATCAATATCAATAACATACAACACAAAAGAGGATTCATGATTTCATCACTTTAATCATTTCTAACTCACATACTTTATCAATTTAATGTAATTACATTATTTCCAAAACTCATTCTCATTCCAAACATTCAATAGAATTAAATGTCCATTTTTCTTATGCAAGTAAAGTATCGGGATCTTTAAGTTAAATCATAATTCTCAATAAGTATAAGTAAATATTTCCAACACTTAATCGATTGTATCAAAATCTTCTTTTGACTATAATTATAAAATATAACACAAGTGTTCACTTTCAAATTATTAGCATTTACTTCATTAAGTTAATAAAAATAAATAAATTTAATAACTCAATTTATGTTCTAATTCAAACATCCATTTGCTCCAAACAAGCTAAAATCATATTGTTTTCTTTTCTTGTCAAAAATAGCCAAAACAATTCAAATATCTCATATATGAATTTGCGGTGTAAAATTATTATAATAACACAACTCAACTAGTAAAACTAGTGACCAAATACCAAATCACATCAACTTAACTAATAATCTTAGTTTAGCTTTGTCTCACACCAAACAACTTAATCTCACTTATTTTCTCCAAATCTCATACTTGGTCAACTTACCATGTTTAATCCCGTAATATTAGAAGTTAGGAAATAAACTCAATACACTTTCAATTACGAAGGATATAAAATATTAATCAAACTAATTTAATCCACTAAATTAATAAGTTCATTATATCCACATTTTTCTAAAAAAATAATACCAAACATAACTTAACATGTCTCATCTTTCAAATATAACTATATTTCATGCCAAGCTACTCAAATAGCTATTTTTTTTTCCCCCAAATTCTCTAGAAATAACAATTTTCACATATTTTCTAAAGTTAACTACTCAACATGATATTTACATAAAAAATTATGAGATATGTCCAACAGTACACTTTTTAAGGTTAAAAGTTCAAAAGTCCACATTTCATATCTTTATTTTCACAAAAATGAACAAAACCTAATCATCAATATATCATCATTCATAAAATATCATGAATATTACACTTTCAGAGTTTTTAATCCCAAAACAACTTTATAATTCCAACTTAACCACTTAAACATTCGTTCATCAACATTAATTTAGTTTTCTCCAAAAACAAATTCTGAAAATCAAAGATTATACAATATTTTAACATTATTTTACTCAAATAAGCTATCTAATCATAATATGATATAGATGCAAACCATATAACTCCTATCATGCCATTTTTTTCAACATAACCCCATCATAAATTTTAAAGCAATAATATTAAAATAATCCCTACCTCAAATAATGAAAAGAAGCAAATCCGAAAGGCAAACCACACCGGATTACAAATCCGAGACTACCATTGCGAAGAGTACGACGAGTTCTCCGACTTCCATTTAGAAAACTTTTGCAAAATTCCACTATAAAGACTCTCACTTTAAGCTCAAAGCTTGAGCACCTTTGGAGGAATATAGAAAGAGAGAGACGAATAAAGAGGGGTAGGGAAACCCTCTGCCAAAGCAAGCGAAAATGAAAAGAAATGAGAAGTAAAAGATGGGACAAGGAAAAAGGGGGGCAGCTCCACGTGAGTTGCCTTCACAAGGATTGATTTTCAAAATAATACAATATATTTTTTGTAATAATATCTCAAAGTTTTGTAACATAAATTATAAAATGATATAATTTTATCTCGCCACAAAAATATAATATTTTTGTACATCACAAAATATAATCTTTTGCTCACTACAAAAATATATCCCTTTTTATTCACTATAAAAATATAATTTTTTTCACTGTATGGTATAGACCATAAATTCACTTTTCAAACATTTATTATAATCCTATATAATAAATAATAGCAACTTTCAAGGTGGTCCCTGTAGACACCCCATTTTGACCGGCCCTAAGACTTGAACGCTTTCTTTTGATTACCCGATGATGCCAATTAGAATGTGTTTCTCACAGAATTCTCAGTAAAAGAAATGGAATTTGAACTTTAATCCCAACCTTCACCATTATGGCCAAATTATTTTAAAATATTGAATATTTCATTAATTTAGTATTTTTGTAATTTTTCATAATTTTATGTGTTTGTTCATATTTTTAGTGTATTTTATATAAAATTATATTAGTATGTTATATATTATGTATTTTGGTATAAATTATATATTTTAAATATTATATATATATATATATATATTCTATTATATATATTATAAAAAAATATATAATAATAAAATAAATTCGATGTCGGCATGCCGACATCTTCACCAACAAGCGCACATATATATATATATTATTATATTATTATATTATTATTATTACTATACCATTTGCCTATATAAGGCAATGATTCTGAAGGATTCAAGGGGGAATTCTGGGGGGATTTTGAGAGAGGAATTCTGAGGGTGAGAAAGGCTCAGCAGAAGGAGAAAAAAAAAGGGGGGCTTCAGGAAAAAAGAAGGAAAGGAATTCTGGGAGAGGCATTCTGGAGGGAAAAATTCTGGGGAAGAAGGCATTCTGGAGAGGAAGGGATTTTGGGGGAGGCAAAAAGGAGAGAAATAAAAAAAAAGAGAAGGGAAAATAAAATATTTTCTTTGATATTTTTATTTCCATTTCATCAATATACCATTAAAAAAAAAACAACCACTAAAGTTGTAATTCCAAATTTTGGACTGAGAATTGAAAACATATTCCACAGACTTGAGAGTAGTCAAAAAAAAGTTTGTGACTCAGAAAATTCATCATTTTCTCAAAAGGTGAGTTTTCGCAAATTTTCATTTAATTTAAAAATGTGATATAATTTGTTTAAATACTTTATTTACTTCTTTTTATAACTTTTTTTCATCGCTTTAATGGGATGGCTGCACCACCCACATATCTGCTGTAATTTAAATATTGTATATAAATTGTTGTAATTTATTACTTTACATAATTTATTCCGGCGGTGAATAGTAACCCCGGCGGTGAATAGTACCTCCGGCGGTGAATAGTAACCCCGATGATGAATAGTACTTCCGGCAGTGAATAGTACCTCCGGCTATTTAATTTTGCTCGCTTTCTATAGCGTAATTTCAGCACTATTATATGCTATTTAGGGAGCTGTTTAATTTATTTTAACGATTTATGTTTTAAATATCAAGTTTGTTTGTACTAACCAATTAATCAATTTCGCATAATCATCTCTGCAACCTCCCTCCATTCTTTGCTTATTTCGATTAAAAAGTTGTGAAAAATTAAGATTGTGATTCAAGTATAAGAAATGAACTCTTCCATGCTTAATGGTTTAATCTCTTCGGAGGTTCATTACCAAATGTATAAAATGTTCTATGCTTAATGGTTTAATCTCTTTAGAGATTCATTACCAACGGCATAAAACGTTTTATGCTTAAGAGGTTCATCACCAAAAGTATACAACGTTCTATACTTACTGATTTAATCTCTTAGGAGATTTACCACCAAAAGCATAAAACGTTCTATACTTAACGGTTTAAATTCTTTGGAGGTTCACTACCCCAAATGTATACATGTTCTTATACTAAAGCACAATCTTTTATTTTTCATTTCTCTTTATTCATCAGTGTGCTTACTTTTAAGGGACTAATTGACCCTTGGAAATCACCAAGGAAAGTGTCATTATCACTTATTATCAAGTTTGGATTTCAAGTCATTATCACTCAAGTTTGGGTTTTTCTAAGTCATTATTACTCTTTTGAGTTTGACTAGTCCTTGTTGCACATCTTGAGTTTGACTTGGAATCCCTTATCGCTTATAAATAAGTTTGACTCTTCCTTTGTAATTTCCTCTTTTAAGGGACTAATTAACCCTTGGAAATCACCAAGGAAAGTGTCATTATCACTTATTATCAAGTTTGGATTTCAAGTCATTATCACTCAAGTTTGGGTTTTTCTAAGTCATTGTTACTCTTTTGAGTTTGACTAGTCCTTGTTGCACATCTTGAGTTTGACTTGGAATCCCTTATCGCTTGTAAATAAGTTTGACTTTTCCTTTGTAATTTCCCCCGAAGAAAATTTTCTCGGGTTAAGTTGATGCTTGTTTCTCTTTATTGCATTTTGGACTTAGTGGACGTAAATATCACTTTTGCACAAACAGGAGAAAAGATAAAGAAATGGAAAGGTAATAAAAAAAGGCTAATAAAATTGATTAAAATTGGATTACAACCGACATAAAGAACCAATATGATTAATTGAATTCGGTCGGACGTTATACCGAGTTTATTGAGTCAAGGCTTGCCTTACATCAATTATTGTAATAAATTAGACAGCCCCTTTCATTTATTATTCATTCGGTTTTGTAATAATTATTTATTCGGACACTTGGACATTCGAACCCTCCTGCGTGAGGGCGCATTTGGACATTTGGACCCTCCTGCGCGAGGGCAGACAAATTTGTAATAATGTGTATGTCTTCCAACCCCACGTCTTTCTCCCTTTTATTTACCAGTTTATGATGGTTAGATTAGGGACATCATGTCTAATTTAACATTTTTCATGATTTGCATCCATTCGTTTGCATGCATAAAAGTTCAGCTCATCATATTATTCAAATGTCAAATTCAATCTCTTTACTTGAATACATGCTCTATCACATGTCTTGAATTGACTCGCATGCCATGTTAGTAGCCGAACTTATTACTTGCACGTTGTATGTGTTGCATTAGCCATATCGCATTAATTAGGATCATGCATTTTTTCTAACTATTTATTTTCTTTTGATTCGCCTTCGGACATAAGGTAAGTTTTTATGCTTTAGCATATTGCATAAGTGTGATTGCTGCCATATCAAACATACTACCATGAGGCTAACTGCTTATTTGATATACCTGTTTGAATGCCTGTGGATGAAGGCTAATCACTTGAATTGGGATACTTGATTCATGTATATATGAGATCACTATTTTAAGTGATACATATTCAAAACATTTTTTTCAAAACAAACATGGAATCAAACGTTCCAACTTTTTGTGAAATTAGTCTATACATGTATGTTACATATAGAACAAGAGCATATATTGTACATAAAAACCACATCATGATTAGTGGAGGCCGATCTTTGATCGGGTGAGTGGGGTGTTCAATTATTGACCTTCACCTCTCATACCTAAGTTCCCGAACCAAGACACTTTGGTAACGACGGACTAATGGCCTTTGGCACGAGTCATGGGTTTCCTAAATTTCCCAAAATAAATATTTAGGTGGCGACTCTGATATCTGGCAAAGCAGTCCATTTTTGGCATTTGATTCAAACATCGATTTTCCAAACGAATTTGCCGGATTTGGACTCTTTTTGTGTTTCCACTGTTTCACATTGCACTTGTGAAATCAGATTCAGAACCAACACAAGTGGAGTCCGAACTGTAAGGGCTATTTCATTCTTCCGAGAGGGAGCGCGAAAAGCCGAGCTACAGTCCCTACCATTTAAATAATTAAAAAAGACCAAACAATTAAACATGAGTTATGCACAAACATCAAATTAAATTGATTCTAATAAGTCAAGGGCCTTAAATTAAATTCACACCCATAAGCCAAACATGGCCCAATTAAATACCAAAATAGACTCAACAAACTTTATCTCAAATCATGTCTAAACACCCAAAACTCATTATCAAATTCTGCTATAAACCAAACGAAACACCAATCAATCCGCGAATTTTCACAAAATAAATACTCATCATTTAATTCTGAAGCTTTTTTTATCCAACTTGCTAGACTCATATGGGAACAACATATAAAAGTCTCATAATTTTCTGAGATAGGGAACTAAAAAAAATACAAAATACAAAATCGAATCATTTTCACATAGAATTTTACACAAAAGGCTATTCTAAATATTGCTCAATTAATTTATGCACTGACTTTTTTTATAAAAAGAAATATGGGCCATTACAACGAGGGTGCTGAAATAATGACCTTCCCCCCCTCATACCTAAAGTTCCGAACCGATACATCTTTGGTTATGACAAACAATGGCCTTGGCACGAGTCACGGGTTTCCTAATGTTTTCAAAATATTAAGTGCGACTCTGAGATTTGGTGATGTAGTCTATTTTCGGCAAAGGTTTTGCAATAAAAATGGATTTTCTACAAAGTTGATACATATGGACTCTCATCTATATTTCACATTGCACTCATGAAATTAGATTAAAGAAATCAAGGGTCTGAATTGTTTAGCACACTCGGGTACTGCCAGGGCATGCGGCAGTTTCTGGTTCCTCTGGTGGGAAAATTAAGAAACCTTGACTCGAACTCTATAATATGAATTTTATTTTCAATTATATGTTCATTGCATTTCATGCATTAAGTGCACTTAAACCTAAGTCCTGGTGGGAACACATGCAAAATTTTTTGTGACATTACACCTATCTTTGTGTTACTTATGAGACATTGTGTTAATACCTCTTAAGATTTGTCAAAAAGGTAGCTTCGCTATCTAAGGTTATCAGACTCAGAAGAGAGGCTATATGGCTCTTCCGACTTCTTGGGATCTTACTTGGTTATTAACCAAAGGACTCTTTAGTGACGTTACCTTGACTTCAACCCCTAGAATGGAGCTGACCTTGTACATATAGTGAGCTATAACACCTTTCCAACTTAGGACATGATGCTATCCCATTTTTAGGATGTATAATGCCGCTTAATTGAATAGTGAAACCTTAGATCATTTTAAAAACTAGGATAGGATAACCCTAGCCCCATAGGGGTATTTGTTCTCTTTTTTGCTATGTGCAATGTATGGGATCTATACAGGGATTCTCAAATTTAGATGAGTGGTTCAGCCATTTCAGTTTGTGAGGTTGAGTTCAATTTTTGAGCATGATTAATAATCAGTTGAGTCAGAATGCTGCTGAAATTCTGATTGGAGGTTCCGTTTTATTTTTGCAAGGTAGTCTGGCACGATAGCTTCAAAACGGCCTAATATCCTCTAAGTTCTGTGGACTAGCGCTCATAAACTCTTTAAGACAACAAATTTGGTTCAAGGACAGCTAGTGTTAGTTTTTTTACCGCCAATTACAAGAAAAAGAAGAGTCAAATCCTCACCAACAGTCCAGAGTACCCTTCATTCACCAACCATATCATCCCCACTCAACTCACCAAAATCGGTGATGGCTAAAATTCCAGATAATATAGTAGACATGTTTCTGTCCCTTCAACGAAGCATAGATGTTATTACCAATACGGTTGCCATCTACGATGATGTTCTCGCTGAACGGTAACGCCTATCTAGGGAGTCCACTACTCAACCACCTCTGTTGACTCATCCAAATCCACCTCCACCAACTAAGGATCTTCCTGAACCCAACTTGTAAGAAGATCTTAGGATTCATGTGCAATCTTTGGGAGGACCTTTCCCCATCGCACAACTAACAGGAGAGCCTTTCCCTATTGACATCCTTGAACTTGACCCGGCTATGGTAAAGATGGCAAAACTGGAAAAGATGTTCAGAAAGACACAAGGGATCAACTCCATTCTGGATACTGAAGATGGATATACAGACATAACTATCAAATTGTCGGAATAGTTTAAAATGCCACACATCAACAGGTTCGATGGAGCTGGTGACCCTATGGTCCACATTTGCTTATTTTCGAATGTCCTAAAGCCCATGTGTTTGACTCGGCCTAAAAAACTTTCCCTGTTTAGGAGAACTTTATCAGGTGTAGCTGCCATCTAGTTTACTAAATTAGAAGACTCAGTAAAATAGAGTTGTGAGGAGTTAGCCGAGGTTTTTTCCACTCAATATTCTTATAATACTCAGATAGTGGTAACTATTAGGGACTTGGAGACGACTCGCAAGAGCCGAACGAAAGCTTTATAGCATTCATCACTAGGTGGAGGGCCAAGGCAACAATGATGACTAATAGGCCTCCTGAGAAAGACCAAATCCGAATGGTGCTAAAAAATTTACACGAAAAAATGTTACAAAAAATGATAGTTCTTTCACTTTTTACCTTTTTAGAACTTCATGAAATGGGGGTTCAAATAGAGGATGCCATCAAGCAAGGGATTATAATGGATGATAAGGAGCCTATGCGAAAAACTTTTGGTCACAGACATAGTGCTACCACTAACAATAACATGGCACAGAAAACTTCGGTTACTACCACCACCACCAAAATGGTTGACCCTTTTGCCAATACCAGCCTGCCAGCTGCCAATTCAACTCGAGCCCCAAACAAAACTTTCCACCCACTCTATATGTCCCTTGGTCGTGCTATGAAAATCCTGGTAGAAAGGGGTACCTTAAACTCTTTGATCCCCGACCTCTCTCCGATCCTCTACCAGCCAAACACGACACAACCAAATATTAACAACACGGTCATGAAATCGATCATTGCTTTCATCTCCGTCATGAGATTCAAGATCTCATTGACAACACAAAGATAGCTCCACCACAACTGCCAAAATCCAATGTCACCAATAACCTAATGCCACCCCATAACCAAATCCCACCACCTTATCGTCTTAACCTCATCCATACACTACCTCTCATTTTTAACTCAAGCATTTACATCACACCATCTTATTTACCAAAACTTGAGGTGTGTATTCCTAAGAGCACTGATTTGTGCATGATGGATGCACCTCCAACCCAGCCAAAACCCAAGAGCCCTGTGGAGGTGGTGATGGAACCCAAAAAGAAAATGGTTGAAGTGCCTGCAACTAAGACTCCGAAGTTGCCAAAGAGAGAATATGATCCTAACAAGTACATAATATCCATTAGTCAGCAGAAACCTGACGTTATTTTGCCCGACTCATTTGCTATTAATGTCGTCCCGGAGAATATACCTGAACAGGGGTTAGATGACTTGATTGACCTAGAAGAAGACTTGCACAATCTCCATTTCTTTGAGGAGCTAGATTTTATGAACGTACAGGTTGAATGGTGGGGTCCAAACAGTTTGGAAAGCAAAAATGGATAGACAAGTGATGAAAATTTCAAAGTAGAAACAGATAAAGGAACCTAGGTAGAAACAATGACTATTGAACCAAAAGTGGATGCTAAAGGAAAATGAAAATTGCAGGATACTGAAGAAACCGAAAAGAGGAAAAAGAGGGAGCTAGCAGAGCATGGTCGATATAAGCAAGATGGAGATTTTCATAGATATTTGATCAGGATCACCCTATGAGCAGGAAAGTAATGATCATCATGTGGAAATGATCTATGCTAAGCCAGATAATTGTCTGTTGATAAATGAAGGAGAGTGTTGGGAGGATGATGATCTAAACTTTGCCTACATTGATGAAGATTGGAGTACAACCAATGTCCCTGATGATACTTGGTATTTTGAGGAAGTTGATCACTTAACTAGGAGCGGGTGTTACTTCAACCCCCCACACCTAGATCATGGCGAAACATCTAGAAAAGATACCGAGAAAGAAAAGGAAAAAGAAAAAGAAGCTGAAAAAGAAAAAGAAGCTGAAAAAGACCTGGTACTTAAACAGCTAAAAACGATCCAGGCAAACATTTCTATTTTGGGGCTTCTCATGGTATCTCAAGAACATCGACAAGCGATGTTAACTACTTTAAGAAAGGCTAAGCTGTCGATTGACACAACTCTAGAACAACTTGTGTCATTGATTACCCTAAAAGAGACAATCTCCACAGTGACCTTTTCTAAGAGCTGCCACCCGAAGGATTAGGGCATAACAAGCCTTTATATGTATCTCTGGAGTGTCAGAATAAATGGGTCCTAATTGTTCTGGTTAATACTGGGTCAGCCATCAATGTTCATCCTTCACGTACTGCTTATGCTATAGGACTAAAACTGATGGATTTCACACTCACTACTCAGCTGATTCGAGCTTATGATAATATGAGCCGAGAAGTCATGGGGATAGTCAAGGTACAAACAACAGTAGGCCTTTCTAAGCATGAAGCTGAATTCCATGTTATGGATGTCCCTGTGATATTTAACTTATTATTAAGAAGACTGTGGTTGCATCAAATGAAAGTTGTATCATCTACAATTCATCAACTAGTGAAATACATACATGAAGGAGAAATTTCTACTGTCTTCAGAAATTCTTCCATTCATCACCCTCTAGAAGTCATAACGCCACTACTGGAAATACAACATGGAGAAGATGATGTATTCCTCTCAGGCTTTATATTGGCAGAAGCCCAGATAGTGCAAACGATCATGGCATATGTCAGCGCCCAGACAATTTATTTCATGAGTAAATTGGGTCATATTCCTAGAATGGGATTAGGAAAGAGTGGTAAAAAAGGTATCGCTACAACAAGTGAAGTATCCCATAACCTACATGCATTTGGACTAAGGTATACGTCTACATAAGATGACTAGAAAAGGAAAAGTGAAGAGATCAAGGAGAGGATCAAGGCAAAGAGAGTCAGGCGGCAATTTGAGTTGGTCCATAAGCTAATTTTTGGAACCTTGAACGGGCGCTTTGTCCGTGAAGGAGAGGATTTCCTCTTTTGTGGGTTTCCCGATCCATGGATTGACCAAATGGACAAGAAGAGATACCCTGGGTTTGAGATCTTCTTCGATTATCAGCTCTTCAACAATGACGAGAAGTGGTTGGATCCTAGTATTGATGACGGCCAAGACAGAGAAGTTAGCTCAGCAAACAGTATAGAGGAAGTCCTAGGTCTACCACTTACTGATTTACTGAAAGAGTCTGATACTAGTTCTGAACCAATGAACTTAGGGGATATGACCATTTCTGTGATTGGGGAAGGATCGCATGTTGATTGCTCAAGCTTCATTGTGGATGCAGTGAATGGCACGCGAGTAAATTGGCATTTTAAAAAAGGTTTTATTGGGAGTTCTAAATTAGTTATTGAGTCTGAATCCGATGGGTTTGTGGGGTTGGAGTTAGATTTGAGTTTGCGTGGGATGTTAAAGTCTTGTTCTTTTTTTCTTTTTCTTTTTTTTCTTTTTTTTTTTTTTTTTTTTTGAGTCAGTTGCAACTATTGAGCCCAAGACTCTGAATGAAGATGTTGTGATTTTCGCTTACTTCTCTACGCCTATTGTTCATAGCATTGACCAGAATTTTTAGAATTTTAATGAAAACGAAGAGGAAGAAATTCCTTGATCTTTGAAAATTTTAATCAACTAGAAGAAAGAAAGGCATGCTAAGCCATTAATAAACGAAATTGTTTCCGTAAATGTGGGTACTGAGAAAAATCCTCGCCTGGTCCAGATTGGTTCTACATTGTCTTCGAAGGAATACGAGCAATTAGTTTCTTTGTTAAAAGAATTCAAAGATATTTTTGCGTGGTCCTACGAAGACATGCTTGGAATTGGTCATGAGATTGTACAGCATAGAATCCCTCTCGACCGAGCAAAAAGATGTAAGAATACAAGACCCATTACACTCATTTGGAAAAGGCTTGTTTAGCCTTGGTTTGGGCCACCAAGAAATTGAGGCACTACCTGTTAGCACATTCAGTAATTTTGGTTTCAAGATTAGATCGTGTCAAATATCTCTTTGAGAAACTAGCGCTTATCGGTAGGCTAGCTCGATGGTTGCTTTTGCTTTCCAAGTTCAACCTCAGATATGTCGCTCGCAAGTCCATCAAAGGAAGGCTGTGGCAGAATTTTTGGCCGATCATCCAATTGAAGGAAAAGAAGATGTAGAATACGTATTCCCAAATGAAGAGATCTTGTAGCTCGAAGAGGATACCTGCAGATTATATTTTGACGGAGTGTCTAATCAATTTGGCTATGGGATATCTGTGTTACTTATAGCACCAGATGATTCCCACATATCCCTAGCTTTGAAACTCCGATTCAGGGTATCCAACAACCAGGCAGAGTATGAGGTGTGCATTGCTAGATTGGATGCAACCCTAGAACTAGGGGCAATAAGGTTGTATGTGATCGGGGATTCAAACTTAATCGTCTCTCAAGCCAATGGGGACTGGAAGGTCAAAGAAGAGACGATGCAAGTTTACCACCAGACCTTGGATATTCTAATCCCGATGTGGGAAAGATTAACATTTACACACCTGGTAAAAGAGAACAACCGGTTTGCCGATGCTTTGGCGACCTTAGCCTCGATGGTGGACATACTAATTGGGGTCAAGATAAGTCCAATCCTTATAGAGTAGAGGTATACACCGACTTACAAGATGATAGCCGCGATAGAAAAAGTGCAGAATGAAAAACCTTGGTACTTTGATATTTGGAACTTTCTGGAGAGTGACTCATACCCGCAAGGGGCAAATGCCAAGGACAAAAGGGGGATATGACGTCTGGCCGCTCAGTTCATCTTCTGTGGAGATAAGCTGTACAAGAGAGGGTGTCTGGGAATGCACAAGCTATGCGTAAAGAAAGAAGAAGCAAAACGTTTCATGGAAACCATCTATGGAGAAGAGTATGGAGCCTATATAAACGGTATAATACTGGCCAGAAAAATCCTTAGACAAGGATACTACTGGTTAACCATGGAGAGTGATTGTATCAACTTTGTTAGGCAATGCCATAAATGTCAAATCTATGCCAATCGCATGAATATCCTGCCTTCAAAACTCTACAACATGACTTCGCTATGGCCTTACTCAGTCTAGGACATAGATGTCATCAGGGCAGTCACATCGAAGGGTTCAAATGGGCATCAGTTCATCTTGGTTACCATTGACTATTTTACTAAGTGGGTTGAAACATAGTTGTATTCAGTGTTAAAAGCATCACACGTGGCCAAATTCATCAAGAACAATATCATCTACAGATATGGGGTGCCAAACGAAGTAATTTCAGACAATGGCTCACACTTCAGAGGAGAAGTGGTAGTTCTACTTGAGAAATATAATGTGGCTTTTCACAAGTCGTCAACATATAGGCCACAAACCAATGGAGCTGTTGAAACTGCAAATAAGAACATCAAAATCATTCTGCATAAGACAGTGGAAACCTATAGAAATTAGCCAAACAAACTGCCTTTTGCACTTTGGGGATACAGGACCTCAATCCGAACGCCTAGAGGGGCAACCCCTTACTCTTTGGTATATGGAATGGAGGTTGTTTTGCCGATTGAGATAGAAGTGTCTGAATTTTAGATAGCAGAAGTTGATTGGCAACAAAATTGATTTGAGGAGATGATACTATTTGATGAGTGAAGATTAAAGGTGTTATACCATATTCAGGGGTATCAACGTAGGATTGCCAGAGTATTCAATAAAAAGGTTAGATCTAGGAATTTGAGGGAAGGAGACTTAGTGCTGAAGGACAATCAAGCTCCTATCCACGACCCTAAGGGCAAGTTCAGACCCAATTGGACAAGTCCCTGCATCATCAAGTCAATCTGGTCGGGGGGAGCAATCATTTGCATGGATTTGGATGGTTTGGAGTTCTGACAACCAATTAATATGGAGAAGCTAAAAAGGTATTATCCTTGAGAGGCTTGCTGGGCCAAAAATTCGAAAGGGCAACCCAGGAAAAAGTTAGAACATAAAAAAAAATTAATAAAAAAAAAAGGAGCTTGCAAGATCGAAAACTCGGAAGGGCAGTTTTGGCAAAAGTTAAAGCGCAAAAGGTGAGTGTTAATACTCGAGTGAACCTCAACCCCATGAACTATGTAAAGACTGAATCCTATCATTGGGATACGTAGATAGCCTCATTTTCAAGTTCGACCCAACCATTTTCAACTTACTTATCTCATCCATGTTTGATTAGTATATTTTGCTCAACTTGGTTGTTCCTTTCCATGCTTGACTGGCTCATCTCCGTTTAATTCAATTGTCTTATTCCTTATTCATGACGGGTTCAATTACAAGATAGATTCAGTGATAATGCAGTATATCCTGCTCGGGTTATCTAATTTGAGTTTGTGCATCTCAAGGGTTAATTCTATGTTGGTTGGGTAGTGGCCATTTGCAGAAACAGATTTTGAGAACTTTTAAGGAAGTTGACCAATTCTTTTGAAAATTATTCCATTTTTGCAAAACCAGACCATTTCTTGAACCTAAAAAAGGAAAATTTTCAGTTCTCACAGCTTGACTTATATGATTTCAAAACAACCATGCTAATCTAACTTTCATGTTGGTCAAAATCTTTTTTAGCAACCAAAAAAAGAAGAAGTCAAAGCAATGAACTAAGGGCATAATCGAGTTAGGAATTTTGTCTTCTCCCCATACTCTTAAGTCTCATGTTACATGTTTCAGCTAGCCAGCTAACAATTCAGTTGGCCATCCAAGTTTTTAGTTGACTCCAGGTGTGTTTCTTGAGTGTTTCAGTCAGTTGACAAATTATTCAGCTAGTTCATTACTTCGTTCAGACAGCCTATTAATGAATCAGCTGGCCCATCAATTTTTCAACTGGTTAGACAGCTAATCATCCGGTCAGCCAATTAATTAGCTGGTCAGCCAATTTTGATATCAATCTAGAATGAAAAACTACAGAATTTGCGTAGGCTCAATGGTTTGTGCTTTCGAGTCATGTTTTGAGTGCCTTTCATTCCAGCAATGTAAATAAGTGTGTTTGGATTGTTTTTCTTTCATTGAGTTGTTTTTTGATTTCTGATCAGTTAAGGGCTCAATGTCCAATTCAGAATTCATTAAAAATCAATCATTCTCAGATTCAAGTTCAAGAACCAAAATATTTTCAAGCTCAAGTGCAAAGCCATTCACACCACGATGTCCAGAATAAAAATTCAGAGTGAAGCCCCCAATTACAGCATTACAGACAAAAAACAATAAAAGAGAAATCTAAAGCTATGCATTGGTGCTCATTCCTAAACAAAAACAGAAAAACAACACACAAGAAAAAAATAATGAAAAAAAAACAAAACAAAACAAAACAAAACAAATCAAAAAACAAAATACAAAAAAAAAAAAAAAAAAAAAGAGAGCGAGAGAGAGAATTTTCTCAGATTTCGACGACAGCTTAGCGGCGAGTGTCAAAGGCCAACTTCACTTGCAAATAGCTTCATTGCTTGACTCCATTACCAATTTCCCCACCTCAAGATGTTCATTCCGGAGAATGCTTCGAAAGCCCTGCTTCAGAATTTGCAAGATTTTCGAAAGAAATCATCCACTGCCAGCCATCGAATGAGGAACACCAAGGCACCGCAAATCTTTCCATGTTTGTTGCCTGGCGCTTCAACTCCTTGTTCTGCCTCTTCAAATGACTAATATTCCGCCTTACGTCTTGATACATACGCTAGAACATAAAAAGTTGTGTTGTCAGCAGTTGCACCTCATTTGTTCTATTTTGCAAACGACATGACAAGTTGAAGACTGCGGTCATGGTCTCCACACATGATTTCAATATATAAGAGTTGGCATTGATGTTAGACTGCGCTCCCATCAATTGCTCGACTGACATCGCAGGGAAACTGAAAACAAGGACAAGGGCACTCTTAGGAGGTTCAGAAGAGTTAGAGTCAGTTATTTCTATTAGTGTGTCGTTCAGGTCAGGAAAAAGAGAAAGAGAACGATGGAAAGAGGCTATATCAAAGGAGAGGACTTTCAAAAAGAGAGTTCATAGAGTAATGGCAAAGAGAGATTTGTTTCGCAGCTTTCTACTATGTCTCTTTTGCAGGCCTGAAACTAAGAAGAATATGAAGGATAAAAAGAGGACAAAGGGGGAAGGTCGAGGCGATCGTTGAAGGATTTGGGTCGGCCCAACTGTGTTGATCAGGCATTTATTGAAATCGCGCACCAGACACGACGTTCGAAAAAGACAGAGGAGAAAGAGAGGGACATGAACAAGGGAAGAGAAGAGAGTGTATACGTATGTATGCATATATGTATATAATGTATATATATTAAAAAATGCAAAAAAATATACAAAATAATGAAAAATAAATTTGTGCATCCATCAAATTATTTTGTGCATCCATTAAACCATCTTTGTGCATCTATCACATGATCACACCGTTTTCGTGCATCTATCGTACGATCGCACCATTCTTGTGCATCTATCGCACAATTCAACCGTTCTCATGCATCTATCACACGATTGCACCATTCTTGTGCATTTATCACACAATCTGACTGCTCTCGTGCATCTATCGTATGATCGCACCGTTATTGTGCATCTATCGCATAATCCAAACACTCTCGTGCACCTATCGCACAATCACACCATTCTTGTACATCCATCGCACAATCCAACTGCTTTCGTCCATCTATCGTACAATCGCACCATTATCATGCATCTATTGCATGATCCTACCATTATCGTGCATCTATCGCACCGTTCTTGTGCATCCATCGCACGATCGCACCATTTCTGTGCATCTATCACATAATCTGATTGTTGTCATGCATCTATCGCACGATCGTACCATTGATGTGCATTTATCGCACAATCTGACCGCTCTCATACATCTATCTCACTATTACACTATTCCTGTGCATCTATCACACAATCTAACCACTCTCGTGCATCTATTGCACGATCGCACCGCTCTCGTGTATTTATCGCACAACATCTTGCATCTATCGCATCACACTCTTTATTTTATACCCTTTATCCTCTCACGTGAAATGCATTTGGATCTCGAGTTCACTTGGTTATACATTCTCCCTTTCTATGTGAGACACGGTTAGGCATGCTTGTTAGTTAGGCTTTCTTTCACTCGTGTGAAACACGTTTGTTTGCACCGTATCGTAATATGCTTCATATCATTTGCATGAGGCTTGCCTTGCACATTGCTATCTTTGTAATTTTATCATTGTATCGCATCGCATAAATCATGAATTTTCAAAACAACAAGCTACACGAAACATGTAAGTCTAACTTTCAATTTCATTTCAAGCATATCATTTGCATCCTACCCTTGAACTATGCCGGTTTGATTCCTTGCAATACATAGGCAACCCTCGGGTTCAACCAACTGCATTTCCATCTTGTTTGTTTGCCCAAGTCTTACGGCATTGTCAAAAGGGTCGTCTTTGGGTTTTGACATTCACTAACGTTATGAAATGATGTATCGAGCTTTGTCAAAGAGAGGCAACTGTAGACACGCCATTTTGACCAGCCTTAAGACTTGGGTGCTTTCTTCTGAACACCCGATGATGAAAATTAGAATCTGCTATATTGCAAATTTCTCAACAGAAAAGTCAGAGTCAAGCTTTAATTCCAACCCGATATCCATTTTGGCCAAATTATTTTAGACCCGTTCGAAAACGTATTGTGTCCACCTATCTTTTTTTCAGATATTTTTTTATTTGAAATTCCTTCAAATATCAGCTTCCACTTCATTGTTGAGAGGATCTTTTCTTTTCAAGAGTGGCATTGTTGAGAGGAAATTTGATTTTCAAAAATGGAGACATTAGTTTTATTTTTCAAAAAGTGGAGACATTAGTTTTGTTTTTCAAACAGTGGAGACATTAATTTTGTTTTCCAACCAAAAAAGAAAAAAAAAAGAAGAGAAAAAAACATTGGAAGAGTATCTTTGATTTTTCTTTGAAGAAAATGGGAGACAAAAACATTGGAAGAGGATCTTTATTTTTCCTATAAATTCTCTTCATTCTCTTGAAGAGGAAGTTGGCTAGTTTTTGAGAAGAGTTGGTTTTTTTTTTTGAGAAAAGAAGAAATTTTCTTGAGAAAGAAAATAAGTTGTATTTATAAAAAATTAAAAAAAAATTTCCATTGAAACAAAACATTTTGAGGGAAGAGATACCATTCAAACTCCATTGACTTGAAGTTTTTCTTTAGGAATTCAAAGCATACTCTAGAATCTTGTGGGTGATCAGAAGGGAGTTTGGAAATCAGAAACTTCATTATTTCCTCGAAAGGTGAATTTTGACAAACTTTCATTTAATTAAAAAAATGTGATATAACTTATTTAAACACTTCATTTACTACTTTTCATAACTGTTTTTATAACGTTAAAGAGAAGGCTGCACCACCCGCATATCTGTTGTAATTTACTTCTTTTTTTTTTTATAATTGTTTTACCGCTTTAAAGGGAATGTTATACTACGCACATATCTGTTGTAATTTACTACTTTACATAAACTGTTGTACTTTACTACTTTAAATATAGCGATCCGGGTTTCCATTTTCTTTATTTATTGTATCCGGACTTGGTTCCGTGGAGTTAGTTGTTGCGTATGCCTTGTTTACATCCTTTACTCTTTGTATTTGAGTCTTGGGTTGTGTCGGGCAGGTTTGAAACAGGTTGGTTGAGCTTAGAAACCAAAGCTAGTTGCCCAGATTTTGGCCGGTCCGCTCGAGCGGAGATTTTGGCGCTCGAGCGGGGGTTTTGGCGCTCGAGCGGGATAATCACCCATCTAGTTTTTCCCCTGCAGTGTGGACGCTCGAGTGGGATTTTGGACGCTCGAGCGGGAGTTTGTGTGTGACGCTCGAGCGGGGAGTTGGACGCTCGAGCGGGGACCTGGTTCAGTGTAAAATTCTGGGAGCGTGCATCCGCCGCTCGAGCGGGAGATTGGACGCTCGAGCGGGGATCTGTGAGTGACGCTCGAGTGGAGCTTTTGCCGCTCGAGCGGGAAGGCTTTTATATAAAGCCGAGATCCGACCTTTTTATTCACTTTTCAACATCCTTTCTCTCTCTTACTTTTCCAAAAAGCTATTTTGAGAGTTCCTCTCACTAAAACCCTAACTTCTCTCTTAGGATTGATCTAGTAGGAGTTGTTTTCTCACCTTGGGCCTTTACAATAGTTGTGTTGATCGTCGAGGGCTATCTTTTAATCTGAAAATTTCGGGATTTGGAGCATTTCCGTTTTCTTCATCTCCTTCGTTGGGTCCCATCATTCGAGGTAGGGATAACCTACTCCATCTTATGAGCTTTGTCTTTGAATTTTAGCATTTTGATATGTTGGGGGTTGTTGGGTAATTTTGGAGAAAGTTTGGGCCTTTGTGTAATTTTACAAAAGTTTTTTTTTTTTTATTATTATTGTATAAACCTATATGCAAGTTAGGCATAGAGAAATGAAATTAATGTTGGAACATTGATGGAAATGGAACCTTAGGGTTGTTTTGTGAATTATGGTAAGTTGCCCTAATTGGTTTAATTAATTAATGTATATAATTAATTAAAGAAAATGAGGAATTGAATTGAGAATGTTGAAATTGGGAATGTATGAGACTAAAGAGTGTAGTTGAATCTTTTATTGCTCATCTAGTTGAAATGTTGATATATTATCCATTTGTGCAGTTATTTCCCTGTTTAGAAATAATTGCTTTGGGCTACCGGTGGAGGGTAGTGTTGATTGTTGTAGACAATGCATGATGATTAGGCAAACTAAAACTAATCAATTGGATGTGTCGTAGAGTATGACGGTTGATAGAATACATTAACTTTATGTATTGGTTGATTGTGCATATAACCAATGTGTTTATATGCATTATGTGTAGACGGTTGATAGAATACATTAACTTTATATATTGATTGATTGCGTATATGATTATGTGTTTATATGCATTTCTTGTGTATGAGAGGAGATGAGGGATGTACTCCACGGTTTAGGGGAAGATGGGGGATGTACCTCTAAACCGGTTAATGGTTAAGGGAAGATGGGGGATGGACCCAGGGATACAGCTCATATGCTCTCCCATTGGAGTGATGATACAGCTCATATGCTTGTCTATTGAAGTGATGATATAGCTCATATGCTTATCTGTGGTAGTGATGATATAGCTCATATGCTTGTCTATTGAAGTGTTGATATAGCTCATATGCTTATCAGTGGTAGTAGTGATATAGCTCATATACTTATCTATTGAGATATTTGTTTAATTCGATATAGCACTAAAATGTATATCATTTATGAAGTATGGAAGTGGTTTATGTGTTATTGACACAACACCAAAATGTGTATCCACCTTGGATTTCGAAAGTGTTCTAGTGATGAACTATAATCTCATCAAAGGTTTTGGCCAGAGTACTGAGCCTTGTTTTCAAACTCAATGTTGAATAAGAAATGGAAAGTGAACTGTAACATAGACTTGAATGTCAGGGAATTGTAATAAGATGTAAATGAATGTATAAGTGTTGACCATCTATCAGTTGCTAATCTCTTAGTCATTGTTCATAGTTGGTTTAGTATATTTCTACTAGGCTGTGGCTCACCCTGTATGGGAACATCATTTTCAGGTACAGGGAGCATGCCACCTCTAAGGACATAGCTTGGGAGGCTAGAGGCGGACATACTTTGGTTGTCTTATTTTCCTTGATTGTATTACATGTAGATTCAAGCCAAGGGCTTAATGTGTAATTGAGTTAGCACTCTCTTTTGTAACCAAGTGTTAACTTGGAAAGCTGTAAACCCTTAGGGCATTTGTTTTTGTTGTTAATATGTAATACTTTTGAAATGAAATACTCTGATGAATAGATGAATGTGGACCTTTTATGTTTCAATGCATGTCTCTATGGATGGGTTTAATGTTATTATTTTGAGGGCGTTACATTAAATGGTTGGTCGAAACCACCTAAGTTGTTAGAGATGTGACCCCGCAGGATGGATAGTAACCGCCGGATGAATAGTACTCTTGCCAAATGAGTTTTTTCGAGCGAAACAAAGCAGTCTACTAACAACAAACAAAACAATTTTCTAATGGGTGAATAGTAACGGCGAATGCATTTTTTTATTTATTTTATTTTTTTAATGATTTGTTAGATTCAGCTTGTGTTGTAATAATTCTCAACCCCCCATCTTTTATTCGATTTTGTAATTATTAAATGTTGTAATAATTCCCAACCCCCGCTTCTTTCTATCTCATTCTCTGTATGTCTTCCAACCCCATTTCTTTCGATCCCTTTTATTTGCTCGCTTTCCATATCTGTAAATAGCATCATATTTTCTCTTTCATTATATCCATATTTTGCATCCATATTTTATGCATCTAGATTTGGCGCATTTGTATTTGTGGATTTAATCAATTATTATATGACTATGTGCGCTACCTCATGCTTTTGAGATGATTCGCATGTCATATATTAGTAGCCGAATCTCTAATTGCATCTTGTGTATGTGTTGCATTAGGATTTTATATATGAGATCATGCATATTTTACTAATTTTATTTTGTAGCTGTTTGCGGGACGCCAGTAAATATGTAAGTTTTTATGCTTTAACATTCTATTTATATGTGTTTTTCTTATTATGTCAAGCATTCTACCATGTAGCTACTTGCTTATGTGATATACCTCAATGAATGCCAGTAGATGGAGGTTATGTTGTTCAATTTGGAATAATAGCCTTGTTTGGTAGGGCTTATTTCTAACTTATTTCAACTTTTAGCTTAATTTAAGCTATTTTGATGTGTTTGGTTCAGCTTAACAATACAGCTTATAGCTTTTTATAAGTCAAAAATCAACTTATTCTTTGAGTGGGGGAGGAGAAGCTTAATTTATAAGTCAAAAATCAGCTTATGTTCACAGTTATAAGCTATAAGCTGTTAAGGTATAAGTTATAATCACTTTCTCACAGCTCTACCAAACGGGGCCAATATCGATTTTCATGTTAGTGAACTCAAATATCGATTTTCATATTAGTAAACTCATTTTTTGTTGAGTTGTACATTATTCAAAACTTGTTCAAAATACATGAAATTAGATTATTCCAAAATGAATGACAAGTCTATACTTGTTTGCTTCACATAGTAAATTTTAGAATTTATTTAATAATCAGAATATGAACATAAAAGTTAATAAAATTCATATTATTGTTTAGTAGAAGCCTATCTTTTGATCGGGTGAGCAAGGGGTGGCACGAGTCATGAGGTTCCGAACCGAGACATCTTTGGTTACCATGAACAGTAGCCTTGGCACGAGTCATAGGGTTCCTAATTCTCCTAAAATATTAGGTGGCAACTCTGAGATCTGGTGATGCAATCCATTTCTGGCAAAGGTTTTGCAATAAAATTAGATTTTCTACAAAGTTGCCAGATATGGACTCTCATCTATGTTTCACATTGCACTCATGAAACTAGCTCAAAGAAATCGAGGGTTCGAACTACTTAGCGTGCTCGGGTGCCCCCAGGACATGCGACACGATGCCAACTGAAGTTGCACATAGTTTCAACTTCTCAACTGTAACTGCCCTAGTTAACATATCTGTAGGATTTTCACTTTGTAGATGTTCTCCAAGCTGAACTTGCCATCTTTCAAGAGCGAACGAAAAAAATGGTACTCGATATCAATATGCTTTGTTCTTGAATGAAACGTGGAATTCTTTGCAAGATGTATAGCACTTTGACTAACATTGTACAATTTCCAATCATCAAACTTCTTCCCCAATTCACCTAAGAAACTTTGTAACCATACCATCTCTTTGCAAGCTTCTGTAGTTGAAACATACTCTACTTCTGTGGTTGAGATAGTCACAATCTTCTGCACTTGAGAGACCCAATTTATTTGCCAAGAGTAAACACATACCTTGTCGTGCTCTACTTACTATCAATATCACTTGCTACATCAGAATCAATATACCCAAGCAAGCTAATTTTCATGCCACCACACCAGAGAGCCATATCACTCGTACCTTTGAGATACCTGAATTCCCACTTAACAGTTTCCTAATGCTCTTTCTCGGGATTGTTCATGAATCTGCTAACAACTCCCACTACATGGACAATGTCTGATCTCGTACAAACCATCAAGCTGCCAACGGTTGTATTCTCACTCTTTATGTGTAGCTGTACGTTATTCCTTCGTCAATCTGAAGTGGCTTACTAATAGAGTGCCTACAAGCTTTGCACACTCCATGCTAAATCTCTTGAATACTTTCTCAATGTACTCGACTTGCCATAGCTTCAGTTTCTTATTCCTCATGTCCCTACTAATTCGCATCCCTAAGATTTGGACAACTCTTCATCATCCATGCTTGAATCGGCAACAAGCATATCATCTACGTAAAACAGAAGTATTAAATACGAAGTGTCAAGCTTTTTATAATAACAACAATGATCACCATGACATCGATGGAAGCCTACACTTGCCATGAAGTTATCAAATTTTATGTGCCATTGTCTGGGCACTTGTTTTTAGCCCATACAAACTATTTTTTAGTTTACATATTTCCTAACGTCCTCATAGCCCTAGGGTTGATACATGTAGATATTTTCTTCCAAATCACCATGAAGAAATGCAGTTTTAACATCTAACTGCTAGATGCAGATCTTCAACCGTAGAAATGCTAATGTACTATAAATTGTTGAAATCTTTACTACAAGAGAGAAAATCTCAGTATAGTTGATAACTGCCTTCTGTTGGAAACCTTTCACCACCATTCTGGCCATAAAGTTTCCTCATAACATTCTAGTTCACCATTATTAGTTAACAATAGATAATGTAAGAAAGGAGAATAACGATCAATAGGTTTCTTTTCTCTTGTCGACCTCCTAAAAGGATGAGGAGTTTGCATCTCAATAGGTGATGTCAACTGTACATTAGTATCTTGAGGTTTCAACCGTTTCAGGTTCTTTCATCTTATCATCAAGCCTATCTTTATACATGACAGACTCATTAAACACCACATCTATACTTCTAGATATTTTTCAATTTTTCATGTCCCAAAATTGGTAGCCATATTTATCAGAGCCATACCCAATAAAGATGCATTTACGAGATTTAGGATCTAACTTGCTTTTTTTATTCAAATCAATGTGAACATAAGAAACACAATCAAATATTTTTAAACACAACAAATTTACCTCTTTACCAGTCCACACTTCTTCAGGGATTCTGCAATTGTACTTATAGCATCTACCCAAAACTGTTTTGGTAACCCAACATTAATCCTCATGCTCCTAGCACATTCTAGGATTGTTCGGTTCATGCACTCTGCCACACCGTTTTCCCGTGGTTTTCCCAGAATTGTTGTCATATGTTGAATTCTGTTCTCTACGCAATATTTTGCTAGAGCGCTATCTATGTACTCCCCACCATTGTCGGACTTGAGACACTTCAAATTTGAACCTGTCTCATTTTTAACTAAAAGCTTTATATTTTTTGAAGACATCAGACACATCAGATTTATTCTTCAAAAAATATACCCACAACTTACATGTAACATCATCAATAAAAATGACAAAATAACTAGAGCCTCCAAGAGATCTTACCAAAGATGGTCCCCACATGTCTGTATGAACTAACTCCCACCATTCTAATTTCTGAACTCTCGGGATCTTAGTGAAACTAACCCTTTTCTGTTTTTCCAACATGCAACTTTCATAGAAATTCCAATTCAATGACTTCAAACCTAGTAGTTTCCCCTTTGACATCAGAATCTTCATTCATTTTCATTCATATGTCCAAGTCTGCGGTGCCATATGCCCATTTCAACTTCTGATGATGTTACTGTAATCTCACTATAGTAGCCGACGTCACGTAAAGAGTACCTTCCCTTTTTCTATGAGCCACTATCATGGCTCCCTTGGTCATTTTCTACATATCACTGGCTAAGATTGTCACAATACCAGAATTTGTGAGTTGACCGACCGAAATTAGATTCTTCTTCAAACATGGCACGTGTCTAACATCATTGATTTTCAAAATTGTTTCATTGGGCTGGTTTATCTGTACTTCACCCTTGCTAATTATGTTGCAAGCTTCATCGTTTCCAAGGTCCACCTTTTCAAAATTACTTGAGATATAATTATAGAGCAACTCCTTGTGCAAAGTACCATGAAACGACACACTAGAATCAATCACCCACAATTCTCTACGAGTTTTTAAAGACAACATAAGTGTTTCAGAACCCTCTTCATCAGAAACATTCACAAACTCCTTCTCATATTGATTATTGTCGTTTTGCTTTTTAACTTTGCAATCTTGCTTTGTGTGACCAGTCTTATTGCAAACCCAGCACTTGACTTTAAACTTTGGTTGAGACGGAGATTGATCATTCCTCGATTTACTTCTGTTTTTCTTGTTGTTGTTGCCCCTTTTAGGCTTTCTGCCTCTGTCATCAATTGCCAACGCCGAACTAAAGCTTTCACCATTATCTTTTCTTCGAGTGTCTTCACTCAGAATGAAAGCCACTACATGATCCTACTCAACTTTGCCAAACTGATGGAATTGCTCATTATAATAATCAACGAATTCCAACTCTCAGGAAAACTTTATAGCAGTGCTAAGGCCTTGACTTCTTCGTCAAACGCGATACTAACTGATTCCAATTAACTAATCAGTGAGTTGAAATCGTTAATATGCTCAATCGCGACTCCGCCTTTGGACATCTTCAAGTTGAACAACTTCTTGATCAGATAGTGTAATAGCCCTGACCCTGATTAACGTTAATTGGGACTTAATTATGCCTAATAGTAATTAAGAGGAAATCTGGAATTAATTTGCATGTGTATTGCATGAATTATGTGTTTCTATCTGTTTGGTGTCGAAATATCTGTTCGTGTTTAAAACTTTAAACTGTGAATTGGAAGCCTTATCGGCGCCCGACTCCGAAATTGATTAGTGTTTTAGACTAGTTAGATTTTATGTGATTTTATGGTAGGTTCAATTAAAATTTGATTTGGGAATGTTTAAATCAGGTTAAATAATGTTATATTAATGAACCTAGGTATTTACCCTTTTGCCATTGTGAGTGGGCTACCTTTGTTTCATCTTGTGTGAGGTGTCATTACACCATTTCATCATTTTTTTGGCTGAGGAAAAAACGTAGGCAAGAGGGAGAGGAGAGAAAAACTTAGTTTCAACAAGGATTTTGGCTAAACACTTGGAGATTTGAAGGTTTATAACAACATTGAGCTCTTAGACTTGGAATTCAAGAGTTGAGGTAGGAGGTTTCTCTTTTATTTGTAAGTTTAAGAGTAATCCTTGCATGATTCTTGGTTAATTTGGTATTTAAGGTTAGAATTGAGTTTAACATGTTGAATTTAAGCTTAATTAATGCATGCATGTACTTGTTCATAGAAATTGAAGTTGTTTTGTATCAAGTTTTCACATGCATGCTCATATTTTTGCTAAAGTCCATGAATTCATCAAAATTCTAAGTTTAATTTTGCTTTGGATCATGTTTTGGAGCTTTGAAATCCAATTGGACTCATGCATGTTTGTTTAAACTTTGTTTTTGGTGATTTATTGAATTTGTGATTAATTGACTCACCCTTGGGCATTTATATTCCAAATTGGCTTTTGAAGCTTGTTGTACTATGAGTTTGAAATGTTTTTCCAGAAAATGGGCCCAAGAGGTTGAGTTTTGAGCTATAGAATGCTTGGCTTGAGCTTGGGAGAAAATCTGGAAATTCCAGAATTTGGCTTCCTCGCTCGAGCGAAGGATTCCTCGCTCGAGCGACCATCGTTTGTTCAGAGCTCCGCTCGAGCGAAGAAATGGTGGCTCGAGCGTAAAATGCAAGCTCTCAGATTTTTGGTGCACGCAGACGCACGCTCGAGCGAAGAGACCTACGCTCGAGCGAGGAGCTGTGTCTCACGCTCGAGCGAGCATCGAGCGGAAAAAATCAGCAACCAGTACTTTTTCATCTTTGCAGATCGCTCGAGCGAAGGAGTTCTCGCTCGAGCGAACCCTTTGATTTTGCAAGCTCGTTCAAGCGAAGGAAGGCTCACTCGAGCGAGACTCCTATTTTCAGCAACTTGTGAAAAATGTTTTCTAAGGCATTTTTGCATCCTCATTCCATCCTAGGCATTCCTAGGCCATGTTTAAGGCTCCATAATAAGGATAAGAGGTTAGGTACACACTTAGGATCATTGATGTGAGTTATGTACAATTGGATTGCGTGTTTCAAGTGTGTATCCGTGATGTGTTATGTAGGTCGTGTGCCGCATTCTGTTTGACCGTTTGGCTCCGTCGATCTGTTTCAACGCCCACTGTGAGTAATAACATTGTAAAGATATGTTCAACTGTACTTACTTTCTATGTGATAAAATGAGATCTGTTTTCTGAAATGATATGTTATGTACAATGAATGATTGTCCAATTTCTGACATGTATTCGTGACATCCTTAGTATCATGTGTTATCTACAGCTGTGACTCGGTATCGGAGGTTCCTCGTGGAACTTTACGCTTTATGCGTCCTGTTATGTTACGCTTTATGCGTCCTGTTTGTGCACTGATGCCCGTACCGGAGGCCCGCCATGGGGGCTTAGCTGTCCTGTTACCCGGATCCGGAGGTTCCTTCACGGGAACTAAGAAGGTTATTCATAACCTTACGCATTGCGCGTCCTGTTCAGTTATGCTAATGGATGTATCACGTAAATGTAACCATGACTTAAGATTTCTATCTATATATGATCTGATCAAGTATGAATTTGATAAAGCTGAATTATGATTTCGATCTGATCAAGCATGATTTTGATACAATATGAATTGATTTCTGAAATCTGTATGGACTCATTCATTGAAACCCCTTTACTTTGTTTATTATTCACTGGGCTTTCGCTCACAGTTTACTATATATATGTAGGTGAGCCGGCACATGACCAGGGCCAGAGTTGAGGGCCTTCTGTTCCTTTTGTCAGCCAACTGTTGTGCCTCCCGAGGAGGTTCCGGTCGAAGCCTAATGCCATGGCTGTTTTGTTTCATGCTAGTCAATGTTCATGTTTGTAATGTCGGATCTTGGGAATACAAGTTGTAAATATTTTGTACATATTGGTGTACTTGACTGGCATGCTTATGTATATAAATAAGTTTTGAATTTTCTGTCCCATGTACGTCATCACAGCATTGGACCTTGCTTATTTTACATTATTGCTTCCGCAGCCCCTTAATATTTGTTAATCTGTTAAGAGGCCGTAGGTAATCCTCAGATTACTGGCCGGTTACGGTATCAAACCTATAGGGGCGGGTTTGGGTCGTGACAGATAGACTTTGTTCGTGGCTGAGGGCTTCTTATACATCCATGATAGAGTAGCCATCAAATCTTCGATTGTTTTCTCGTTACGAATATTAAACATAACTAATGTAGCAAGGGATAACCTTACAGCATCTAAGTCTTTTCAGTCGAGTAACTCCCACTCACTAGTCTTCATAGTTTCTGGCTTTTTGGCTACTCCTAGAAGAGGAAGATAAAGATTCTTCTAATAGAGATAATCCTCTATCTGCATCTTCCACAATTCGAAGTTTGAACCACTGAATTTTTTGATTTTAACTTTGCCTTCGTTCGCCATCGTTCTTGCTCTAGGAACCAACACTCTGATACCACTTGTTATGATATATACGATTAATACCAAACTCCAAGACCTGAACAAACAATCGCACACACAACGAATCTAGAATGCAGAAGTAAAAGAACTAGAACTAACAAACTCACAAGCAGTACGAAATTTACGTGGTTCACCCAAATCACGGGTTACGTTCACAAAGTCACTGCGGATTTACCAAGATCAATATGAAAGGAGTTACAAAGAGTCTCTCACACTCAATTTCACAAACTCTCTTTCTACAATGATCTATCTCTTACTCTAATTATTGTGTATCTCTCTCTAAGATCATAAAACTAATGAATGAATTAAAAACATAAAGCTACATGGGTGTATTTATACGGCTAACCTTAAACCCAATCCTAAACTAATAAGAAAACCAAAATCTAAACTAATAAGGAAAAACCTTAACCATTAAGGAAATAGTTTAGAGTCCAAATGTAACCAAACATTAATTCTCTTGTTTCTTTTTCCTAATCTAATTAGGTTCAGTCTTGTTTCAGGCTCCACTAATAACATTATTTCTCTATGTATTTGTTGGGGCTTCTCTCTCCAATTGTAAGAGTTTCTTTATGTTAATTATGTGATTTATTTATTTATTTGTTTTGCTTGGATTATGTGTTTTATTTGATTTTCATTATTATTGTTGTAATTCATTGAGTTACAATGAATTTAACATAATAAAAAAAGAAAAAAAGAAAAAAAGAGAAAAAAGAAAAAGAGAAGATGAGTGCTTGATTTGATAATAAACGACAAATCTGGTAATTTAGGTTTACGGTCTCCAAATTTACTCTGAATATTATTGTGTGGTTGAGATTGAATTTATTTACTGTAAAATTTATGTATAAAATAAATATAAACCATTTAATAATAATTATGAATAATTTCTAAATAGTTAAGATTGAATTTATAATATTACTAGATAATAAATCTGTGTAGAGTACAAAAAAAAACCCCGACACCAATGAACATGTCCTGACCCGGTGCCATGATATTTTTTTCAGTTAGCAAATAAAAAAATTTTAGTGTCGTACAATTATTAAAACCTCACACACAATGGATTCCTAGTTGATTCCTTGTGAATTCTGAACTCCACAACTTCATCTCAATACCTATTAAAAATATAATAAAATAATTAGTGAAAAGTTTATTCTTATGGAGCCATATGTCATGTAATCAAAGGTTTAATTTTTTTTAGTGATAAAGAATACATGTTGAAAAGTCGTTGGTGCTTGAAATGTCATCGGCGTTAGAAACGTCACCAAAAAATTTGGCCAGAGAAGTCAACAACAGCCGACAATGGTCGGCAACGTTAGATAGTGAGAGTGAGTTGGACAGATAGGTAATGTTAAACAGAAAGATGAATAGATAGGTGACAAATATAAAAATAGTGAGACATTTAAATAGATAGTTGGACATTTAAACAAATAATTGTACAGATAAATAACAAGTATACATATAGTGGGACATTTGAATAGATAATTGAATATTTGAACAAATAGTTGCATAGGTGACCCGCGTACAGATAGTGAGACTTTTGAATAAATAAGTGACATTTGAATAGATAAACAAGTAATGTTTGAAAATATAAGTGTCTTTTTAGACAAATAATATCATTTTGGCCTCAAAAAATTTAAGATTGGGCCAACAGGCTCAAGGGTTTCAGAAATGGACCCGTGACCTAAGTGGCCTAAAAAAAATTGATAACTATATGCAACTCACAAAATACAAGGCATACCCTAATAAATAATATATATACATAAATATTTGAATTTGAAATGTTGTATAACGACTAATGTACATGTAGGATAGTATAAATAATACTATCCATTTATGAAATCAAAGGTCTTTGAGGTTAGGTTGGAATCATTAGGATACTATTCCATGGTCACCAGTCATGTTCAAATCATATCCATTCCAATACATAATTACACCAAGGATTATCTTCATGACCATTTTGATGACATTGTTTTATTTGTTTGTTTCTTATTTAATTAATTTGGGTAATACCATTTGTTTTTCTTAAATAGACCAATGTACTAACTTGAGCTAAGATGAGGAAAGTCTAGCTTGTTTGGAAGTGAAGTTGATTGATCAATTTTGTTATGAAGAGTAGTGTTTGTGGAGAATTAAGGTTTCGAAAGTCTTTAAAATGCGGTTGAAGTTGCCTAACTTCAAATTGGTTTTGTGAATTGCATGCATGCACCACAGAAATAATATAGATTATTATTTTTCTTAGTAAATGATGATAGAAAATTGCTCTTTCAATTTGCACTCACAAAATTTGTTCGGTTTTCAGAATTTATTGCAGAAATTTTTTTAAAAATTAGTTTGGTAAAAATTAATGAAAAAATGTTTTCATACGATTTTTTTCTTTGGGGGGACAAAGTCAATTTTAGAAAATTCAAAAATATATTCTTTTTGTGTGTTTATTTTCGTCAAACTAATTCGTAATTTTTTTTAAATAGCGTTTGGTAATACTTACGTTTTCAGTTTTCAGTTTATATTTACAAAAATTTTAAAAACTATCATAAAAACTTGTTTGGTAAATATTTTGGTTTATAAACCAGTGGTCTCAGTTTATAAATTTGGCCAAAATTTGTAAACTCAAAAAATGAGTCTACGTTTTCAGTTTTTTTTTTTACCACCCACCACTCGCCACCACCTGCCACCATTTTCCACCACCGTCTTCTGCCACCACTACCCTCCACTACCGTCTTCTACCGCCACTACCCACCACCGTCTTCCGCCGCCACCACTCGCCACCACCCGCCACCACCATCTTCCGCCACTACCACTCGCCACCACTTTCCACCACCGTCTTTCGCCGCCACCATCTGCCACCTGCCACCACTTTCCACTATCGTCTTCTGCCGCCACCACCCGCCACCACCATCTTCCGCCACTACCACCCGCCATCACTTTCCACCACCATCTTTCACCGCCACCACATGCTACCTGCCACCACTTTCCACCACCGTCTTTCGCCGCCGCCGCCACCACCCGTCACCTGCCACCACTTTCCACCACCGTCTTCCGCCGCCACCACCATCTTCTGCCACTACCACCCGCCACCACTTTCCACCACCTCCTTCCGCTGTCACCACCTGCCACCTGTCATCACTTTCCACCACCGTCTTTCACCGCCGCCGCCACTTGCCACCTGCCAGCACTTGCCACCTGCCACCACTTTCCACCACCATCTTCCGCCGCCACCACTCGCCACCACCCGCCACCACCACCTGGCACCACTTTCCACCACCGTCTTCCACCACCACCACCTGTCACTTGCCACCACTTTCCACTACCGTCTTCCGCCAGCACCACCCACCACCTGCCACCATCTACCACCACTTTCCACCACCGTCTTCCGCTGCCACCACCTGCTACCACTTTCCACCATTGTCTTTTGCCACCACCACCTGCCACCACTTTCCACCACCGTCTTTTGCCACCACCCTCCATCACTGTCTTCTGCCGCCGCCACCCACCACCTGCCGCTATTACCCATCACCCGCCACCCGCCATCATCGTCTTCCGTCACCACCACTCGCCACCACCCACCCGCCACCACCGTCTTCCGCTGCCACCACTCGTCACTACCCACCACCCGCCACGCCACCACTCGCCATTTTTCACTCATTTAGTTTATATTTTTTTAAATTTTCAAATATTTTGTCCAAACCAAACGCGTTTGTAGTTTATGTTTTTCTAAAAATAAATAAAAACCAGTTTATAAAATTTTTATAAATATAAACTGAAAATATTAAACAGAAACAGATTTTGAGAACTCAGAACTCAACCAAGCAGAGTATATGTACTTTTTTATCCTCTCTTTCTTCATACCAAAATAAAAATAAAAAAGGCCACGGAAGATGGTGATGGCAACATGGGTTAGGAATTGCGTAACACCTAATTATGATCAGTGAGAAACCAAAACAAAGAAGAACAAATAAATTGGAACTTTAAATTATATGTACATACAGGAACACTAGATTTACATGGTTAGTCCCAAAATTAGGCCTACGTCCATGGTTGTGATTTCATTATGATAAAAAAGAGTCACAAATGAGATACAAAAGGCCTATTTGGTGCAACTTATTATAAACTAAAAGTTTATAATAAAAAAAATAGAAGCCTAAAAAAACAAACAGGTCCAAAGAAAAAAAAAACAAGCGGCACAGTTATGCTGCACCAAAAACTGCATCAAATAATCTAGTATAAACTCTAAAAAAAAAAACAAAAAAACAAAACAAAACAAAAAAGAAGAAGAAGGTTATAAGTGGCTCAGTTAAGCTGCACCAAACAGGTCCAAAGACAGTAGGTTCTCTCAACTACATATGCATAAGATTAGATCACAAGTCACAAGTGTAAAAATACCAAAATATCCTTATTACAAAATACGTCGAGTAGCTAGTGTCCAATATAATCTTATTTTAACTAGCCTTATATTTTGACTCGAATTCAACCATCACGCCAAATAAGATGAATTTATAATCGGCAGGATAGAATTGGTTTCTTCTTTCTAATCTCATCGGCCTAGCAACCTGGAAGAGATGATTGATTAAAAATAAAAATAACAGAACAAGTAGAAGAAATACTAGTGCTCCTCAAATTCCATTGTTGAAATTCATAAAAGAATGAGGTTGAATTACCATTCAATGGCCTTTGAGATTCACTATCACCAATTCAAAGTTTGCTGATCTCTATTTAAAATATTTGTTTGGTTGTTGGTTGGGAATCTACGAATTTATATCTTCATGATGAATTATGGACTGTTGCCGGTATTATTTACAACAAACCCAATCCCATTATAATTTATAAATAATCATCAAATATAGAGATATTATTTAAATTTTCTAAGACCTGGGAGGTTGTGCCCCATCCGTTCTTACACAGTTTTGCCCCTGGTTGTAAGGGTGAATCTAAGGGTCACAAATAGGATGGGTTTGGTGGTGGGGTTGGCAGACCGGTGTGTCAAGTGGTGGTGGTGGTGGTGGTGGTGGTGGTGGTGGTGGTGGTGGTGAGTCCGTTCCTAGCCTTTACTCAAAGTTTTACTCAAATTTTTTTTTTTTCTTTTTTTTTTTTTTGAATAAAAATTTTATTTGATATAGACCACTCTAATGGGCAAACTAGATTAAGCAAAAACTTGAATAAAAGTTTCACTAATGACAAAATGATAAATTTAAGAGTTACAAATTAATTTTGAAAATTTTGAGTAAACATTTGAGTCTCCCTCAATTTTGGTAAAAATTTGAGTTTAATTTGATGCAAGTTTGGGTAAAGAAGTGGAGTGTGTTTTGAGTGAATTTTAACTAAATTTAAATTTGGTATAGGTTTGAGTCAAGGATTAGAGATGTCCTTACTTTTAGAGAGAAGGTTTAGATGAAAGAGAAGGTTTAGATGAAGGAGAAAGAGGGTGTAAAATATCTAAAATTCCCTTTAGAATGGGTCAGGCGAGTTGCACGTGATCATTTTATGTCCAAAATTGTAAAATTTATTAATAATTAGATTAAATTGATAAGAAAATTTAATTTAAATGGAAAATGTACGTAGATCAAATTGACGAATGTTGTTATTTGCACTCACTTAATTTTTGCAAACCCTCAACGTTTCATTTTTTTTTTTATTATAATTTTATCTTATCATAAAATACCAATTTTATCATTGCGATGTCCCCGGTCTTTAATTGAGGCTGAATTGTATATCATTGAGGCTGATAACTATGATTTCTTAACCTTATTCTCCATTCAATTTGTATATTTTATTCATGTTTAATGTCAATCAGGTTGGATACGTTTAAAGCACGAAATTAGCAAAAACATAGAAGTTGAGCTAGAGAAGCATTTCCCGCATGTGCGGAGGGCCATTTATGCACGTGCAGTGCACCTCATTGAAGACTAAAGCCTACTGAAAAAATTGCACGTGCGGGACCCTCGTCGCACCTGCGGTGGCACTTTCCACACATACGGTCGTACCTCGAATTGCGAGCTCGACGTTCTAAACCTAGTTTTGAAAAGCTGGGAAGTATAAAATGAAAAAGAAAATGCTGAAATAGGGTTCTAAAATTTTTCAAAAGATAGGAGAGGCTAGGATTTGAAGATAAGGGTTTTGCAAGCTTAAGAATATCTCTCATGATGGCTTCCTCTTCCTCTACCTCTTTTCACTCCTGCATGAGTGGCTAGTTCTTCTGCTTTTAGGGTTTTGATGGAATCCTAACCAAGGAAATAGGGTTTTCTTTTTTATTTTTGATTGTGTAATGGTTTGAACAAGTCGTATGGTGTCCAAGAAATTTTTAAATATATTTTTCATTATTCTCTTCAAGTATTTTACTTTCTTTGATTGTTCAATATTTTACATGTAATGGTTTTCTATTCTTTCGTATTCAAGGTATGAAACGAGCCATGCTACGAGAGACGAGTTGTATTGCTACCATAGTTTAGAGCGAGTGGCTCGTGCTACTTGAGATGGTTCGAGCCTGTACATTGAACGCGATAATCTTCTTATTCAACGCTTCAAACTTGTCACACAAGTGTGACTTGGCTTGTACCTCTTCCCCTTTCTGCGCGAAGCATAGTTTGGCTTGTACCTTTTGTCTCACTTCCTCTCTGCGTAAAACGTAGTTTGGCTCGCATCTTTCTCGGTTAAAACTTTCCCTCTCTCCATATGAAATACAATGAGATATGCCTGTTGGTTTCACCACCCTTGTTTCTCCTTGGTTAAAATATTTCCTCTCTCCGTATGAAATACGGTGAGATACGCCTTGGTTACACCACCCTTGTTTTCCTGTGGTTATAACCTTCTCTCTCTCCATATGAAATACGGTGGGATACGCCTATTGGTTACAACACCCTTGTTTCCTCTTGGTTAAAACATTTCCTCTCTCCATATGAAATACAGTGAGATACGTCTGTTGGTTACACCATCTTTCTTTCACTCGGTTAAAACCTTTCATCTCTCTATATGAAATACGGTGAGATACGCCTGTTGGTTACAACACCCTTGTTTTCCCTTGGCTAAAACATTCCCTCTCTCCATATGAAATACGGTGAGATGCGCCTGTTGGTTACACCATTTTTCTTTCACTCGATTAAAACCTTCCCTCTTTCCGTATGAAATACGGTGAGATACGCTTGTTGGTTACACCACCTTTGTTTCGCCTGGTTAAAATCTTCTCTCTCTCCACATGAAATACAGAGAGATACGTCTGTTGGTTACACCACCCTCCCGTCATTTCCCGTGAAACGCGTTAGGACGTTGCTTTCCCTGGTTACAACCTTCCCTCTCTCTGTATAAAATATAGAGAGATATGCCTATTGGTTGCACAGTTTTACCTCCTTTCACGTGAAACGTGCTTGGAATTGTTATTTGCTTACTCCTTTCAGAGTGAGGCACGGTTAGATTTGTTTTGATTTAAGCTTGAGGCTTGTTTCATTCATATGTTGTCATCTTGTTATTAGTCATCGCATTATCTTGCATGACCATCGATTTTCAAAATAATCGACTTTGCGAAGCGTGTAAGTCTAGCTTTCAAGTGTATTCTTTTGCATATCATTTGCATCTTACCCCTAAACTACACTGGTTTGATTCCTTTTAAGGGGATACGTAGGCAACTTTCGAGTTCAACCAGTTGCGTTTACATTTTGACTGCTTGCCCAAATCTTACGGCCTTGTCAAATGGGTCATCTTTAGACTTTGACATTCACTCACATCATTTCATGACTTCGAGCTCTGTCAAAGTGGGGCAACTATAGACACCCCATTTTGACCACCCTTAAGACATGGGCGCTTCACATTGAAAGCTTGATAATGAAATGTTACGCTGTATAATCTTTCAATTTCTTCAGCAAAAGGCTTCGGTTTTAAGCTTTAAAACCTAAACCTTCCATCCCCTTTGAATCAAAACCTATTTTTTTCCAGCCTAACCACTCAGAGACCTGCTAGCCAACAAGTGGCCAGCAGGCCATTTTTGCTTGGCCGGCCATCCCCCTTAATGGCCAGCCGACCATGTTCAGCAACAAACAGATATTTTTGGCTACCAGCTATCCCCATGTGCATGTCTTGCACCAACTGGCTTATTACAGATATTTCTGACGTGAGGACTTGTTTTTCTATAAATACATGGCATCCCCTCATGGTTTGAGGTTAGAAAAAATTCCCCAAGTGCATATAGCTTGCTCAACACACTACCTCTCTCTCTTGCAATATACATACACTATACATACACTTCCAAAGCCAAAACTTGAGACCTCTTGCTGAGATTCTTGAACACAAATTTCAGCTCTTGAGAGTGTTCAACTTGTGGTTTGTGAACTAAAAGAGCATTCTCTCTTTAAGGGGCAATCTTTGAGCTTTTGTACCATCTTTTTCTATCTCTTTTCTTTGCTTTTTAAACTCCAAAATGTGATTTTAAGTCACAAAAAAAAAAAAAGGAGGGGTTAGCCACCCTTCTTTAGGCTTGCTGGTTGTTTGAAACCTCTTGGCTTTAGCCTATTTTTCCTCACTTTTTCCACCTCAAAAACTTAATTTTCAGCACTGTTTTTGTACTGTTTTGTGTATTAAATGATGCTTTACATATTGTCTATATGTTGTTGTAAGTCCTCATGGATATAGCTTTCAATCCATTTGAGTTGATAGTCTTTTCTTAACTTTTTTTTATAGCTTTTATACATGCTCATACTGTTGTAATCACCTTTGCATAATCACCTCTGCAATCTCCCTCCTTTCTTTGCTTTCTTTGATTAAGAGTTGTATCTAACACTAGATTGTTGCTCAAGGCATAAGAAAGAGACTTTCCATGCTTAATGGTTTAATCTCTTCGGAGGTTCATTACCAAGGCATTACATCTCTCTCATGCTAAGCACAACCTCTTCTTTGACATTTCTTTTTATCGTCGGTCCATTTACTTCTAAGGGACTAACTTTCTAGTTTAGACCCTTGGAAATCATAAAGGAAAGTTTCATTATAGCTTGTTATCGGGTTTGGATTTAGGGTCATTTTCGCCCCTTTCGGGTTTGACTCCGAATCCATTATCACTCGTAAATGAGTTTGATTCCTCCTTTATAATTTAACCCATAGAAAAAGCCTTGAAAAGCTCATTTCTCAGGTTAAGTCAATGCTTGATACTCTTTATCGCTTTTGGACTTAGTGGAAGTAATTATCACTTTTGGACAAAAATGAAGAAAATATAAGAAATAGAAAGGTAATGTAAAAAGAGGCTAATAAAATTAAACTCAAAAAGGTAATAAAATTGAGTTGGGTTCAATCGGACGTTATATTGAACCCATTGTGTCGTGGACCATTGCATACTTTTAGTGATGTTCAATGATTTGAAAAGCAATGTCCATCCCTTTCCTTGAGGTAACTTCATGATAGGGAGAAGGTGTTTTTGGTCTTTCATTTCTTTTTATTGAGCTTTTGTCCTATCAGTTCATAGATCGTCACGTAACAAATTTGAGACAATTGATGATTTGTGAATCGGATCTACTCCTCCCTTGATCATTTTCATGATAGGGAAGGGTAGAGAAGATAAACATCTCCTAAAAACACTCTGTTTTTGCTCTGTTTCAACTCTGTGGCAGCAGGGCATTTCCCAAAAAGTAGTGGTCGACCGTTTTTGTGGCAAAACAAAGCAGAACCTGAGGGCAAAATAGAATAAATTTCTAAATGCAAATAAAGCAGATTCTAACAGCAAACAGAGTGGTTTCCGGAAGGATGTTCTCCGTTGTGCACGTGCGGCTCCTTGCCTCCCGTTCTCGTCCTTTAAATTAGTGCTTAGTGCTTTAATATTAGTATGTTGTACTTAATTAGTTAGCTTTATTCGAATTTGTAATAGCTAGTTAATAGTTAATTCATTCGGTATTGTAATAATTAGTTTAATCAGGACATTCATTCAGACCCTCTTGTGAGATGGCCAATTTGTAATGCTTGTAATATTTGTATTTCTTCCAACTCCCATTTTTTTCTCCCTTTTATTTACATGCTTATCGTGGTAGCATCATATTTTTAATTTCATATCATTGCCATGCTTCGTATCCATGTTTTGCATGCATTGGGTTTAGTTCATCATTCTAACATTGTTGTCATTTCCTACTTACTTGAATACGTGCACTACCGCATGTTTTGAGTTGATCCATATGACATGTTAAATCAACTGAACCTCATAGTTGCTTTTTTTGTGTGTGTTACATTAGTCACTTGCATATTAGAGCATGCATTCTTTTAATTATTTTCTTCTATTTTGGCTTGCCTCGGTTGAGTACTAGGTGAGCATTTCTTGCTTTATCATATCGCACGTGTGTTTTTGTTGCCATATAAAATATACTTCCATGAGGCTAAGTGCTTATTTGATATATCTCTTTGAATGCTGGTAGATGAAAGATATTTCTCTTAAGTTGGGATGTTGATTACTGTACATATATAAGCTTTCTTTTTCAAGTACCACATATCCAAAAATCTTTTCAAACAAACATAAAATCAAAGCGTTTCAAAGTGGATGAAATAGTCTATACTTGTGTGCCTCACATAGTAAGTTAGCATAATAATCGAAACAGGAGCTTATAATGTACATAAAAATCACATCATGATTAGCAGAGGCCGATCTTTGATCGGGTGAGTGGGGTGCTCAATTCATGACCTTCCCCTCTCATACTTAAGTTTCCAAGCCAAGACACTTTGGTTATGACGGACAAGTGACTTTTGGCACGAGTCACAGGTTTCCTAAATTTTTCAAAAATATTTAGAAAAATTTAGGTGGCGACTCTGAAATCTGGCAATACAGTCCATTTTTAGCATCTCTGATGATTAATGGATTTTCTAAGATTTGCCGGATTTGAACTCTCATTTGTTTTTCTTTTTTACATTGCACTAGTGAAACCAGATTCAGAACCACAGGAGTCCAAATTGTAGGGCTATCGTCCGAGAAGAGTAAACCCCTCCGAGGAACACGAGAAACTAGCTACACTGTTCCTCAAGGCAACTCGACTTTCGAGACTCAGGTGTTGGAATTTCTTTTAGAACTTAAGGGGTTAGCCCCAGTGGTTCACTCACACACTCACTCCATTGCCAAGTTAGAGGCCCAATTACGTCAAATTACCAATGACATGAATATGAGAGAGGAGGGAAAATTACCGAGTCAGACTGTAGCCAACCCTAGGGGTTAATATGGGGTAAAAGGGTCGAGAGGGAGTGGAAAACACCATGAATAGGTGCAAGCGGTAATTACTTTGAGAAGTGTGAGGGAGTTAGAGCCTTGGCTAGTTGTGTCTGATACAACTAGGGCTAAGAGGGGTGAGCACGATGGTAAACCCAATGAGAGCAAGAGTGAGGGAGAAATATACAAGGGAAATGACTTGGTCCCAAGTTTTTCACATGAGCCTAAGGCACCATATGTGCCTAAGGCACCATTTTCCCAATGCCTTGATATCCCGTCCCCTTTTAATAAGAAGGCAGCATCCATAAAAGCAATGATAGAGGTTTTTAAACAAGTGAAAATCAACCTCTTTGTTAGAGGCGACTAAATAAGTACCCTCCTATGCAAAATTTCTAAAGAACCTATGTACGTAAAAGTGTAAATCTAGGACACACGTGCTCCAGAAGGTCATACTCACGGAGCAAGTAAGCTCCATCTAAAGCTTAAAGACCAGGGTCCCCCAACCATTACATGCATTATAGGGGACCATTTCATTGATAGAGCCCCATTTCATTGATAGGGCCTTGTTAGATTTAGAGGCGTGTGTCAATTTGTTGCCTTACTCTGTGTACGAGGAATTTGGGCTTGGCAAGTTGAAGCCCACCACTATCACACTCTAGTTAGCTAATTGGTCCCTCAAAATGTCACGGGACATGATTGAGGATGTACTAGTAAAGGTTGATAGGCTCTATTTTCCTATTGATTTTTTGGTTTTAGATATGGAGCCGGTAACTAGCTCTAGGAAACAAATCTCGGTGATCTTAGGCCGACCTTTCTTGGCTACGACCAATGCATGTATAAATTTTCAAACCGGGGTTATGGACGTTTCATTTAAGAATATGCAAGTGAAACTCAATGTCTTCCAAGCATCCCAACAACCCCCCTAAAGGAGATGAGTGCTTATTTGTGGATGTTGTGGGTGGGATAGTGGAGGAGGCTTTGCCCTCCATTCTTGTCAAGGACCTTTCAGAAGCTTGTCTAGCTCATTTTAGGTTCGAAGATTTTGATATTGACGGGGCAGTTAAGGAGGTGAATGCCTTACTCGATTCTTTTTCTACATCGAATTTTCTTCCATGGAAAGTCTGGTTTGAGTCCCTTCCTCCTGCCATACCATCTCTTGTCACACCAGCTACACTTGAGTTAAAGCCACTCCCAGTCACACTTAAGTATGCATTTTTACGGCCTAAGAACACTTTATTAGTCATCATTGCATCTGACTTAACTACAGTGCAGAAAAGTCAATTAATGAGTGTTCTCATAGCACATCGAAGTGCTATAGGGTGGCCGATGGCCAATTTGAGAGGAATAAATCTCTTCGTTTGCATGCATCATATACATCTAAAGGAGGACGCCAAACCTTCTCGTGAAATGAAACGGAGGCTAAATCCTAACATGAAAGAGGTAGTGAAAAATGAGGATTTGGAATTGTTATATACCCTATCTCGGATAGTTAGTGGGTGAGCCCCACGCAAGTGGTGCCCAAGAAATCAAGTATCCCTATTGTTCAGAATGAGCAAAGAGAGTTAGTCCCTACATGAACCACCACCGGGTGGCAAGTGTGCATTCATTATAGGAGACTGAATTCCATGACAATGAAAGATAATTTCCCATTGCCATTTATTGATCAAATCATTGAGCGGTTAGCGAGTCAGGATTTTTATTATTTTCTTGATGGCTACTCAAGCTATAATCAATTTTCGGTGTACCCCGCTAACAAAGAAAAGACCACATTCATTTCCCTTTTCGACACTTTTGCTTATAAGCGCGTGCCCTTTGGGCTATGTAATGCACGATAACTTTTTAACGCTGTATTATGGTCTTTTTCTCCGATATGGTGGAGAAATTCTTAGAGGTTTTTATGGATGATTTCTCTGTATTTGGGTCATCTTTTCAAGAATGCCTCCAAATTTTGACTAAAGTTTTGGAATGTTACATGGAGGCGAACTGGATCTTGAGTTGAGAGAAAAGCCATTTTATGGTTCATGTGGGTATTGTGTTGGGACACATTGTGTCCCCTCAGGGTATAGAGGTAGACAAAGCTAAGGTTGACCTCTCAAGTCTTCCTCCACCCATTTCTGTGCATCAAAACCGATCTTTCCTAGGGCATATGGGTTTCTACTGTCGGTTTATCAAAGATGTTAGCAAAATATCATGTTCTTTGTGTAATTTACTTGCCAAGGACACACCTCTTGTCTTTGATGATGCATGTTTGAGGGCTTTTGAAACACTTCGAGCTTTTGAAACACTTCGGGCAACTATTACTTCCGTCCCAATCATGCAATCACCAAATTGGTCTCCCTCATTTGAAATCATATATGATGTCTCGGACTCTATGGTCGGGGCTGTGTTGGTCCACAGGGTGAATCGAGCACCCTATGTTATTTATTATGCTAGTCATATTCTCTTGGATGCCCAATTGAACTACACTACCACCGAGAAAGAGTTACTAGCCATGGTGTTTGTCTTGGACAAATTCTGGTCCCATCTCCTAGGTTCTAAGGCGTCATTTGATTGTTTGAATTAGATATAAGGGTTTGGGGAGGATATGTAATATCTAAGGATAAAAATGGGATATAATATATTGTAGGATATGAAATGGATTATATAAATTATGGGGTCACTTATATTATGTTTGGTTAAGCCGATCAAAAAAAATAAATATATTATGTTTGGTTAAGATATGATATAAGATGGAATAAGAGGAGAGTAATTATTTTTGACCTTTGGATGAAAGATTCCCTACATCCAATGTTGGGGGATATACAATACCATGAGGGGACTGGTATTGCATATCCCCCCCTTTTGCATCGTATACTATCCGAACTCTTTATATCCAGATCAACCAAACACTGGATATAGAGAGATAAGAAAACATGTGAGACCCACCTCATATTATATCCGGTCACGCCCTTATATCCGCGCTTATACACGGTAAACAAACAGCGCCTAAGGTCGTAATTTTCACTAATCATGCCACTTCGTGGTACTTATTATCCAAAAAAAAGACCAAACTTAGGTTGATTAGATAAATTCTACTCCTTCAGGAGTTTGACTTAGAAATCTAAGATAAGAAGGGGTCCGGGAACGTGGTGGCGGATCATCTCTCCCGAGTCCTTGTTGAGCACATCGGTGACCTCTTAGCTTTGCATGATTCATTTTCAGATGAACAACTTCTTGCGGTGTCACGAGTGAGCCCCTCGTGGTTTACTCATATTGTGAATTACTTGGCCATTGGCATATTCCTAAGAATTGGTCTAAGCAAGACAAAGATCAATTTTTCTCACAAGTCAAGTATTATTTTTGGGACGATTCGCAGTTACTTAAATATTTCCCTGATCAAGTGATTTGACAGTGTGTACTGAAGAGTAAGGTGCATAGCATTCTTACATTTTGTTATTCTTTTGCATGTGGCGATCATTTTAGTGGGCACAAAACGGCTGCCAAGGTTTTTACAGAGCGGGCTTTATTGGCCCACTATTTTCAAAGATGTCCACCAATTGTGTAAAACTTGTTTGCACTGTTAGCAAATACGTTTGGTGTCTCGTCATGATATGATGCCAATGTCCCCTATTTTAATGGTTGAGATTTTTGATGTATGGGTGTAGACACCCCATTTTTTACCAACCTTAAGACTTAGACATCGCCGATTGAGCGCTCGGTGATGATGCATATTGTACTCGTTCTGAGGTCACGAAGTCTCGGCTGAGAGCCTTGCCTCCGGACTTCAGGGCTCTTTTATGCTTTGCCTCGGTTTGCGAACCAGGTCCTGTTTTCTCTGTTTTCTCTTCCCGAAGGGAGGGAGAGGTCTCGTAGACCATCTCTCAGTGGCCGTAGGCTACGTTTCGTGGTCGTAGGCCACTGTTCCCGTTTGGAGACCAGTTTCCGGTTTTCGGAGCCGTCGGTCGTGTGCCTCGGTTCGGGACCGCTTAACTATCTCCGTTTGCTCCGATTTTTGGCACACACCTTTTTTCCTCTCTCTTGAGGGACACTGTGGCCCAGGAGACCACCTTCGTGGTCGTACGCCACCTCCGATGCTTAAAAGCCTGCTTTCGGGGCCCCAGGCCGCGCGTTTTGGCCCCGAACCCTCGTTTTGCATCGGTGTGGGTTCATTTTTGGCATGGACCCTATTTTCATTGTTAGGAAGGTGGTACTATAGTGGGAGACCAGCAATTCTTTTGGAGACCATTTTCTCTCTCCTCCAGCCGATTTTCTTGACAGAAAGCTGGTTTTCCTCACTTTTGGGCCATAATTTCGGGTCTCATCTGGGAGGCCACCAATATGGGTAGACCGACCAGTATTTCTTCTTGACCCATTTGAACCTTGCTAGAAAGCTAGTTTTCCTTTCCCCTGGGTCACAATTTCTGGTCTCCCACCATACTACTGAGCTACATTCATCTAGGAGGCCACCAATCTGGGGTGGCCGACCACTTTTCTTTCTTGGACCTTTTGACCCCTGGTCGGCCGACCAGGGGGAGTGGCCGGCCGACCACCTTACCTGGTCGGCCAGCCTTCTGCTTTTTGCTCTCTTTGAATGCAATCCAACTGTGCCAGCTAGAAGGCATTTGGACCATCCTCCATATGGAGGATATTTGAAGCTTCTTAGAGAAGCTTTAGAGCCTCTCCTCTATAAAGGAGGGGATGATCTTCCATTGCAAGGGTTCAACATTTTTGGTTAAGGCTTATACACCTCTCTCTCTATATCTCTACACTTGAGCTCCAAAACCCCATAGTTCTTGCACCATTTACACTACACCTCATAGCCTACCACCTCCACCATCCATCCAAGCATCTTGGAACTGATTTGCAAAGGTTGAAGGCTCACCATCTTGGTCCAGAAGTTGCTGGAGGTCTTCTCTACAAGGGTAAGTCTCTATTTCTCCCATTTTGACATTGTTTTGTTTCATTCTTTAGCCTTATTTGCAAGCATTTATGGGTTTCGTATTAAACTGAAAAGTGTCTTATTTTGAGCCCCTCTTGAAGTTTGATTAAGGACACTTTTCTGTTTGAGGTCATCTACCTCCTTGTATGCTCCATCCCTATTTGTAGGCTTATTTTGCTTCCTATCTTAGCCTTGCTTGCAAGAATTTTCGAGATTTTTCATAAACTGAAGAGAGTCTTATTTTGAGCCCCTCTTGAAGTTTTATTAAGGGTATTTTTCTGTTGGGGGTCATCTACCCCCTTGTATGCTTGTTTGCATCTTGTTTTGAGCCTTGCATCTAGGCCTTTGTTTCATGCTTTGTTTGGCCTTCTAGCCACTGAAATCCAGCGTATTTTCAGTGTCTAGAACACTATTTTGAGAGCCAAAATCAGAGGGGGGTGACCCCCTCTCTCCTTATCTTGTTTGTTGGCCCTTTTCGCCTTCCAAAGGGGCTCCTACTTGCATGTTGTAAAGTCACATTTCAGGCCCTATTTGGTGAGTTTTGAGGTCTACCTTGACTCTGTCCAGAGCCCTTTTGGCCATATTTTATGTCCCTCATGCATGTGTAGAGCAATCCTCCTCAAGGCCTTTCAAAGGGCCCTTTCATTGCATGCTTCCTAGACTGATTTCAGGGCCTTTTTGGTGGGTTTTAGGGCTGTCATAAGTCATTTCCAGAGCTGGTTTTGCCATGTTAATTGTCCTTGTTGCATGTGTAGAGTAACCTCTCTTGTAGCTTATCAAAGGAGCCCATCATTCTTGCATGCATTGACTGAGTTTCAGTGGTTATTTGGGCATATTTTGGCATGGCATACTTCTGTTTTTGGCTGGTTTGGTGAGCCCTCATGTGCTTCATATACGTGTAGTGTAAATCATGGTTCACTAGCTTTCTTTGCATGCTTTGTTGACCCTTGATGTTAGCACTTTTTGGCCATGCCTTAAACTGATATTGTGCTTATTTTGGACTGCCCTAGCTTTGTTTTTTGGTCTCATGGTTGAATGATGTTGGTTTTGCATGCTTGTAGTTCAATACCCATGCTTAACTTTGAGTTTTGAGGTTCATTCCATGCATATACTGAGGTGTGTTCATGTTTTGGGCTCATTATACATCATATTTCAGAGCTTTTTTGAATGCCATATTGCCATGTTTTGTACTCTTTAAATGTGTTTGAGAATCGGACTTGTATGCCTTGTTTTCGGACCATTGAATGAGCTCCATTTCGTTGCATTCCGAGCCATCATTTTAAGCCATTTCCCCACTGTTTCAGACCTGCCTAGGGTCTGTTTGGGGTTGGTTTTGCCTTTGGTGCATTGCTTTGGGTACCTCTAGTGTAACGCACTTCACTAGTTTCGGTACCCGGGCCCCCCAGCTTGCATTGTGTGCCATATTTGCATGTTTCGGGACCATCTTTTATGCCATTTCAGAGCTGTATCATGTGCCATTTTATGCCATGTTTCATCCTTTGCCATGCCTTGTTAGAGTTGCATGTTGTGCCTTAGGATTGGTCCATTGCATTCGTGCATGTTTGCATGTATTTCGGTTGTCTCATTTCCATCATATGGCCACTGATGTGGGTGTGGCTGAGGTCCACTCATATTGGTGTAAGTCCATCGTGCATTGTGTATGCCATTTTAGTCCATAGCATGGCGTATGCTGGGTTACATGTTAGTGCATTGTGCATGCCATGTTGTGTCACGTGCATTGTGTATGCCATTTTAGTCCATAGCATTGCGTATGCTAGGTCGCATGTTAGTCGCATTGTGTATGCCATCTCATTTGCATTGTGTTTGGGATAGGAGTTAGCCCAAGCACGGGAAACGAGGGACGTTTCGTACTCAAAGTGACGAAACGTGTCTCAATTCCCGGTCGCCGACACTCCGGATTACCCATGATGGAGTTTAGGTCCTGTTGTGTTTTCATGTGCATTCATTTCACATCGAGTCGTGCAATTCGACTCCTCGGCCATCATGCATCGAGATGCGTGATTGATGGCACGAGGATCGAGATGTGCATACATATGTGAAAATACTTTGCCATGCCCCTTTCTTGCTCTCTATTGCAGCAAACTAGAAATCAGCAGCCTTCTAGAGCTTTGCACAGCATTCCGGGATTAATTGCAAACAGAGGCAAATCGGGGCATCGCGAGGAATTTCCCGACGAGGCAGCTCGAGCATGCATGCATCTTTCATCATTCGGAACAGAGCTAAGGCGGTCCATTTAGCTTGCATGCTAATTTATTTGCTTTCCTAGCTAATTTGTTAATTAATTAGGGTTTTGTAATATTTAATTATTTATTCGGACCCTTCGAGGAGGGCAATGTTGTAATAAGCGTACGTGTGTGTGATGTTTGTCTTCCAATCCCACGTCTTTCTCCCTTTTACTTACCTACTTTGATGGTTAGTTCTAGGTCATATTTTGATTAGCATACTTATGCTCGCATGTTTGCATCCATTCATCTGTCTTGCATGCACCGGGCTCGGCGCATCATACTAACTGCATTGTATTTCAATTCCGAGTTGAATACTTGTTAGTTGTAGCATTTCACATGCCATCTTTAGAATAGCCGAGCCTATCGTAGTTGCATTCTTGCATGTGTTGCATTAGACATTTCTGTATAGTTAGGATCATGCATTGATTTCTAACATAGCTTCTGTTTTGGCTTGGAGTACTCGATAAATGGTTATGCTTTAGCATCCTTGCATGCGTATGAGTGACTGCCATGATAGCATGCTTACCATGAGGCTATGTGCTTATGTGATATACCTGCCTGAATGCCTGTGGGTGAAGGTTGGATTATCTAAATTGGAATAATGTATTGACTGTGAGTTTTAAGCCCACTTGAGAGTGGCAAACCATCACGTTTTCTAAGCCCACCCGAGGGTGGCAAATCCATGTCTTAGCCTACTTACGAGTAGCAAACCGCTTTCAAAAACAAACATGAAATGTTTTCTTCCAATTCAGGCGATCTGGTCTATATTTGTATACTGTGCGCATCACGTAGTAAATCTAGGCTAATAACCAGAATAAGAGCACATAATGTTTTCAAAACTCGATATCATGGTTAGTAGAGGCCGATCTTTGATCGGGCGAGTGGGGGTGCTCACGAAGTGACCTTCCCCAATCGTACCCAAGTTCCCGACGTGGCCTTAGGCAACGAGTCAGGATTTCCTAAATTCCCCCAAAACAAAATATTTAGGTGGCGACTCTGTATCTGGCAAAGCAGTCCATGTTTGGCACTTCTTTCAAAAAAATCTATTTTCAAAAACAATTTGCCGGATTTGGACTCTTTGATGATTCATCGGTCTTGCATTGCACTCTGCGAAATTAGATACAGGACCGTGACATTGAGTCCTGAACTGTAGTGAGCCCAATGAACAAAACGGAGGATTCCCTCCCGGACGTTCGGGGACGTCTACAATGGGATATTGATTTCATGGGCCCTTTCTTATCATCGTTCGATTTTGAGTACATTCTCCTAGCAGTAGATTATGTTTCCAAATGGGTGAAGGCTATAGCTACCCGAACAAACAACCATAAAGTGGTGATAAAATTTTTGCATGAAAACAATTTTAGTCATTTTCTTAGGGCCATAATAAGTGATCAGGGTACACATTTTTGTAATTGGTTCTTTGAGTCGGTAGTCAAAAAATACTTCGTCACTCATAAAGTGGGCACTCTATACCATCCTCAAACTAGTGGCCAAGTAGAGGTATCCAATAGGAAGGTAAAGCATATCATTGAGAAAACAGTTATGTCGGATAGAAAGGATTGGTCAAAATGTTTGATTGATGCTTTATAAGCCTAACGCACTGCCTATAAGACACACCCATTGAGATGTCACCATATAGGGTGATGTTTGGCAAAGCTTGCCACCTCCTAGTTGAACTTGAGCACTAAGCATTGTAGGCCATAAAAAGTTTAACTTTGATATGGCTGCAGCTGGAATTAACCAGAAATTACAACTCAATGAGTTGGAGGAGATTAGAAATAATGCATATTAGAGCTCGAAAATCTTTAAGGCTCGGACTAAGGAATTTCATGATAAATACATTAATCTCAAATCATTTGCGCCCGGCCAAAAAGTATGGCTTTTTAATTCGAAATTAAGACTCTTTCCAGGTAAGCTTAGATCAAGATGGGATGGCCCCTTTGTGGCTGTCGAGACATTTATCCATGGCACTATTGTGGTGCAAGATCCACAAAATGGCCACACCTTCAAGGTGAATGGCCAATGATTGAAACCTTACATAGAGGGGATTGAGAATGGAGATATGATTGAGTCCATTGCTTTAATGGATCCATTTTATTATGATTGAGATATGAATTCTTGTTTTCCTTTCTTTTCTTTCTTTCTTGATTTTTATTCTTGCTATTTTTTGCTGATGTCTAGGAGACTTTAAATCCTCTAAAGATGTAATTCCTTTGGTGTTAGTCGTGCCCGAACGGTATCTGACATTCTAGTATAGGTACCTAACTGTGTTTGTAGTGAGTTCCTAAGAGACCAACTGAGACAATGGAAACTAGAGTTCGAATGGCAAAGCCTAGAATGCAAATGTTTGGAATTTTCGAGACTAAAGTCTGATTTAGATACCTAGGGGTGTGAAGATTGCTTCAAAATCACCTCGACTTGAACTATGTATGGCAGCCCCATAGGTTGAGTTAGTTTTAGGCGCCTCAATTCTGGATGCCAAATCAACCTAGTCTGTCACCCTGTTGGAGAGTAGGAAAAGTTACAAACATGGTTAGGGAGAAAAATAGTACCTGTGGTTTTCGCGTGAAGATTATAACTTGATTTAACGCTTTGAGAGGTTAAAAGGACTTAATTGGTTGTCAAATGCAAAATGAAAGTAGAAATTGTTAGAGGTTATTATGGGGCCTAACCTTGAAATAGGTAGGTGTAGTGAGCCCAAATGAACAGAACGGGAGGGAAATCCCGTTCTGTTCATTTGGGCTCACTACAGTTCAGGACTCAATGTCACGGTCCTGTATCTAATCTCGCAGAGTGCAATGCAAGACCGATGAATCATCAAAGAGTCCAAATCCGGCAAATCGTTTTTGAAAACCAGATTTTTTGAAAGAAGTGCCAAACATGGACTGCTTTGCCAGATACAGAGTCGCCACCTAAATATTTTATTTTTAGGGAAATTTAGGAAACCCTGACTCGTGCCTAAGGCCACGTGTCCGTCATCACCACAGTTGCCTCGGCTCGGGAACTTGAGTACGATTGGGGAAGGTCACTTCGTGAGCACCCCCGCTCGCCCGATCGAAGATCGACCTCTACTAACCATGATATCTAGTTTTGAAAACATTATGCGTTCTTATTCCGGTTATTAGCCTAGAATTACTATGTGATGCACACAGCATACAAGTATAGACTGGGTCGCCTGAATTTGAACGGAACATCTCATGTTTGTTTTGAAAATGGTTTGCTACTCGCAAGTAGGCTTAAAATGCAGATTTTGCCACCCTCGGGTGGGCTTAGAAAAGATGGTTTTGCCACTATCTAGTGGGCTTAAAACTCGCAGTCGATGAATTGTTCCAATCCAAATAACCCAACCTTCACCCAGAGGCATTCAGGCAGATATATCACATAAGCATATAGCCTCATGGTAAGCATGCTATCATGGCAATCACTCACACGCATGCAAGGATGCTAAAACATAAAAAACTTACCGAGTACTCCAAGCCAAAACAGAAGCTATGTTAGAAATCCATGCATGATCCTAACTATACAGAAATGCCTAATGCAACACATGCAAAAATACAACTTATAGCAGGCTCGACTATTCTAAAGATGGCATGTGAAATGCTACAACTAACAAGTATTCAACTCAGAATTGAAATAAAAATGCAGTTAGTATAATGCGCCGAGCCCGGTGCATGCAAAACAGATGAATGAATGCAAACATGCTATCATACTGTATGCTAATTGAAACATGCCCTAATCTAACCATCATAAGCTAGTAAATAAAATGGAGAAAGACGTGGGATTGGAAGACATACATCACACACACGCACACTTATTACACAATTGTGCCCTCGCTCGGAGGGTCCGAATAAATAATTACAGTCCGAATAAGTACAAAACCCTAATTAATTAACAAATTAACTAGGAAAGCAGTAAATTAGCATGCAAGCCCATGGACCGCCTCAACTCTGTTCCGGATTATGAATGATGCATGCTTGAGTTGCCTTGCGCGGAAATCCAGTGCGATGCCCCGGTTTGCCTCTGTTTGCAATTAATCCCGAAATGTTGTGCAAAGCTCTTGAAGGATGTTGATCCTTGATTTACTGCAACAGAGAGCAAGAAAGGGACATGGCAAAGTATTTTCACATATGTATGTTCGCCTCGATCCTCGTGCCATCAACCACGCATCTCGATGCATGATGGCCGAGGGGTCGAAGTGCATGACTCGATATGAAATGAATGCACATGAAAACACAACAAGACCGAGACTCCATCATGGCTAATCCGGAATGTCGGTGACCGGGAATTGAGACACGTTCCGTCACTCGGAGTACGAAACGTCCCTCGTTTCTCGTGCTTGGGCTAACTCCTATCCTAAACACGATGCAATATGCATGACATGCATGAATGCAACTAACATACAACCTAGCATACGCAATGCTATGAACTGGCATACACAATGCTCAATATAACATGGCATACACAATGCTCTAACATACAACCTAGCATACACAATGCTATGGACTAAGATGGCATACACAATGCAATATGGGCTTACACCAATATGAGTGGACCTCAGCCACACTCACATCAGCGGCCATAAGATGAAAATGAGACAACCAAAATGCGTGCACACATGCACGCAAACCGAGGACCGAACCTAAGGCACAACATGCAACTCTAACAAGGCATGGCAATGATGAAGCATGGCATTCAAACATGTAAATTTCAGCGCTGAAACATGATGCTAAATGGTCCTGAATCATGGAAATATGGCACTCAATGCATGGAATAAGCCCCGAAACTCAAAATTAGGCACATGTATTGAACTATAACTATGCAAAGCAAGCATTATTTGACTATGAAGCACAAAGACAGAGCCAAGGCAGTCCCAAAACATGCACATTACTAGTTTAAAGCATGGCCAAAAAATGCTAACATGACGGACTAAAATAGCATGCAATATTGGCTAGTAAGTATGGGTTGTATTACAACTATATGATGCACATGAGATCTCATAAACCAAAAACAGTGAACAAAACATGTCAAAATATGTCCAAATAACCACTGAAATGCAGCCAATACATACAAAAATGATGAGCTCCTTTGGAGGGCCATGCAAGAGGTTACTCAACACATACAAGATAGACACTTAGCATGGAAAAACCAACTCTGGAAATGGATTATGACAGCCCTAAAACTCACCAAATAGGCCCTGGAATTGGTCTAAGAAACATGCAAATGGAAGGCCCTTTGAAAGGCCTTGAATAGGGTTGCTCTATACATGCATCATAGACATAAAATATGACCAAAAGGGCCTCAAACAGAGCTTAGGCAGACCTTAAAACTCACAAAATGAGGCCTGAAACATGACTTCACAACATACAAAATAGAGCCCCTTTGGAAGGCCAATCATTCTAGTAAAGAGAATGAGGGGTGAGAGGGTCACCCCTCTATGATTTCAGAGCTCAAAACCTCATCAAAGCCACTGAAAATCCACTGGATTTCAGTATCTAAGAGGCCAAAACAAGGCCAATGCAAATGCTCAAATACATGGCTCAGAGCATGTGGAAATGAAGCATGCAAGGAAGGAGATGACTCCAAACAGAAAAGTGACCTCAAACAAACTTAAAGAGGAGGTCAAAAAAAGACTTTTTCCAGTTTATAACAAATCTCGAAAATGTTCACAAGTAAGTCTAAAATAGGATGCAAAAATAGCCCTAAAAGAGAGATTGGGCAAACAAGGAAGTAGATGGCCTCAAACAGCAAAGTGTCCTTAAACAAAGTTGAAGAGGGGCTCAAAATAAGACACTTCACAGTTTGGGTCGAAGCCCAGAAATACTAGCAAAAGGGGCTAAAGTATGAAGTAAAAGAATGCAAAAAAAGGGGAAATGAGGACTTACCCTTGTAGCACAACAATGCAGCAACTTCTGGACCAAGAAGGTGAGCTCTCAACCTCTACAAATGACCTCCAAGGTTCTGGAATGGGTGGTGGAGGAGGTAGGCTATGAGGTGTAGTGTAAAATGGTCAAGAATATTAGGGTTGGGAGGCTTGAAGTATAGAGATAGGGGGAGTTGTATGTATGCTCCAGCCAAAACTTTCTAACCCTTGCAAATGGAGGTGGAAGGTGTGTTTTATAGAGGGAGAGAGGGGAGGCTTCTTGGAGAAGCCATGAGAGGGGGTCAAAGCTTCTAAAGAAACTTGACCAAAAGGGTCAAGCTTCTTGAGGAAGCTAAACCAAAAGGGTCAAGCTTCCTCAAGAAGCTTGACCAAAGAGTCAAACTTCCTTTGGAAGCTAAGCAAAGGGTGCAAAACCACCTTAAAAGGACCACAAACAAGGACAAATCCTCGGACAGAGGGTCAGGTGCAAAACAGCTGGCACAGCTCGAATGCACTCAAGGAGACAAGATTGGCCGACCAGGTTCAAAAGGCCAAGGTGGTCGGCCGGCCACCTCCCCTGGTTGGCCGACCAGGGGTCAAAAGGTTCAAGAAGAAAAGGTGGCCTCCCAGATCAGTGCAACACAGCTGTATAGTGAAAAATCAGAAAATATGACCCAAGAGGGAGAAAAACCAGCTTTTTAGGGGGGTTCAAAAGGGTCAAGAAGAATTACTGGTTGGCCTACCCATATTGGTGGCCTCCCAGATGAGCACAACACAATGGTGGTGTGAAAAACCAGAAATTGTGGCTCAAAAGTAAGGAAAACCAGCTTTCTGTCAGAAAAACCGGCTTTAGGAGAGAGAAAATGAGAAAACTGTTTTTCAGGGGAAAAGGTGGCCTCCCACCATCCTACCATCTCCCTAGCAATGAAACAAAGGTCCATACCAAAAATGAACCCAAACCGATGCAAAACGAAGGTTCGGTGGCCAAAACGCGCAGTCCGGGGCCCCGAAAACAGGCTGTTAAGCACTGGAGGTGGCGTACAACCACGAAGGTGGTCTCCCAGGCCACAGTGTCCCTCTAAGGAGAGGAAACAAGGTTTGTGCCAAAAACCGGAGCAAACGGAGGTAATTAGGCGGTCCCGAACCGAGGCACACAGCCGACGGCTCCGAAAACCGGAAACCGGGCTCCAAATGGGAAAAATGGCCTGCGACCACGAAACGTAGCCTACGGCTACTGAGAGATGGTCTACAAGACCTCTCCCTCCCCTCGGGAAGAGAAAACAGGATCCGGTTCGCAAACCGAGGCAAAGCACAAATGAGTCCGGAAGTCCGGAAGCAAGGCTCGCAGCCGAGACTCTAAAACCTCAGAACGAGCACAATAAGCAACACCACCGAGCGCTCAGTTGGTGACGTATGAGTCTTAAGGTTGGTCAAAAATGGGGTGTCTACAGTAGGATAGGGCAATTTCAAAAATAAAAAAAAAATTCTTGCACGTGCGGTGGAGTTCTAGGTGCTTAAGTTAGCTACTATTTTAATTGCAAGTGCGGGAAATGGTACGAAAAAGCAACCGCACGTGTGGCTTCGCTCCCGAATGTACGGGAAATTCCTCTGGAAAAAAAAATGGCTACTACTTAAATTGTAGGTGGGTGGGATGGTGTGTGAGACTGGTCATACATGCGGCAGGATCTCCTGCACGTGCGGCGCGTTGGGGAAAAAAAATCTAATTTTTTGTTTCAAACCCTAGCCCCCTTTTGACCAACCCATCACTTTCCAAACTCTTTCTCTTTCTAGCTCTCACACTTTCTCTCTCTACTTTATCTGCTTCTTCTTTCTCTTTCACATAAACCGTACCATTACCAACCTTTTTCTTTCCAACCTTCACCCTATCTCTCCTCACCACTGGCCCCACCTCTTTCCGACAAACCTCCGGCAACATTTCTTCTAGCGGACCTCCACTCTTCTTCTATTTTTCATCATTTCTTCACTTTTTCTTTCAAGGTGAATGTAACTTTGTCTTTTGTATTTTAGAATTTGCATTCTCCATAGTAAATCTGTAGATTCATCCTAGTATTGTTATAATGTTCGTTCTTTCAAAAATAAAAATAAAAATAAAAATTCTGGACGGATAACCAGCCGCACATGCAACCATCTCCGATGCATGTGCGGCAACCCAAAAAAAGAGGTGTGCCTTTTACTTTATTGTTTAATTAATCTAGTTCTTTATTTTATTGTCCAATAGGCTGTCTTTTACTTTATTGTTTAATTGATTTAATTAGTTTAGTTCATTACTTGTTTAGTTTAATTAGTTCAATTTACTTAATCACGTAGCTCTTTAGTTTAATTTTTATTTTATTTAATTTTCTTTGCACAAGAAAAAAAAAATTAAAAATTGTCTTTTATTTTATTAATCATATCGTAGTTTAATTAGTTAGTTAACCTGCTTGGTAGTTTAATTCATTTACATAAGTCCAGTTGTGATATAATAATTTAGTTCATTACTTGTTAGTTTATTTAGTGTTGTACATTCCTCTATAATTAATTGCTTAGCTTAAGCTCTTAAAAAAATAAAATAAATAAAATAAGAGAGAGAGAGAGAGACAAAACAAAAACAAAAAACAAAAACAAAAACAAAAACAAAAAAGGAGGATGGAGAATTGTATGTGGCGAAATAAGTGGGGAAACATGTGCTTTGATATTCTATTTTATTCTCACTCTTGTTTCACGAGTATGTGTGTGTATGTTTTTGGTGTGTGCAGGACATGAGTAGACAGGCAACTTCCCGAGCCTCCAAAAAGGCCAAAAGTTCCTCCTCGACACCGCCAACGCTGCCATCGTCACCACCATCACCAGTTGAGCTATCCCGAGCGGAGTGGGCTTACTCGGTTTCACATCCCGTTTTTTCAAAATGACCCAGCCACTTCTTGGACGGTTCAGCAACTTCAGCTCCGGCAACAGTCGGGCATTTGTAATGTTATTGAGCCTACTTATCCTCGTCTGGTCTGACTCTTCTACCAGAACATGTACGAGGAGCCTATAGTGACATCTGTCAACCACTATTCAGCTATTGATGGCAACATCATTCAAATCACACCATCGATGATTGCTAGGGCGTTAAGTCTCTATAACGGATGCATGGACCATCCATTCCACAACGTCGTAGATAGCAACCCCATATCCCCTATCATTTAGGAATTCTTTTCAAGGGCCCATGGTGATCTTAATTTCACATGCCTTCACCAAAGCAAGCTTCCCGCCCGCCTATTATTCATTGACTCGGTGCTGTACAAGAATGCCCTTTCACTTGGGCACAAAGCTGAGCGTTGAAAGGAGTTTGTGCGGGTGCTATACCATTACCAACATGGCTACCTGGTGGACCTTTAGGATGTCATTTGGATGCACATGCGGAAATTTTTGCGAGAGGTCCTCCAACCTCAACCCTTGCAGAACACGATTTGGCTTCTGTCATTTGCCAATCTATGCACACTCCTTTTTCGGCTGAATGGCCTTCCGATTGATCTAGCTGAGGAGCCTGACACTACTTACCCAAATTTCAGCCAACGGGAATGGAAGCATAGCTTATCCCAGATCCCACTACAGGGCGGTATCCCAGTTGATGAGGTAGATGAGCCCATGCATGACCCATCTCCTTCTAACCCTCTAGTGCCTCCTCAATGGGAGCCGCTATAATGACTAGATAGGAGTACTTGCATCTTCAGCACTCTGTGGATCAGGTCCACAGTACTTTTTAGGATCACCACCAGCTCCTAACGTGTTTGCGCATGGATTTTCAAGCCTACCAAGAGCAGTCCCGTCAGTATGTCTACAAGATACATTTTATGATGCGGGCCCTCCTTGGTCAATACCTACCTCCGTCTCGGCCTCCGCCTCCTAATGCTTCCATCCCATGAGCCCTACTTATTCTATTTTGTATATTTGTACTTAAATATGAATTTGTGGTGCTAATGGGAATCCAATCTGGTGATAGTCTCTCATTTGCATTTATTTTAATCTATGCTTAATTAATTACTTGCCATTGAGGGCAATGTCATTTTAGTTTGAAGGAGTGCATATTTATATGGAGGGTACACCTTGATTTACATATGAGAATTATGAGCATTGGAACACACTTGATATGTTGCACCACCACAAGTATTGTTTTTCATGACATCTTAGAATATTGCTCAATCTGTGTTAGTGTGCATGATTAACTTAATGTGAGTGTATGTGTAGTGAGGGTCTATTTGATTTGATTTTATTTTTTTTTGAACGAAGAGGGTCTATTTGATTGATAGGTGATATTTATCCACTTTGCCTTTCACGAGCATAGTTCTGTCTAGGTAAATTGCAATATTTGTTATCTGGGATGGTGTTCTTGACTCATAGTGTGACTGATCCTTCAAAGTTTGAGGGAAAAAAAAAACTAAAAAGAATAAGAGTGACTAGTTTGGGTTCATAACCTTTTTAACTCAAGTTATTAAGTCTGTTGGGGTGTCTTCACACCTAGTGCCCTAAAACTACCTAGTTTGGAAGTCATTGACCTAACACTTGCTACATGGGTTAATTAAAAAGCTTAAGGGACCTAAACATTGCAGGGTCACTGCTTCAAAATGATGACTAGTTTGGATTTGTAGCTTTGTTAACTCGAGTTATTAAGCTCATTGGGGTGTCTCTACACCTAGTGCCGTAAAACCGTCTGGTTTGGGAGTCATTGGCCCAACACTCGCTACATGGGTTAACTAGAAAGCTTAAGAAATCTGGACATTGCACAGTCTCTTTTCCAAAAAAAAATAAAAATCAACTTTGAAGGTGGGTTTGTGTTATGAGACTTTGAGAACACTTAATTAGATGCTTTATGTTAATTCACTAATTTTTAAGCTTCACAGTACACACAACGTACGAGAATTACTGTCAATTTGAATACCTCTTATTATTTCACATGCTCATATTAATTGATCTATGCATACCACTAGTATTGAGTAATCCATGAGATGAAGTGAAATATCTGTCATTAAATAGTGTGAGATATTTGGGAGTGTTACTTGAGCAAATTATTTGAATGTTATAAACGAGGTGTATGAATATTGAATGTTTGTGGGTATCATTTCTAGAAACCCTCACAAGACAATACTCATCCACTTGGGGTAACTTTGTGGTTTAAAGGTTTGTCGTATATACTAAATGCATATAGGCTCTTATCAACCTAGTTTGCCCTACCCTAGCCTGTCTTTCCAGTCCTCAACCTCTTATTCTACCTCCCAATCCCCACACAAACTATCTATGTCTCTCTTTTAGGCTACGAAATAAGGGTTAAGAGCTACAAAGGGAGAGCAATCAAAGGTAAAGGTAGTAGGAAGGGAGCTGGAAGAGGTAAGGGTAGGGATAACTAAAAAGGAGACTACTGGAGATGAGGGGTGGCAAGGAGAAAGTTATCAAAGAAACTAAGTGGGAGGGTGGGGGTAGTTAGGAAAGAGGTTGCATGAGATAGGAGCTGATGGAGAGGAGTGGGGTAGCTAGGAAAGGGCTACAAAAGGTGAAGGGTGGCTAGGAAATGATTGTCGAAGGTGGAGAAGTAACAAGGAAGAGGCTGTCTAAAGAAGGGGTGACAAGGTGGAGGTCAAAGAAAGAGGGGTATAATTGGGATTGTGGTAGGTGTTCAAAAAAAGAAATGTGGGGGCCAATTTTGATAGAAAGAGAGGTGCAAAGAAGTTTGGGGGTAGGGATGTCCAAAGAAATATGGTGGGCAAATAGCAACTCTCTAAATTGACACAAACATGAAAATTTAAAAACAATTAATGTAATTTGCTCATAATTTAATTTTCAGAAGAGCATATATGTCCTATAAATAATTTTAGGGGTCCAAGATAATGCATGGTATTGCATTTAAATTCAAGGGTGATTTTAAAAAGTATCTGCAATTAGGCGAAAATTATCTAAACAGTTTGAAACATTGTAGGTGTTTGGGAAGTGAATTTTTTTGTAGGTTTTTTTAGTTATAGGATATTATTAGAGAAAAAAAAATTTTGTATTTGGGAAGATAGTTGGATTTTTTTGTGATTGGATGTGATGTTTGTGAGAGAAAAAGTGAAATGATTGTGGAGTTTGATATGATATTTTGTTTAGATTTATTTTTTTTGATTTTGTAACCAATTTATCTTTTAGTGAAAAAAACAAAAAAAATCCTTCCCAAATACCGCCATTATGTGTCAATATGTTTACTTAATAATATTTTATAATTTATTTATTTTTAAAGTCATATATTCATTTAGTTCTACCACATAGTCAATATAATTTTTTTAAAAATTCTTTGCAAAATAAATAAATAAATAGATGGCCATCACGGTTAGACAAATGAGTTTCATTAGCAATTTTGTTTTTTTTTTTTTTTTTGTTTTTTTTTTTTTTTTTGGTCTGGTCCTTGTCTTTTAGCACATCACCGGCTATCGAAAAAAAAATTATTATTATTATTATTAAGGAGTTGTTTGGGGTGTCCTAAATAAGTGCACTTTTTGTCTTTTTAGACTAAAAAGTTGAGGTTGAAAATATGAATGTTTGGGTTAATTTTTTGACTTTTTATGAAAAAATGTGTAATAAAAAATTGTAAAAATTGATTTGTAGGGAAAAATTAGAATTGGGAGTTGTGTAGCCGTAATTGTTGACTTTTGGTGAACAGTAATAACTTTTTAACTTTTTGAGTAACTTTTTGACTTTTTTGAGACATCCCAAACTTGGCATAAATTATATGCTAAAGTTTTCATCCTAGATGATCAATAGAAGAAACTATTTAGTGTTGTATGTGGCAATGGCCACATAAACAGATGATATTAAGCCCTCATTTGACATGAGGTTAAAATGAGATCATTGGTTAAAATAGTTATAAAAAAATAAAATATGTTAAAAAGTTAATAAAATAAAATGTCACATTCAAATCATAATTATTTTACTTTTTCTCTCACAAAAATTAAAAAAATCAAAAAATCTATTCAAATGAAACTTTTTAGTCTCAGATTAAAATAACTAGAAAGTCGAAAAACCAACCCCTTCCCAAACCAACCCTAAATTTATTTGTGAGACTCAAATAAAGTGAATATAATCATGATGGCTCCATATTGTCATTTTAGATTTTTTTTTTTTTTTGGTTTTGCTTGTGGGGGTGTTTACAATTTTGCTCAATCTAATTTTTAAATAAGTGCTACTAATAGCACTCTAATTATTACTTTGAACCACTCATTTCTTTAAACTATTACCAATAAAATTCAAAATTAAGAACATTTTTAAAGACTCCCAACATAATTCCAAAATTATTTTTCTTACAAAAACTACACCCACCAAAATGCACAACCTTACCATTAGCAGACTCTCTTCTAAAAATCCTACACCCTTCCAAAACCCTAACAGTCCTACCCCTTCCAAAACCCTAACAATCCACCCCTTCCCAAAACCCTTTTGAAAATCTATCACTGACGCCAATGATCGGACTATCAACGAGCTCTCTCATCGACGATCTCTCTTTTACCAACGATCTCTCTCTGCCGACGATCTATGTGACCCAAAATCGAGCACCGATGCCAAGGATCAGACTACTAACGTTCTCTCTCTCACCAACAATATTTTTGAAGAAGTTGCTAAATTTCGGATATGTGTGACCAAACAAATTAGCCACATTCGGACCTATGTCACTAAAAAAATTAGCCATGTTCAAACTTGTGTTACCGACCAATTTGTACAAACTGGTCCAACCGAAGAAGTGTGAACTAGTCTAAGGCTTGCTAGGAAAGACTTGATGCCGGAGAAGACTTGCTGCTGGAGAAACTTGCGAAGGAGTATCGTCTATGTGGATGTGTCAATTTTATGAAGGTTATGAGAGTTTTGAAATGTCTGGATGGTGATGGAAGTGAATGCTCTCAAAACCCTATTTTATAATGATTTAGTAGGTGGGTCTAATTGTGAACTGAGGTGTCCCAATTGCATCCATATCTTTTTTAGTAATTTCATTTTAGGTTATTATTGCAATATAAAAAATGAAAGAAGTGAAGGGTCCAAATAACAATTGGGGTGCTATTAGTAGTACACTTAAGGATGGCAAAATATCTCAATCCATCGGGTCCCCAACCCTCCCCGACCCCAATGGGATGGGTTTGGAAGTGGTTGAATAGGGTAGGGTTGAATTTGAAAAAACTTTTGAACAACCCGAATGGGTTTGGGTCGGGATTTGGGTCTAGGTTGGTGTCGGGAGAGTATTTTTTCACCCGAATCCTACCTGACCCGCATATATATATTAATAAATAAATAATAATATTACATATATATGTAATAATATGTATAATATATTGTTAAATTCTTATAAAATATACATAATATCTATACAATGTATTATTGAGTTACTATTAAGTTATACATATAATATAATTTTAATATATATATATAATGTATAATACAGTATTTTTTTTAATTATAAATATCATTTTCTAGCTTTAATAAGTGGGTTTTAATCATATTGTTAAATTTCTGATTGTGTTTCAAATTGGGTAGGATCGGGGGTGGGAGCTACATTTGTGGGCGGAGGTGGGGGCAAGCAGCAGGAATGGGGTTGGGGGGCTGGGGTAGGGAAGCCCCAACTCATACCTTACCCGTTGTCATCCCTAAACCCACTTTTTAAATACATGTATTATCTTGTTTCACATGTACCAAATAATTATCAAATCTAATCAAGTTTTTTTTTTTTTTTTTCCCAACCATAATAGAATGTTAAAAATGAAAAAGCATAACTAGGTTTTTCTTTTTTGACAAGTATAAATGGGAATGACTTGACATGCATGAATAACTATATAGCTTTGTTTCTTTTTCTTCTTATAAATAAGCAAAAAACAGTAACAGTGAAAAATTCAATGAGAGTGATCCATCCACCAACTGTGACAAAAAAAAAAAGCACTCAAAACACTCCAGAATTTAGAATTAAGATTTATTGATGGTGTGACTCGTGATAGCTATTTCAATTATACATCAAATTTGACATTATGCGACATTTTTTAATTTTTTTTTTCCTGGTCTATAAACTTTACCTTTTTTCAAAAGCAATTAACTCAATTTAACAATAATATATATTGGTGAACATGATTTAACCAAATTTTGCCTCTTTATGTGTTGAACATGGTTTTTCCTAATATAGTAAGATCATAGTGGTGAATTGACCAAGAGTGACAAGGACCGTGGGGGAAGAGCCAAATCATCAGGAGAAGCATCAATAAAATAAATAAAATTAAAGGTGAAACAAAAACTAAAAAACAACCAAGGCGATTACAACAACCATAAGCTGAAAATTCAATCTCATGGTATGGTCAGGAAACACCCATCCATGGTTGTGGTCAAAATTATATTGAAGTTGTTTGATACAATTTATCTGAGTTAGTTATAGTTTTTTTTTTTTTCTTTTTTGTTTTTTAAATTCTGGGAGTTCTGTTGGTACAATTTTTACTTATAATTTATTAGACAGAAATAGAATAAAATTTAAATGAGCTAAAACAATTACTTATTTAAAAGTTGGAGGAAATGTGCCTTTGGGTTGTGCTTTTTTATTATCAATTTTTAATTTACAAAAAGGTGAACTAAACTGACTTATTTTCTGCTTTGATATATACCATGTGAAATTGCCAATCATATTTTGGATTATTTTGGGAAATAGGTTAAATAATGTAGGATAAATATAATATTTATATATTTAAATAATGTAAATATTAGCTAAATTTATTTATATGACAATAATAACTACTCATAGATAATACATTTATATATAGTGGTATATATTATTATTTTGATAAAATATTGACTTTTCTTTTAATATGTTTATATATATATATATATATTGTATATATAATTGTATATAATCAAAGTTTCCATTTTAACTTTAATCTCATATACAAGTGTGAATTTATTATTTCTTTGGCTCGTGAATAGTTTTAAACTTGAGTCAGGTATAAACCAACTCAATTTGAGCTATACTCGAACTTGAATTTGCTAAAATATTAATAAATAAGTCCAAACATATTGAACTTTAACTTGGCTAAGCTCATTTGCACCCCTAATATTTTCTAAAATAATTACGATTTCATGAAAAAATTTAGCATTTAATTATTAAAATTTCTAAACTTTACTACTCATCTAAATTTTTTTTTTTTTTCATACATCCTCTCAAGTGTAATTTCCCTGCTATTTATTGGGGCATAGAAGTGGCTCCTCCACTATTAAACCGCTAAACATGTGGTGTAAGGCCATGAAGATTTTTTTTATTTTTTTTTAAAGGTGGTATTTTATAGGATTTTATTGGTGATAAGTCTATTTCTATAGGGATATAACATTAGGTTCAAAGATTGATCTTTTTTAAAGATATGGACATGATTAATAATATTGTTTGATGAGAATGAAAAATTATTATTTTGAAAGAATTTTTTTCTATTTTATCCCATTGTCGCCAAACAACCATCGAACCACTGCTAGCCAGCCATCAAACTACCACTGAACCATTGTTGAACCACCACTGACGTCGAAATTTTTTTTAGCAAAATGGCTGGAAAAGTTGTTGGAGGTGGCCGACAGAGACGACTGGTGATAATGGTGATATGAGCAAATAGGCATATTAGGTGTATAGATAAATAGATGATATGTCAACAAATAAGTGGATAAATAGATGACATTTAAACAAATAGATAGATAGGTAAAGGTAACATGTTCAAATTTTTTTGTCTTTGAGTCCAAAAGAATATAACTTGGGTTATTGCCCCAAAATTTTTGAAATTGGACTTATGATCCGAGTCCCTTATTTTATAATCCGATTCAACACTTAAAATTTATAAAAAAAAAAAAATGCTAAAGATTTCAAATATTCTATCAAAATTTCTACCAAACACTCACACGAGTAAGGGCACCACATCCATGTGAGTTTTTGTCAAATTTTTTATAATATTTTTTATATCCATGGCATTTCTCTAAAATTTAAGCACCTCTTACAAACTTCCTATTAAATTCTAAATATTTAATCTTTAATATGTTATGATAACGTTGATATTGAGGCATACCGTTATTATCCCCACTAATGCAACCATTATTACCACCGTCATGACCATCATTCCACGGCCACAATCACTACCTTCCTTCCATTTCTACCACTGTTCTTGTCAACGACTCCACCATAGCACCACCAATACAACTACAATTGTCGCACCACCAACACACAGCCACCATTGTAGTTATTACCACCACAATCACTACATCTTCACCACCACCACCACCACCACCATTACAATATCACCATCACCATCACCATCACCATCATTGTGGCCAACCTTCTACCTCTACAATCATACCTCTGTTGTTACCAACACCACTGTCACCGCCATCAATCTGAGCACCTCTTACAAACTTCTTATTTAATTCTAAATAATCTTTAATATGTTATGATAATGTCAATATTGAGGTGTACCATCGTTAGCCTTACCAATGTACGATCATCACCACCGTTATGACCATCACTTTACTGCCACTATCACCACCACCCTTCCACTTCTACCACCGTTGCTATCACAATTACTCCACCATAGCGCCACTACACAACCACCATTGTAGTTATTACCATCACTATGATAACATCACCACCATAACCACCACTATCACAACATCACTACCACCACCAACACCATCATCGTGGCCAACCTTCTACCTCCACCACCATGTCCCTGTAGTTACCACTACCACTGTCAGTGTATTAGTCTAAGCACCTCTTACAAAGTTCTTATTTAATTCTAAGTAGTTAATCTTTAATATGTTATGATAATGTCAATATTGTCATTGCCCCCACTAATGCGCCATTATCATGACTATCACTCCACTGCCACCATCACCACCACCCTTTTACTTCTACCACTGTTCCTATCGTAGCTACTCTACCATAGCACCACCAATACAACTATTATTGGCATACCACCACCACACAACCACCATTGTAGTTAGTACCACCACTATCACAATATCACCACACCGCCATCACTGTGACCAACCTTCTACCTCTAATCATGTCCCTGTTGTTATCACCACCAATGTCACCGCCATCAATCTACTAGCACCACTACCTTGCCAACTCTATCCTACCTCACATAATCACCACAATTGTTGCTAATACTTCCCTATTGCCACCACAAAACCACCATCGTTGCTGCCACTAGACCACCATTATCACTATGTGGTTACAAGACCATCTATAAGCCCTGTTTGGCAAGTTGGGTTGGGGTTAAACTAGCCAATAAGTTGAAACACCCAATCACATCTCTGTTTACTTTTCTATACATTTTTTCATAAAAAATCAAAAAGTCAATTAAAATACCAAACAGCCCATTGTATAAGAAAAAAATTGATAAATTTCAAAAATTCAATTTTTTTATGAATAAAATAACTTGATTAAATTCAACATTAAATTTCAATAATTATCAAATAAAATTTTTAAATTAAAATTCATAATTTAATTTTCAATACTTGATTAATTTTTAATTTTTAATTTTTAATTTTATCAGCATCTAAAATAAAATTTTATTTTAAAATTTAACTTGAGATCCTAGAAAATCTTGAAAAGCTATTAGGACATTCTAGATATTTTTTTTCCTGCATTGGAATTTTTTTATATATACAGGGAAGCCCCACCCACTTGCTGCAACTTAAATAAATGTACAAAAACATAAGATATCTTTCAAATCAGCTCAACAAACACAAAAGTTTTAAAGAACCCTACCCTCAAAACTCTTTTATATTGTTTTAAAAAAAAAACAAAATTTAAAAAAAAAAAAAAAAAAAGCATAACATAATCCTCCAGTCATCTCAACTAACTGCAAATTTAAATCTTGCAGGAGAGACCCATGTTTTCTCTCCAGTCTCTCTCTCCTCCCTCTCTTTCTCTCTAAAGACAGAGCCATCATCATCTGCGTCACTGCAGTGCTTCTTCCCTCCCAACTTGCCAATCTCTCTCTCTCTCTCATCATGATCTCTTCTTATCCATCTTTTCTTTGATCTTATTAACCTCCTCCACCAGGACCCCCACTTCCTCTCCACTCTCTTCTCACCATGCCAATGAAACAAGGAGAAGTAAGTCTCTCTCTCTCTCTCTCTCATCATTATGAGTTTTACATGAGTTGAGAAAAACCCATGTTTGTGCTCCTTTTCAGGTCATGTGGCCCAGGTTGGTGGCTAGTAAGATCCTTAGAAAGAGATTGGGAAGTCACAATTTTGTTGCAGATTTTCCAATCAACACTGAAACTTTGCTAGAGCTTCCATACTTGGAACACGAATCTCTGAGCTCCAAGATAATCTTTAATGATTACCAGGGCACAAACAACTACAAGTAAGAAAATTGTTTATGTATACGTGTATATTATTTTTCTTGTGTGTAAATGTGCTAAATCTATCCAAATTTTCTTACCCTTTTTCTAAAAACAAATTCCACTTTTTATTTCCAAAGGGTTTTTGTTAGTACATGGAACGTTGGCGGTGTTGCACCATTGGATGATGTGAATATGAAGGAATTGCTAGATACAAGCAACACTTCATGTGACATATATGTTCTTGGGTAAATTCCAAAATCCAAATTTGTATATATATAGGAAATTGTTATATAAACAAAATTATTTTACAAACTGATATGGCAGTCATTCAAGAATTGTTTTTTATCCAATTCGTAGCTCCTATGGCTATAATTTAATTTCAGTGAGCTCCGTTCAAAATATTAAGACTTTAAATTGTACGCCATATAAGTTTGTAAAATAAATTTATTAAAAAAAATTAAAATTTTTTAAATTTAATAATTTTGATGAAACTTTTTCTATATCTTGTTTTTTACAGGTTCCAGGAAGTTGTGCCTCTAAGAGCATCTAATGTGCTAGGGTCAGAAAACAGTGGAATAGCCATGAAATGGAATTCATTGATCAGAGAAGCTCTAAACAAGAAAACAAGCAAGCAAGAGAGAAATGAAGAAGGGAAATTAAAAGAACAGCAAATCAGCATTCCGACAAAAGATGGAAAACCAAGCATTACACCGGAGTTCCGATGTATCGTCAGCAAGCAAATGGTTGGCATATTGATTTCAGTTTGGGTTCGGAGCGATCTTCAACCGTTCATTCGGAACCCTAGTGTCTCATGTGTGGGTTGTGGTATCATGGGTTTCTTAGGAAACAAGGTACATAAATTCTAAATTCAGTTCAACAAAAAAAAAAAAAAGAAAAAAGGTACATAAATTCTAAATTATATTTACAGTAATAGTATATTTTTAGGATTTTAAATATCAGTTAATAATATCTGATATTGGCCAATGTCACTGACCATATGAACCTAATATGAAAATGGGGGAAGAACTTCCCTTCGAAGACATGGCCCACAAAGTTGGTGATTTGACAAATATTTCAGTGTTTAGCATAGTCTATACAATGGTGGACCATTGAAGGCGATTATGATTTTAGGATTTTAAATATCAGTTGATACAATTTATATTGGAGTTTCAAATTTTTGATATTAATATTCACACTCACACATATACCGGTCAATACCATGTGATATCAATTGAGTGTATTGCTAAAATCAATATATATTCTAATATTATTAGCTTTTACCATCTTTAAAATACGTCCTCATTCAAAATTATTCTATGTGACAGTCACTTAAAAGTAAGTACTTTTAAAGAAAACAGAAAACTATCTTATTTCGTGTTTTTCTAAATGTCTTGTTTGCAGGGTTCAGTGTCAGTTAGGTTTCGATTACATGAAACAAGTTTCTGCTTTGTGTGTTGTCATTTGGCTTCAGGGGGTAAAGAAGGTGATGAGAGACATAGGAACTCCAACGCAACAGAAATATTGTTACGAACAAGCTTTCCTAGAGGCCCTTCACTTGATTTGCCAAGAAAAATTCTAGATCACAAGTATGTAACTAAATCATATTCATTTAAACTGTCCAAAATGATTTGTTATCAATTTGTCTCATTAATCAACATTTTTCTTAATAATCTTCCTTCGCTAAGACACAAGTAATGCTCAATAATCTAATAGTTTAAGCAACAATTATCACTTGTTTATTAGTTTGGAAAGTCATTATGGATTTAAGACCGCCAAATGTATAAAATTAACCTTTTGTGATTATGTTAATCGCCTTTTTTAGGATATTTATTTTCAAGTTGTTGCTGATGAATTTTCTATACACTGTGGGCCTAGTGAGTTAAATGGGTGGTTAAAACCACCTGAAAGGTTGGTATCTTTGGTTGATAAACCATATATTATTAAAATATATATTTTCATTTTTTATTATTTCAAAATATAAGTTCATTTTCAAAAATCAAGGATTAAAATAATGTGAATTTCTTATTTTGTTCTTATTTTAAATTCATTAACAACATAAAAAGTATAATTATAACAATTTATATTCTCAAAAAAAAAAGCACCATCAAAGGGTAATTTTGAAAAATTAATATTTTTAAAGTGCAATAATTGTACTATTAAAAAATGTTAAATTCTCCAAAAGAGACTATTATTTTGAGACAAATGAAGTATTGTTATTAACTTTGACATTCAAGTTGACTTTAAAACCATGAAGCTTTTCTTTTTGTCTTCATGGGAGAAAACAAATTTACTTTGAGACTATCAGGCAAATTGCAGTGAATTTTTTTTTGATCAGCAAAAGAAACTTTATTGAATAAGAATCAAGGATAAATTTTTACATCAAACATCAATAAAGAAACAAAACCAAGTAAGTGCTATAAGCATCAAAGTGAAGGCCATTCATCTCAACTAGGTTGGCATAAAAGGACTCACCCAATCATATGCAGCACCTACAAAACAAGGCAGGCAAATTGCAGTGAATTAACACTAGAATATCTTGAAGATGCTAGCTAATTAATTATCTTTGACTCGATGCAGTCGAACAATTTTTCTTGGAGACTTCAACTATAGGATCTCTCTACCAGAACCAACGACGCGATCATTAGTAGATAGAGGAGATTGGAATGCTTTACTACAAAATGATCAGGTAGCTAGAAACAGTATTTGATCCTTACAAGTCCTTAATTTGGCCAAATAAATTAATAATTGTTATTAATTCATTGGAAAAAAAAATGATCTTATATATCATTCTAAATTATTTGTCTAGCATCAATTTTTTATTTTTTTATTTTTTTTTGGAAATAAAGCTAAAGATGGAGCTTACGGATGGTCAAGTATTCGAAGGATGGCAAGAAGGAACGATCAAATTCGCTCCAACTTACAAGTATCATACAAATTCTGACGAATACTATGGTGGTGATGATGGCAAAAAAGGAGAAAAGAAACGCGCTCCTGCATGGTAATTATCACTATTGCAAAGAATTTCTCCTTGATTATTCAATTAACTTCATTAATATTGACATAAAAAAAGGGCTTTGTTTTAGGTGTGATCGGATAATTTGGTCTGGGGAGGGGCTAAAGCAACTCTCATACACTAGAGGAGAGTCAAGATTGTCCGATCATAGACCAGTGAAGGCAATTTTCACTACCCAAGTTAGGGTTTCGCAAAGACTGAAAGGGTTACAAAATTTCTTCATATCAGAGAGGTTTGAACAGATCACAAGTCAGTTCGACTTGTCATCATCTCTTGGCCGCTCAAGCTTCCAGCTCAGCGAAAATTTGACCCCATAATATGGTGTTGCCATGAATGTATCATAATTCTCTCCAATTGATAGTCAACTGACTGTGTTGTTGGGAGGGCCTCGATAGGCTTACCATGGATTCATCTTTATAATTCAAACTGTTCATCTTATAAGTCCTTCTAAAAAGATCATCCATGTAAAAATATCAAATTAATTAGACAACTGTAAACATATCTGTTTACGATTGCCTAATCAATTTGATTTTTTATATAGATAATATGCTTTAGAAATCATACAAGATTAATGGATCAGATTATCAAAGTGAATTCGTAATGGCTCATCAAAACCAAATTACACGATCTAGTTAGATTTGCCAGCTAGAGAGAATATGTTATATTAAAAAAGACAACCAAAAAAAAAATAACAAGCTTCTTACGTATAGTATTACTTCAACTTGGTGATGAGTGTACAGTGATATTTTGATTATCATGTTCTTCATGTTGTTTTCAGTCAGAAAAGTTGTCCAATTCATCCTCTCTCTTCAATAGTTTATATATATATATATATATATATTTTTGTAATGTTTTAGTTTTGTCCAAGAACTTAAATCCAATTAATTGCCCACATGATATATAATGCTTCCAAACAGGGTGTTGTATGGTGATCTCCATGCAATGCATGAATGGATGTGGCCCACAAAACCTAATTGGAATTGGACTTACCAATCATTGGCATACCCTAGCAACAAGGACTAGGAGTAAATTTGATTGGAGTTCATGAATGAAACCATACACTGATCCACCACTGAGAGCAAAAAAGCATAAATCATCATCATCCATAATAAATTAAAATATTGAGCAGTTTGGATGGATAAATTAAATGAATTTGAGGCATTGGTTACATGTGTGACATCGACCGCATCATCTTTAGTGCTTCCCAATTTGTTATTTTTCCTTTCAACAAACTTAAATATCTATGTGTATATTCATACATACATATATATTTATATATGAAAATTCTATAATACACATCTTATTTAAAATGTGTATGATCTGTTCCAATTATAATATTTGTAATCTTATGTTATGACCTATTGTGATGTTAATTATAACTTGATTATGACTCGGTTATGACTCAATATGATGATAATTATATTCTATTATGATTATTATTTTTTATTATAATTCAAAAGGTCTTTAGTTATACCCTGTTTGGTTATGAAAAGATTTAGTTATCAATACTACAAATGTCATAACTTGCATATATCCTAGTATGACCTATATATCTTTATCAATTTAATCTAATTGATAAGCTTTATTAAATATATATATATAGACGAATATTAATGACAAAATTATCCATTTGAAATTAGATTTCAACTCCTTAATCACTTTAAGAAGAGTGGATGGACTGTTTTGTCCCCATTTATTTTTATCCAATTATTAGCATAATTAAATTGATACAATATGAAAATTTCAAAAATAAAATTGATACTATTAAAATGGCAAAGAGTAAATTGACAGAAAAAAAAAATAAACTATAAAGACTATATATATATGTATATAGATATATGAAATACAAATGGAGTAGTTTGTTTTGTTGCATGAATGCCGAGGCCGTTTTTAATTGTGTGGTTGGTAATTAATGTCAAATCCATAACTGAACTAATACCAATGGGCAAGGATGTGACGAGAGAAATAAAACTGGACTCTTCAAAACCCCTTTTCAAAAGGGTGTTCTTCAATGCACCTTGCCGAAACAAAACTCTCAACATATAAATTATCTAAATTTTTTATTAAATAAATGTTCAAATATCTCATATGGGTGTGGGGTCCATAAAAATATAAATCACACATTTATATGAGATATTTGGTCTTTTATGCTGTGTTTAGTTGGGAGATTTGGAGAGAGATTTAGAAAGAGAAAGGGAAAAGGTGTGTGAAACTAGGTGAAATATAGACATGTTTTATTCACATTTCACCTACTTTTTCTTTTTTTTTTTCCAAATCTCTCCTCAAATCCCTCAACCAAACACAGCATTAGTGGTAGAAAATTTAATATCCCTATCATTACTCTATAAATTAATGATTAACGAGTCACCAATTTATATATATATATACAAAAACAATAAAAACAAACGGCAGTGCTGGGAACTCCCAACACCCAGCTCCACGTGAGGGGCTGTGAGACCAAGACCATAAAAAAAAAAAAAAAATTTAAACCAATCAAAAAACAGTGAGGTTGGTGGAGTCACCCCCATTAGTCTTTTAAGGGAATGGGGTTTACGGTTGGTTGTGGGTGGTGGGGTTCCATGGCGCAGTTAAGGGATTGGAAATTGGCATTGGGCTAAGTGCTAATTTACGTCATAAGTGCACTGTGGACCAATGAAATAATCTGAAATATTTATGTTATGAAATTTTCGAAACAAGTCATCTATGTAAAAAAAATAAAATTAATCACATAAATTAGGTGAATTTTAAAAATCATGAAAGAGGCTTTCACTCCCAACACACAAACATCTAAATCCAATCTTATCTTCCGATACCCTCTAAATTCTGAGATACGAAAAAGTTGCAAGTACCCAAGAAGAACTGCAAAAAGGCTTGTAAAATATAGAGCTGAATTTATGAGGGAAATAGAACATATTTACCCAAGAAATCTCCTCCTCATGACTCCCAAGCATTCACATCAGTAAAATCTCTGACAATATATCTATCTTGTGTGCCTATGCGTCTGCAAGTGTATTAATATAAGAATGTCTATTGTCTCCAGTCCGCATATTAGCTCACCATGGACCCACTCAGAAGATTTGACGCCGTTAATTTTGTAGGTTTCTCTAAATGTAGATCATTCATAAAAAAAATTTGATCAAATTTAGTAATTATAGCCACATGTTTTTCATCATACTGTTTTCCAAAAAAAAAAAAAAAAGCATGGTTAAGTTCAAGTAGATCCTGCAAATCATAAGTTCCAACCAGTGAAGGCAATGACTTCAAAACAACAGTAATACCTAACACCTTCCCTAGAAAGTTCTGCAAAGTTCAACAAAACAATCAGATCCTTTTCTCTTGGCTTTCAGTTTTCATTTGGGGGAAGTAGATCCTGGAATATATTTACAATATTGCAAAATGGTCATCTAGTTCATCTAAGGACTCACATAGAATCATAATCGACGACAGCATCATAGGCATTAAGATGAGCATCATCCTCTGGCTTGTCTACATGAAGCTTCTTCTTTTTGCAGCCTGGAGTAAAAGGCAGAAGAGATCGCAATAAGAAGAATGCTATTCTTTCATAAATTTAGTTCGAAATACATAACTAGAATCATGTGACAGTGCCATTTTTAAAATAATATGCATTTGAATGGCCTTTTGTTTGAAATTACAAGACTCAAATTTGCCACTTCAATGATATATGATACGTACCACATCAATAAGTAAGAAAATTTTGTAAGATTTGTTAATTTGTATAACATTACTCTTTCAAAAAAGGGTGCACAGAGTAGCCTTTCCCTTCAATAAATATCAGTAGGGGAAAACAAATCTTAACTCCAAACAAGTGTCCAAGTTTATATATACCTGGATTTACAATGCGTAAATAAACGGGGTGCTTCTAAACACACCTAAAAAATTTCTCACGAGACCCACTATTGTCAGAGCATAATTCCCAATTATCAAATTCTTTGTGAGAGAATGGGTGTGCAGAGAAATTTGTGGGGCGTATTGGAAGTGCTTGTCAAAAAGATGTGTACCTGCTTTCCGTTTATGGCCATCAGCTTCTTTCTCTGCTTTGAGTTTTTCATTTGCAACTGCAGTAACTGAGGAAGCAATTTCTTTTGCATCTGCTGCTTTCAGAACCACCATAGACAACCTCATGACAGATTTCAGTAATCCAACGTAATAATAGCTTCTCTACAATGGAAAAGAACCACAAAATTTTCAGCAAGAATGGAGGCTTCCAGCTACCATTATAAATTTGAGTGGAGGGTAGCTTCTTGAGGGTTGAGTGTTGGGGAGAAACCATATGAGGGTTGAGTGTTGTTTTGAGAGTTGAGTGCTGGTGAGAATATAAATGAGGGTCAAGTGATGTGAGCCATATGGTGAGGTTTACTGTTTTAATGTTGTTATCTAACATGTTGCTGTGCAGGTTGCAAATCTGGTTCCTTTATAGGGATGGTGGGTTGAGAGAGGGTGAGCCCTTATATATTGAGTGAGTGCTGTAAGCTGTGGGTTGAGTGAACTAGTTTCAAAAACTTTCTAACTTCACTGCAGGTACTTATGGCTGGTTCTTCTTACAGGGATTTTTTCATTATGGGTCTAGTGAAGGAAGACCTTAATTGTTTGTTGAATTGGAGGATTTTCTCACTATTATTACTCTATTGGTTTCCTTTGGTTGGATCTATGTGGGTGGTCCTAACAGGTCATGCTGAAACTTGGAAGTATAAAGTTATGGGGAACGCAATCTTGAACCAGGCTGCAATCTGCGCCAGTTCAATGAATGGAGTGTGCTTGACAGTTGTCTTTTTATTTTGATGGTGCTACACATTTGGATAGGAAGTATGGAGCTGAATTCCAACTGGTTTTGTGCTCATATTCTAAGGTTTCTACCTATTCCCTTGCGGGTTGTGCTTGGGGTCTTATTTTATTTTCTTAAGCTTTTGGTTTATGTATTTTGGTGTATGTGGCTGCTCTGGAAGAACATAACATTGATTGGCATCTTTTGTGTGTGCTTCTGAGCTTGGTTATGGAGGCAGCTAGTATGCTAGTTTTTGCTAACAGATTGTTGCTAATAGATTTGCTACCAGTATGGCAGCCAATATGCTAACGGATTGTGGCTGCTTTGATAGGCTTGTTTTGTTTGTGCTAGCTAGTTATATATTAGCATATATGTCTTAGTTGGTATTTTTTGTATAGCTTTGTTAGGGCCTGGGGTATTCCCCTTGTATTCTTGTAAATTTTCTTGTTTTATTTTATGACTTATTCAACCAAAAAAAAAAAAAAGAACCACAAAAGAATGAGGACTTTTCAACACAGTTTATAGGGTAAGAAATCAAACAGAGCGATAAAGATACCTCATATTGGTGCAGTTTTTGAGAAATGAGGTTAGCATATTCTAAGAAGTCGGTTTCAGACTTGGGAATTAAGTTGTCAAGGGACTTCTCATTGCCACTCTCTGTAAATAGTTCTTCACTGGATTTAGGATTGCCCTCGTCAGCAATTCTGCAATAAGAGAAGCAATGGTACAAAACATTAGACACATTGTTACAAGAAATAATGCCAACCACGGAAAATTTAGACTTCTCAACTTCCAAACTCTTAAAAACAGAAATGAATGGAGAAGAAATGAAAATGGCAACATTATGTGGACATACAAAAACACACTACAGCTCAAAATAATGGAGTTCAGAAACATGAACTGACAAAGAAAACAATGATTACACAATAGTGTAAGCATTGTCGCAACTCATTAACATAAAAGAACAATTAAGAATTATCAATGGCTAAAACCAAGCAAAATAATTCCCAATAACAAATTCCAAAACATTTTGAGTTCACAATCTATCAGCAAGTGGCTCCATATGATGTTGTTTATATAAGAGATGTACAAAGATGCTAAATTGCTAGAACCGATTTAAGTACTTGTTAAATATAAGAATTACCAAACTAATATTTCAAGTGCACAATTCATATGCAAGAAGCACCATGTGATAAACTTAATGGAACAGTCAACATCATACCAAAAGAAATTCAGAATTTCATTTAAAATCCAAACTGAATTTGATAAACATATACGATTGGGATCTCATGATATATACAGAATCAGAACCTTGGCCTTGATTTATTGCAATAATAAGAAAAAAGGAAATAAAAATATTAAGACACAACTACATAAATGAATTATTTAAGCATAACTACATAAATTGTCCCCATGCAATGGATCTGGAAAGACAAAATCAAACTGCTGTTCCTACTAGTTGACATAACTATATAAATGAATTTTTTAAGCATTGTTTTTACTACTTAAGCAAAGAATGAAGCATATTGTAATTAGTATTGTTAAACTATGTTATATCAATGTGATGTATTGCAACTTCTTTTTCTTAAGCCAAGCAGGAAACAAACCATCACCTTTGTTGTTGGAGCTTCTGAGCCAGAAGATGCAGAGAAGCTTCCTTTGCTACTTCAGAAGTCTTTGCTTTCTTGTCTCCAGCCTTCGACATATTTTTTGTTCCATTTGCTGCAGGAGGTTCTAGTGTAGGTGCCTAGTCACATCAATTTCAAGATTAATGGTAAGAAAAAAAATAGTTAAAATTTGTGTGATTGCTTACAATTCTTCCCACTCATTACAAATTTGCAACATAAGTTCTATAAAAAGGCTTGCACATCGACATAGAACTAGTTGCCAAACCAAAACTATCCTTCAATGACTAACGCAATCACATAGGGTTTGTAGGCATTTGTTTCAACATCATGAGGTCAAGTCAAAGATATCTGTTAAAAACAATGCTGTAAGATGTCACTTCTCTATTTAATTATAATCAAAAGATAAAATACAGCATTAAAACCATAAACTTAGAAAAAGCATTAACTGTTGAACCAGATCCTTGTATCAAACAAGTCTCAATCCTCTGTCAAATCCCAAGTAAAAGACATCATGAAGAAAAAAATTAAATAAATGACCCTTGTGTTAAAATATTATAAAACTAACTTGCTACTGCTGCAAGAACAGTAAAATGCTAAGGTTACATTTCCAACCTTTAAAGACAAAAATGCTTGAATGTACCACATTTAACAAATTTTCTGATTTACAGAGATTATAATCAAATCCTAACTTTACTCCTTCCTTTTAGATGCCAGGCAAGTATTTTTATGAAAATGTTATAATGCCATTGACATCTTACGTTCAACAAATATTACTAGGATTCAAAATACATTATGAACCTGAAACATAGACAAACATTTTCTTTCTTACACCTAAATGATTTCTTGATTGGCATGGGCTCTATAAAGCGTTGATATAAGATAGAATTTTTAGTGCATAGCATATGATCCTAGATGATACACATTTTTCATTCCAAAGTTAAAATAAGTGGATTGCTTAAAATGAGGTAGGTAATAATAGTAAATGAAGATACCGAAGTAGAGTCATCTTCATCCTCCCAGGACTCCTTAACATCAATTCCATCTGCATCTTCATCATCCCAGTTAATTTTGTGTTGCTCCTTTACATGAAGAGGTGGGGTTGGCTCATCCTCTGCAGCAGTTGCAGACATTTAAGTTAGATCAAGTACCAGGTTCCATGAACTCCAAAAAATTAAAACATCCACAAAACTTTTGACCAAATTAAATATATGAATACATAAACCACTAGTAGTAAAGCTCATACTCCCACTTGTAAGCTCATTATTTTTTTAATATCACATGAGTGATGACAAGGTCATTTTGTCCATATCATAAAGTGTGTCATTTTTATCAACAGGAATCAAAGCCTCTTTCATCTCACATGGATGAGCAGCCAAGATCTGTTTGCACACAGGCCATAAATAGGTTCTACTTGTTCCACTTTCCACAAGGTTGGAGCAATTATTTAATAGTCTTGTGATAAGGTCATACAAATTCTCCATTAAAAGGAAAAAGAGAAAGTTCCATGAAAATTCTTCACATGACCGGAGCAACTAGATGCATAAAGAACCTCTTATATTCATAATGGTTTTGTAAGGATTATCAAGCTCCACCAGTTTAAACAATTACTAATCAGCATAGAAACAAATCAGAGCAATATAACAAACTAAAATGCCAAATTAAGCCATTGGAAGTAGAAGTAGTAGTACCCCAATCATCCATCTTCCTTGAAGGCATAGTTATTTGCACAAAGTTGTAGTTTCAAGATCTATCCTGGCACGCGTATATGTTTCTGCAAATCAAGGAAAGTAAAAAAATGAAAGATCTAGATACAAAAAAAAAAAGGTTAAACCTCTGCTTAGAAAAAGAAAGTGTCCAATTGTCATCATAAGCTAAACCTTTTTTGGTTCCAGCATCTATTCTTCCCAAAATGAACATACCATTTAATTACCAAAGAACCTCTTTGGATAGGTTTAGCCTTTTGGGGGTTTCCAGCTGGTCATTCACTGCATGGTAATCTTTGAACCAGTTGGAAGCTCTTTGGATCATTCACTGCAATAGTAATCGTTTAAGCTGGATCTTTAGAACCTCTTTGGATAATGGTCCAAAGATGGTTCCCTTGTGCACTCATTACCATACAGTGGATGATCCAGTTTTCATGACCTTCAAGATCTATGGCCTTCAACTATAGAGCAGATCAAGTAACATCAAAAAAAAGTTCCATTTACAAATTGTTGATTAATGATTTATTGCACACAACGTCTACAAAAGATTTTGAAAAAAAAAATAAAAAATGTATGTCAAACTAAAGCATTTATATCATTAAAAATAAATTAATGCTTTCTTGTTTTTGCTGATTAACAATTATTTAAGAACACATCGGACTTTGATCACTCCATTACATGTTTGCAATGGAAGATTTCCATTGCAAATCTAATGGATATAAAATAGGAATATAAGTAATCATTTTAAATTAAAGAAAGATCATTATACATGGTGTAATAGAGTTTCTCCACTCCATTACAAAAATGCAATGGAGAGGATCACAACACAAAGAGATCCATACATTTCAATCACAGGAAAGATAGATGAAGCAATAAGATGTAATATGTTACAATATCTGTGAGAGAGAGAGAGAGAGAGAGAGAGAGAGAGAGAGAGAAATACTATATTGAATGTTGTGTCGAATAATTATGTAACCGTATATATAAGACTCCTTTATATAGGAAGAGAGAAATCTAAGTATGGTAATCCTAAATATGATAATGAATATAATATGGTATGTATGATATAGATACCAACTCAAGTAGGGATACCAACTTGAGTTTGGAGAGAGAAAATAAAACATGAAATAAAACTATAAAATAAAATAAAAGGCAAATAGATTGCAAAATTCAAACGGGAATGCAAGGGTGCTTGAGATAGATCAGAGGTAGGAACTAATGTCGGGAGACAGTTTATGGTCGTGTCAGACCATTGTAGGAACTAGCCGAAACTAATGTCAGGACAGTTTAAGGTCATGTCGGACCATTATAGGAACTGATCAAAATCAATGTCGGGACAGTTTAAAGGGTCATGTCAGATCAATGTAGAGAACTGGATGTTGAACCAGCAAATGTGGCACACACATAACTTATGACGTAATGCTAAACGATAATGGCAACAGATGACTGAGTGCGCCAGGAAATAGCTTATTAGAAAGGGCGTCAGGCGGCACTTGGATGGTGTGCAGAGGGCGACTTGGATGGTGCTTCAGGGGGTGACTTTGGTAGTGCGCCAAGGGGGCGACTTTGGTGCGCCAGGGGCGGCTTATGAGAAAGTGCGATGGGAGACGGCTTAGATAGTGTGCCTAGGGATCGGTTTGGGTGGTTCAGCTGGTGTATAACCATGCTCACCGTGATATAGTTATTGAGAGGGGAGATTTGCGCAGTAGTACGGCCGAGCTACGATAACGCCAATTAAGGGGCGATTGGGGAACTGCACGGCACCGAGCAGACCCCTCCTTTTACGCGGCCAGAGAGGTCGACCGACCAGGCTCGAACCAACGCCTGGCCGAGCTGTGACGCGGCCTGGCGCGCAGCGGTGTCTGGTGACCGATCTAAGAGCAGCCCAGGCCGGACTTGAGACGCGGTTAGCGCCGGCATGCGCCTAACCGATCAGCCGAGATAGGCGACTTTCTTGTGATCAAGAGTGCAGAACGGAGGAAGTCCAGCGTGCTACACGGCCGGTCAGCCAGGAGGGACCGGCCACGAATAGCTCGGCCATGGGCATCATCCTTTGCCCTTTTTTGCCTAGGTACAGGCCGGCGATACATTGTTCGGTTGTGTGCTCGTGGTGTCCATTCTCCACAAGCAATAGGCCGGTCGTGGTACTCCGATTAAGGGTGCCACCTGGGCCAATGGCGTGAGGGAGAGGACATCTGCTCCGCGCACGCCTCAATACCGTTGGACAATTCTGTGTGTACTGGTGGGGGGGACTAAGCCATTACACGCGTAAGGTAGTGAGAGGCGAGCACTGCCACCTGTCCAGGGAAGGACAACAGAGGTAGTGCGCGCACAATCTTGGGGCTGCATGGCCAACCTAGAAATATGGAAGAAGACGAACGTTAGAGGTATGCGAATTCACTCCTCCACAAACACTCTCTCCGATAGCCCTCTTCTTCCTCAAGTGGTCTGACTTGATCGTCGGAGGGTCTATCCGGCGCACCACCGCCGGGCAGCTCACCGTTTCTGTGTCGCAGGATCTAACGCCGTCACGAGAAGCTTGACGTCCAAGGAGTACGGAAAGCAGAGGATATTTGGTCCCCGTACAATTGGCGCCGTCTGTGGGAATTCTTTGATACTCAACCCTTGTTCTTCAAGCCTCTTCAACCATTTCCATGGCCAACAACGACGAAGTTCCGCTGTCCGTCGTCGATGGTGTCACTCCAGAGTATGTCCGAAGGAGAGAAGGCCCCCCGAATGTTCCAGCTATGGCGGGCCTGGAAACTTCTTCGCGAGGTGCGCGAGACAAGCGTGGGAGGAGTTCTGATCGCTCGCGGAGTCCAGAGGGCCGCCGCCGCCGAGGGGAGTCCCGTGAGCAGCGCCTGGAGCACAAACTCAAGGACCAAGACGCCCTCATTCGCAAGATGGCGGCGAAGATGGAGCTGCTGAAGCGCCAGATTAAAGGGAAGGGTGTTGCTGGAGAGGGCAACCTCAATGAGCGCACCCCCTCCCCTCGTTCTAACAGTCGCCGCCAAAGGAGGACTCACTCTCTCTCCATCACCAGGAACTATGGGGTTGGAGATTCCGACCAAAGAGAGGGCAGATCCTTCACTCGCGACTGCACCTACCGACCCTCACACCCGTCGTCGACGTCGCGATACTCTACCTCCTCCCGTTTGAGGGATCTCAGGGACGTGTTGGAGGAAAGAGCGCGCCGTCGAGGGGCTCAGAGGGTGCCGGCGCTCCAGAGGCTGAGTGCCCCAGTTCATTGCAGTGAAGAAGTGGTGATGCTGGCGCCCAGAGTCATAGCCCCTGCGCTGGTGGACAAAGAGCTGGCAAGACTCACAGCCACGCTGTTGTCCCCAGAGATTGAGAGCACCCCGCTCCCTGCCGGATTCCACCAGCCAAAGTTCACTTTGTACGACGGCAAGACGGATCCGTACATGCATGTGAGTCATTACCGGCAAGTGATGGCTGGCCACCGGCGAAACGACGCCTTGATGTGCCTCATATTCCCAGCAAGCTTGGGAGAGCTGGGTTTGAAGTGGTTCGAAAGGCTCCCGGAGGGGAGTATTGAGAGGTGGCAGCAACTAGCGGAAGCCTTCGTCACCAGATTCAAAACCAACACTCGAACGCCAAAGGAGGTCAACCACCTCCTGGGCGTCAAGATGGAGTTTGGATGTTCATTGAAAGCATACAACGCGAAGTACTGGGAAATTTACAACGAGATCCTCGACTGCCCTACCAATCTGGCAATCACTCAGTACAAACGGGGTCTCCTAGTCGGGCATAGGCTGCGAGATTCGCTTACGATGCACCAACCTACAACCATGGAGTCTCTAATGCAACGGATCAATGAGCACATTCGCGTGGAGGATGATGCCGCCTCCGCAACCGAGAAGGGTAACCCGGTCGGGGCGGACAGAAAGGTGGCAGGAAAAGTTCACTCGGTTGGGCAGGAGGATAACCGCCCAAGCGACCGGTCAAAAGATCAACGCCGTGGACCAAACCGCGATGACCGAAACAAGGGTCGCAGAAACGACCGAGCTGACGCACCCCGCGACGCAGCGGAAGATGCCAAGAGAAGACTGAAGGCGCGGACAGGAATTACCACGGTCTTCAAAATTCCCATCTACCGCATTTTGAGCGAGATCCGAGGTGAGCCTTTTGTCCGTTGGCCGGCCAAGTTAGGGAGTGCGCAGCGAGGTTTCAATCCAAAATATCGCTGCACCTTCCATGAAGAACGGGGCACCGGACAGAAGACTGTTTGCCGCTCAAACAGCACTTGGAGGAATTGGTGGCTGCGGGGCATCTTGACCGATACATAGATGGGAGGGTCAAGGCCGCGCCAACTGGACAAACCGAGCCTAATGGAATGGCTGCCCTAGAGGCCCCCCCGCAAGGTGTAATCAACGTCATACACGGCATCATTGAGCCAGCAAGGGTCTGCGAGCTTAGAGGGATGATTAAGAAGGCCGAGCACATGAGGGAAGTGCTCTCTGTCCAGCCCGCCGTAAAGAAGGGAAAAACCGAAGAAAGGGACATCCTTTCCTTCTCGACCAAAGACTTGGAAAGGGTTCAGATGCCGCACAATGATGCCTTGGTGGTGACTCTTCGCGTCAAAGACTTTGATATCAAGAGAATCCTGATCGACCAGGGGAGTTCGGTCGAGATAATGTACTATGACGCGTTCAAACAAATGAAGTTGGAAGACAAGGACTTGGCCCCTGCAACGTCTCCTTTGGTCAGCTTCAACTCGCAACCAGAATGGCCGATCGGAAAGATCATTTTGCCGGTCAAAGCGGGATCGGTTGTAAAGCAAGTAGAATTCTGGGTGCTCAAAGTTCCGTCCACTTACAATTTGATCCTGGGCAGAGGTTGGTTACATGCCATGCAAGCAGTAACGTCAACTTTCCACCAAGTCATGCGCTTTCCAGCACCAAGCGGGCAAATAGAGGAAGTTTGGGGAGACCAGGTGATGGCAAAACAATGCTTCGTTGCGGTAAATGGCAGCCGAGCAACCAAAGGGTTTGTCCAGATGATCGAGGGGCCCGAGGGAAAGGAGGTCCTTGAAGACGTGGGAAGAAAGGCCGAGGAAAAATCGGTCGAAGATTTGGTGGAAGTGCGCATTGACGAAAACGATCCAACTAAATTCTTCCTCCTGGGATCATCTTTGTCTAGCGCCGAGCGGGCTGACTATGTCAACTTCCTGGTTTCCAATTTGGAGGCCTTTGCCTGGACGCCTTACGACATGCCTGGCGTCGACCCGAGCTTCATTTGTCATCAGTTGAATGTCTTCCCCAATGCGCGGCCAGTCATCCAAAGGACGCGCCGCTCAGCCTTGCACCATGCTGAAGTGGTGGCGGAAGAAGTGAAGAACTTGTTGGAGCCGGGGCTATAGAAGAAGTGCAATACCCTCGGTGGATATCCAACACGGTGGTTGTTCCCAAGAAAAACGGCAAGTGGCGAGTCTGCGTTGACTACAAGACCGTCAACCGGGCTTGCCCTAAGGATAGCTTTCCCCTCCCTCGAATTGACCAGCTGGTGGACTTAACCGCTGGCCATCAGAGGTTTAGCTTCCTGGATGCATATCGCGGCTACCACCAGATAGCCATGTATAAACCGGACAGAGAGATCACGTCGTTCACCACCCCCAGAGGCTTATACTGCTACAAGGTCATGCCGTTCGGGTTGAAGAACGCCGGGGCAACCTTTCAGCGGATGGTGACAAAGATGTTCGCTCCTCTCTTGGGCCGAACAATGGAGGCCTATATCGACGATATGGTGGTGAAGAGTAAGGAGAAGTCTCAACACCTCGCCGACCTCGCAGAAATGTTCGCCATACTTAAGCACCACAAGCTTCGTTTGAACGCCTCCAAGTGTGCCTTCGGAGTTGGCACTGGGAAGTTTCTGGGTTTTCTGGTCACAAACCGAGGAATTGAAGCCGACCCATCCCAAATCAAAGCAATACAAGAGCTGGAGCGCCCAAACTCCACAAAGGACGTGCAACATCTTGCCGGGATGGCAGCCGCGCTGAACAGATTTATCAGCCGGTCTTCGGATCGTTGCAGGCCCTTCTTTAAAACTTTGAAGTCCAAGTTTTTCTGGGATAACGAGTGCGACCGCGCTCTAGCAGACCTGAAAGTGTATCTTTCCTCGGCCCCTATTCTGGTCACACCCCAGCCGGGCGAAGAGTTATACCTCTACTTGGCTGTTTCTCAACACGCGGTAAGCGCGGTATTGGTTCGTGCTGAAGGCATCCAGCACCTACCGATCTTCTATGTTAGCAAGACTCTGCTCCCGGCCGAGACGAGATACCTTCCTTTGGAAAAATTGGCGTTGGCCCTGATGATGGCATCCAGAAAGCTGGCGCACTATTTTCATGCCCATACAATAGTTGTGTTAACCGAGTTCCCGCTCAAGGTGCTTTTTGAAAAGGCAGACTTCACTGGGAGGATTTTGAAATGGGCCGTGGAATTGGGGCAGTATGACATCAAGTTCCGACCGCGCACCGCAATCAAGGCTCAAGCACTTGCAGATTTCGTGGCGGAGTTTGCCCCTGGGACGCATCCGGTCTGCCCGATTGATTTGGTTGGTGCGGATTTAGCACAACCCATGGTTCTGGCAGCAGAGACAAGTGTTGGCTCCCAAGTGGGAGAAGGGCAAAGTTCGACCGAACTAGGAAAGTTGGACGACTTTTTGGAAGATGAACCCAACGAAGACGTGGAAAAAGACCAGAATGAGCCGACCAGAAACTTGGAATTGAGAAGCTCCCAAAACCCGTCTGATTGCTGGAAGCTGTTCATTGGCGAGATGTGGAAGCTCTTCGTCGATGGGGCGTCCAACAGGCATGGGGCCGGGCTAGGAATTGTGCTAACTTCACCAGATGGGCTGATTATTAAGCAAGCAATTACGCTCGGCTTCCCAGCGTCCAACAACGAGGCAGAGTATGAGGCCCTCCTCGCCGAACTAAGAAGTGCATTAAGAATGAAGGCCACAGCCCTTATGGTGTTCAGTGATTCCCAGCTGGTGGTCAATCAGGTCTCAGGGGAGTATGAGGCAAGGGATGAAAGAATGGCCAAGTATCAAGCATTGGTGCGTGAAGAGATCAAGAAGTTCTCTGCGATAAGAGTGGAACAGATCAACCGCGAAGAAAACAACACGGCTGACGAATTGGCTGGGCTCGCCTCCACTCAGACAGCTTTTCCTAACCCCTTGATGATAGAGTTTTTACCTCGGCCAAGCATTGAAGAACCAGAAGCAACCGAGGTACTCTGCACCGACTTGGGTCCTTCCTGGATGGACCCCATTATCGCCTTCCTGAAAGATAGAATTCTACCGGAAGAAAAGAAGGCGGCCCACAAGATCCGGGCAAAGTCAGAGCGGTTTTGGCTCTCCCCATCCGGAGCATTGTATAAGAAGTCTTTTACTGGGCCGTATTTGAAGTGTGTCCACCCCACCAAGGTGGAAGCTTTTCTCTACGAGATCCATGAAGGCATCTGCGGCAGCCATACTGGGGGCAGGTCTTTGGCATACCGAGCAATCTCTCAGGGTTATTGGTGGCCGTGCATGCAGGCAGACGCGCAGAAGTATGTTCGCAGATGCGAGAAGTGTCAGAAGTTCGCTCACCAGATCCACCAGCCGGCTAGAGATTTGCTCCCACTCACAAGTCCTTGGCCGTTCGCGCTCTGGGGGTTGGATATTGTTGGGCCACTCCCGGTTGCACCGGCAATCGCAAGTTCTTTATCGCCGCCACAGACTATTTCACCAAGTGGGTTGAGGCCGAGCCACTGGCGACCATAAAGGAAAAGGATGTGAAGAAGTTTGTTTGGCAAAACGTCATCACTCGCTTCGGTATACCCAGGGCCCTTATCTCAGATAATGGCACTCAATTCGATGGGAAACTCTTTCGCGGATTTTGCGAAGAGTTGAAGATTGAGTTTTACAATTCGACGCCGGCCTATCCTCAGTCAAATGGTCAAGCAGAGGCCTCAAACAAGACCATCTTGGATGGGCTAAAGAAGCGGCTTGAGAAAGCTAAGGGGAAATGGGTTGAGGAACTCCCCAACGTGCTCTGGGCATACCGCACTACGCCAAGACGGTCGACCGGGGAAACACCATTCGCTTTGGCCTACGGCATGGAGGCAGTCATCCCGTTGGAAATTGGCATGCCAACCATCCGCTCTGAAAGTTTCCAGCCCGATCTGAACAATGAAGCCGTGGCATTGGAATTAGACCTTGCTGAGGAAAGAAGGGAGCGGGCGCTAATCCACATCGCAGCTTATCAACAAGAACTCTCCAAAAAATACAACAAGGCGGTGCACCCCAGGCTATTCAAGATTGGGGACTGGGTCTTAAGAAAGGTGCTTGGCAACACGGTGGTCCCTGGCGAAGGAAAGCTCGGTGCAAATTGGGAAGGACCATACAAGGTGATTGGTCTTGCTGGCAAGGGGCATACCATCTGGAAGATTTGGATGGCAAGGCTGTCCCCAGACCGTGGAATGCAGCCAACCTTAAGGTCTTTTACTTTTAAAATGTAATTGCTTGTACTGTTTAGCTTTTCTGGACTTTTAGCCTTTTGGCACTTGATGTAAAAGACAGCAATGCTTTTGTAATGAAAAATGGCCCTCTTGTTGTTTGGTATTACATCTTTGTCCAATGACATAGCAAGATACAAGACAATTCGGGATGCCAGGGGCAAGGAGACCGACCTGAATGGGACCGGACTTATTTCCCCTCGCCGGAATGGAAGCTGGCCGCACAAACGGTTGGAATGCAGTATAGACCAATTCACATCAGGGCCGAGCTGATTTTGCTCGCCCTGTTGAAATGTTGGCATCCTGACCAACCTGACTAAAACATTGGTGATTTGCCCAATGTAAGGGCCGAGCTGATTTTGCTCGACCCAGTTGGCATATTGGTGTCTTGTCCAATATGGAAGCCGAGCTGGTTTTGCTCGGCAGAATTTGAAGTGTTGGCGTTTTATCCAACCGATAAGAAGCCGAGCTGGCTTTGCTCGGCGGAAAGGAAATGTTGGCGGCTTATCCAACTGATTTTGCTCGGTTACATTGAAGTATTGGAATTCTATATAGTCTGCAAACTTGTCAAGGCCGAGCAGATTTAGCCCGGTCCTTGCTCGGTAACATTGAAGTATTGGAATTCTATGTAGTCCGCAAACCTGTCAAGGCCGAGCAGATTTAGCCCGGTCCACTTAAAATATCAGTTCATTCTAAAGTGCCAGGAGCCGAACTGCCAGTTGTAATTAGAAAACGGTTAAAGTGATTTTAGCCCGGTATGCGGCTTAGCCGACCTGGCAGTTGTGATTTGTCAACGATTGAATCAAGAAATTTATGCACAAGCCAACCGAAAAGAAATAGGCAACGAACGAGCAAAAAGTTGAAAGTTTCATTGATACAAGAAAGTTAAGTACAAAAGGGGGGACATAGTCCGGTTACATTCCAAACCAAAGAAATAAAAAGAAGAAAACAAAGAAAAGCAGGAAAATGAAAGAGGAAAATCATCACTCCAGTCCAAGGTTCTGTTCGGCTGTCTCCTCCATCTGCTCGGCGGCGACGATTGTCTGCTCGGGCAGGATCTCTTCAGCTTCATTGTCAGTGCCTTCCACCGTGACAACCTCCCGATCAATAACTTCTTCATTTTCGGCATCTGGAGATGCCGCAGGAGAAGAAGTTTGTTCGGTTTGTTGCGCAGCGGCGGCTTCTTCCTCAGCCTCTTTCCTTGCCTCTGCAATAAGTCGGTTTTGTGCGGCCATGGAGTACGCCTGCATGTAGACCGGGATATAGGCAGCAGGCAGGTTGATGAACATGTCAGAATCCTGACCAAGGCCAACTTTCTCCACGGCAGCTTTCCAGCCGCACTGGAAAAAGATGTCCTTGGTCGCTTGGACTTGACGCTCATAGGTCCTCTCCCCTTGCGCATATCCACGGTCTTCTGCATCCTCAACCGCCTTGTCCCTTTCCTCCTTGTGGGCATCACGCAGCTTTCGGAGCTCGGCAAGGAACCGAGCTTTGGTTGACTTCACGGCACGCTACTTGTCAGCTTCTGCTCGGTCAACTTTCTGCCTCAGGTCATCCCGCTCTGCCGCGATAGCATCCTGCGCGGCCTTCAGCTTCGATATCTCGGCCTTTTGGGCCTCGTTCTCGGCAATGGCCTCACGAAGACTCTGCCGCACTTTGATCATGCGATCGTGGGCAAGGTAGTTCTTTTGCGCGGCCTACAAACGAATGACAAGTCGTTAGTATTCGAGAAACCAAGCAAAAACCGAGCAATAACTTGGAGAAAAAGTGAACATCTTACCAGAACGATCGACTTTGCTGCCGAGCAAAGTACCTTCAGGTCGGACAGCTCGTCGTGCCTCTTCATGTCGGCTGGAAGGATTAGCCCCTTGGTCATATTGAAACCAAGAGAATAATCCTTATCAGCATAGACCGAGTCTTCGGCAGAAACTGGCTGGCCCTGGTATTTGAACTCGGGCGCCCAGACCGGGGGGGTGGCTGGGCCCTTGCCCTTGGATTTGCCGGGCTGTTGTTGCTCGGCCTGGTCGCCCAGCTCGGTGGAGGCCAGCTCGGCGGAGTCCTCGTCGACCAGGTTTTGTCCGGATTTCTCCTTCCTCGGCCTCTTCTTTGACCGACCAACCGGTTGTTCGCTGGCAAGGGCAAGCACAGCTTCTGTTTGCCTGGCTGGGGTGGAGGATGTTCCCCCAGTTGCCTCTAGTGGTTGGGACTCGCCTTCGTCCCCGGTTATCATGGACTTGATGGCCCTGATTTTTGCCATCTCTTGCTCGGCGATGAGGGGAACTAGTCTGATCGGTGGCAAGTTTGGATCTAGGTCTGGTGAAGGCGCACGAAGGAAGTCGGTGACTCTGCTCTTGCGCGACGCTTGGTAGTGATAGGTCTGTTCGAAGCCGAGCAATTTCGAAGCCTCCCTCTCCTCGGCGGGATGGCGCAGCAAGGCCCTGATGGCTTCTTGGTTGGCCTGATGGTAGTCTGCCGCTAAGTGCTTATCTGTAAAAAGAAGACAAAGTGTTAGACCGGTGCGAAATAATAATAATGAAATGCAGAAAGAAGATAGTGCGGTCAGTTGGGCTACTTACCAGCACTGCCAAAATCTTTCCTAATATACCATCCCGGTATGGGTGCCTCGGTGTCTTCATAGCGACCGGACACCCACAAGAAGTCGTCATCGTTCGTCTCCTTGTCCGGGTTGCCCTCTATTAGCTTTGCTCGGCCCTTCTTCACTTTGAGGTACCAGCAAAGTCCGCTCTTATTTCTACTAAGACTATACTGATGGAAAATTTCGGCCAGACCGAGATTGAGACCAAGCCTCCGGTTCAGCTCAGCGACCCCGTTTATTATTTTATATGTGTTATTCGAAACTTGGCTCGGGCAAAGCCTTGTCTGCCTCAAAAACTCGCAGATCAAGGGTTGAACCGGGAAACGGAGCCCTCCTTCTACTATTGACACGACGCTGAAGGGGCACCGGTCTAGATCTCCCCAAGGGGTGTCTCCCTTTTTGGCGAGTTCTAAGATGACGTCGTCAGGAACGTTGTACTCCCTTCGAAATTCCGCCATCGCGCCGGGCGAGCTTACCATAAATCGGTACTTCCCCATTATCTCGGTTTTATTTGGTTCAGTGTGTATCTCGGTCAAAAATACTGGTGTACTTGCTCGGACTTTGAGCCCCACCAATTATAGTGCTGGACTGGCTTGGTCGGTCCTATGTGTTCTGCATGTTAAAAAATAATTCCAAGGGTTAGCACGGCATAAATTGCGCGGCCTCTATGGGAGTTGGCTCAGTGAAGGGACTATTTGTGTCTGGACGGTTCGACCCCCACCTCGGCTAGGCTACTTGGTCGATTCCCTAGTTCGGTGCTAACTCGCCACTCCTGGCTCGGTCAAGTTCCAAGAAGGAAAATCCTAACAAAGTTATAGCTCGGTCGGGTTCTACTTGACGAACTAGCTGAGCCTTTAGCTCGGTCGAGGCCCAAGTAATGACCTCAAGTTTTCGCCCGGTTCGATCCTATTACCGGGTTAATCGGTAGTTCGGCTCGGCTACAGTCACAGCGAGAAGCCACAAACCACTTTTGCTCGGTTTATGTTCTTCCTACGGATTTAAACGAGCATTTAACTCGGTTATGCACAGTATTCATCCTGTTCATCTTGTTCATCCTAAGTCCAAGGTTCATTCGTTGAAACTAAGGGGAAACAGGGGCACAAAAACCCCTCCATTCCACCAGTTCCAGTTTTCCTAGGGTGTGGCACTATTGGACTAAAGAGGAGGAGCCTTGAAGATCCCACACAAAGAACACGAAGAACACAATGGTACAAACATGAAGAACTGGAAAATGGAAGTAGAAAATGCAAGGGAGGGGTAGTGTGACTTACCAAAAACAAATGTGGAGTGAGTTAGGCCTCGAGAGCTCGAATGCAACGTCAAAAATGGCAGACACAGCAAGGGGCAGCAACGGTTGGAAGCTTGAAGCGATGGGAGGCTAGGGTTTGGTGCTCTGGAAGAAAATGGAAAGTGAAGGGTTCGAATGACCCTTGGTCTGTGCATAAGAAGGGGGGAAACAACCTAAACGGCGCAGCCGTTTGAATTCTGCGTGTGCAGAACAGCTGGCTGCACGACCCAATGGCGTGAAGCCACGTGGCACTGGAGACGCGGCTGTCAGTACGGCTGCACGACCCTTACCAAGACTACCGACGTGATGGCCGGCCACATGGGATAGCTCGGCGCCAGATATTTCCCCTATGATGCTCGGCTTGGTAATGGCGCAACTCAACCGTTGGCTCGGTCGCAGAAGTAATCCCGATCACGATAACTCGGATGGGATTAAGGGGCAATTGAGAGGGGAGATTTGCGCGGTAGTACGGCCGAGCTACGATAACGCCGATTAAGGAGCGATTGGGGAACTGCACGGCGCCGAGCAGACCCCTCCTTTTGCGCGGCCAGAGAGGTCGACCGACCAGGCTCGAACCAACGCCTGGCCGAGCTGTGATGCGGCCTGGCGCGCAGCGGTGTCTGGTGACTGATCTAAGAGCAGCCCAGGCCGGACTTGAGACGCGGTTAGCACCGGCATGCGCCTAACCGATCAGCCGAGATAGGCGACTTTCTTGTGATCAAGAGTGCAGAACGAAGGAAGTCCAGGGTGCTACACGGCCGGTCAGCCATGAGGGACCAGCCACGAATAGCTCGGCCATAGGCATCATCCTTTGCCCCTTTTTGCCTAGGTACAGGCCGGCGATACATTGTTCGGTTGTGTGCTCGTGGTGTCCATTCTCCACAAGCAATAGGCCGGTCGTGGTACTCCGATTAAGGGTGCCACCTGGGCCAATGGCGTGAGGGAGAGGACATCTGCTCCGCGCACGCCTCAATACCGTTGGACAGTTCTGTGTGTACTGGTGGGGGGACTAAGCCATTACACGCGTAAGGTAGTGAGAGGCGAGCACTGCCACCTGTCCAGAGAAAGACAACAGAGGTAGTGCGCGCACAATCTTGGGACTGCATGGCCAGCCTAGAAATATGGAAGAAGACGAACGTTAGAGGTATGCGAATTCACTCCTCCACAAACACTCTCTCCGATAGCCCTCTTCTTCCTCAAGTGGTGTGACTTGATCGTCGGAGGGTCTATCCGGCGCACCACCGCCGGGCAGCTCACCGTTTCTGTGTCGCAGGATCTAACGCCGTCACGAGAAGCTTGACGTCCAAGGAGTACAGAAAGCAGAGGATATTTGCTCCCCGTACAGTTATAATACCCCCTCAAACTCAAATTGATTTGAAGATAAAAACCTATTTGAAGATTCTAGGTACTCTAATTTCTATATTCAACATAATATTCAAAAATTTCATTCCATATTCAACAAAGTTCACAATTTTATCTACAAAAATCACAAATTAATGAAACTCTGTTCTCTAAAACAAAAGTTGAAGAATAATAACTAACAAGAAGAAGAAGAAGAAGAGAATGATCAACGTTCTATTTTTCTTCCATTCGAGAACGCAATATGTAAATTGCAAAGGTCAAGTTCTCTAGTAAATCGAATAACCGTATCAGGCTCAGACCTTGGTCTTATTTCTAACTTATTTTCTTACACTTTCTCAACAACCAAACAGAGTATGAGAACGCAAATTCGAAACGGCATTTGAAACTTCCGTCGAATATTCAACAGAGCTCGCTATCACACAACAATAAAAGTATATCACAGAACAACGAGTCTCTGTTTGGTTACCGAGAAAATTAAAGTGAAAAAATATATTTCTTTCTGTTCTATATTGAAATCCATGTACAGCTTGCTAAACTCCAAGTATAACTAAACCAAGCAATTGCGTAATGCTTGGTTTAATGGATATTTTCTTCCCTTTCTAACATTTTCTCGGCAACCAAACGGAGTGCGAGAGAAAGAGATTGGAATTTTTTTTTTTAAAAATGAAAATTCATCTTCATTCAAATTTATTGTAGAAAGAATGGAGAGAAAATATAGACCTGTCCGTGGTGCTTTTGTTAGGGAAATGGATATGAACCCCAAAGGGCATAGCCTAGATATCAAAGAGTCCACAGAGAGAGAGATTTTGCGCGCGCGCGGGAGAGAGATTGTGAGAGAGAGAGAGAGAGAGAGAGGGAGGGGGGGGGGGTGTTGGGGAAGCCCGGAGATCGTGATGTGACGAAACCCAAAACGCGGACGTTAAACCATCTTCAATTCTTGATTTAAATTTAAGTAAAATTTAATCAAAAAATTTGTTTGTGGTTTTTACGGATAATTTTGTTATTTGTGGGATGTTTGGTAAAGTTGAAAATTAAAATTTTAATATTAAAAATTAAATGTTGAATGTTAAATTTTTTTAATTAAAAAGTTTTTGATAGAAATTCAAATATTGAATTAAAATAAATTGTTTAATATATAAAAGATCAAACTTGAAATTTAGGTCTCGTTTGGGAAGCGATCGGTTTAGCTAAAAAATTAAAAAGTTATTAAAAAAATCAAAAAACCAATAATCCATACCAAAAAGTCAAAGATTCTCTTTTCTCTCTACTTTGTGCACATTTTTTCATAAAAAGCCAAAAAGTCATCCCAAACATATTAATTTTTTTTAGCTCATATTTTAGCCAAATAGCAAAAAAATTACCAAATTAGCATGTTCCCAAACGAGATTTTATTATGATGCTAATGGTAGTGGTGATGGCGGTGGCATAGCCCTCGTTTGGCATGTTGGTTGGGTTAGTTTTTTGGTTAAAATAGTCATAAGAAGATAAGATATATTAAAAAGTCAATAAGATAAAATGTTGCATTCAAACTATAATCATTTCATTTATTCTATCACAAAAGTTAAAAAGCCAAAAAGTCCAACCAAAACGAAGTTTTTCAACCCAAGCTAAACAAAACTAAAAAGTCAACTCAGGCTTATTTTGGGAAGTTGGCTTTTAGCCACTTTTTTTGATTTGTAGCAAAAGCTAAAAGTTGGCTTTTTTGATTTTTTTTTTTTCATTTGGAAAGTTAGTTTTTAGTCAATGGTGAAATTACAATTCTACCCCTCATTGATCAAAATGTGTTACATGGGTGAAGTTATAAATATTTTAAACTAAATGAGGATAGTTTGGTCATTTTATTATGATTTGACATCATAAACAAATATTAATCAAAAAAAACCAAAAGTCACTTTTTATCAACTTCCCAAATTATTTTTCTAAAAAAGCCAAAAGTTTGGTTAAAAGTCAAAAAGTCACTTTTTACCATCTTCCCAAAATAGGCCTCACTTCCCAAACGAAACTAGTGGTGGTGGTAGTAGCAATAGCGTTGATGGTTGTGGCATGCGTTTGGTGGTAGCACTAAAAAGTCAACTCATTTCTTCTATCACACGTTTTTTTCGTAAAAAATTAAAAAATATATTAATCTAACACTTCTCAAACAATCTCTTAATATTTATAAATTCAGTTAGAATTAAAATAAGTTTCATATGATTTAAAAAAAATTTAAATTCTAACCTATATTTTAAGAGGCATTTTAATTTTTAAATGATATCAATTGTGATTATCAGATGAGCTTAATTGATTATCACTTGATCAATTCAGTTTTAAGTATTGAATCATATAATCAAATAATTTTATTGACTTATTTTCATCACATCACCTTTTTACTTTTCTGCATGTCTTTCGTAATAAATAAAAAATCAGTTTGTAAGTCAAACTCAAAACAACCCTTAATATATTGATGATATACCACCGGAATTGGGGTCACTGCTGTGGCAAACCCACAGCAGTGACTGTGGTGCTTCATTTTGTAATGTATTATGGAATTATTTTTATGATCTGAACCGTTCATTTTGTAGGGTTTGTTGAGTACTTGAAGTCTACCAAAAATCATATTAATCGGATACCAATAACTATATGATTGATAACCAAAAAAACAAACAAGAAGTTTTTCTTTTGAAAAATAGTATAAAAATATAAAACTCGATCATATAGTTATTGATATCCGATTAATATGATTTTTGATAAGCTTGAAGTACTCAACAAATCCTACAAAATGAACAATTCAGATCATAAAAATAATCTCATAATGCATCATAAAATGAAGCACCACAGTCACTGCTGTGGATTTGCCACAGCAGTGACCCCAAGTCCTATACCACCTGGGATGGTGGTTCAGTGTTTTTTCATCCAACAATGATATATCCCTCTAAATGAAGGGACTCTAATGAGCTCTAATGATATGAAAAATCATAAATAAATAAATAAATAAAAAGGTACAAGACACAAACATTACTATCACAGTAAAACCCATCTCCAATTAGAGCTCTTAGAACTCCTTTATTAGAGCTCTTAAACATTTTTGTTTTTCACCTGCCCTTCCTTTACACTAGTTGTCCAGGTTTGACACTAGGAAACGCAAAATCTGCAAACATGTGCATTGTACTGTGCTTCTATCGCAAAACTTGACTTTAGGACTCTTGATGTGAAGCCCATTGTTATTCCGACGAGATCCCTTCTTTGAAGTTGGATTAAATTTGACTATATGTATTTAATTAATATTTTTATTTAATTTTTTTTTATGAAATGATTAATATTTTTAAAATTTTCAATCCATTAATTCAATGTAAGCTTATATTAAACAAATTCAAATTTATTTGTATTCAATTTTTAGTTTTGTATTTGGCAAAATCTTTTCAAATTCCAGGTTTGACACTCAGGGACACAAAATCTACGAACTTGTGGACTGTATAGTACTTCTATAGCAAAGCTTTACGACTCTTGATGTGGAGTTCATTGTTATTCCGGCAAGATCCCTTCTTTGAAGTTGGATTAAATTTGACTATATGTATTTAATTAATATTTTTATTTAAATTTTTTTTAATGAAATGATTAATATTTTTAAAATTTTCAACCCATTCGTTCAATGTAAGTTTATATTAAACAAATTCAAATTTATTTGTATTCAATTTTTAATTTTGTATTTGGCAAAATCTTTTCAAATTTGTCCAATTTATTTTAAGTTTTAGCAACTTCTAAATTTAGAATAACCTAAAAAAGTATAAATATTGAAAAAGAAAATAAATAAAAAAACAAAACAAAACAAAACAAAGCAAAAAAGTTGGAAGAAAATGACTGATTTCATTTCGTTCAGCTAGCCATTGGCACACACAATCTGTATAATTCAAGTAAGTTAAAATTTAAAAAAAAAAAAATTAATATCACAATATGTTGCTCAAGTGGTAATAAATATATATATTTTTAAATTGAATGTCAAGGTTCCGAGTTTTATATATTTCTCTATATAATTTTTTTTAATTTTAAATTTTAAAAAAAAAAAAGATAGACACTTAGTATAAAGAGAAGCAAACAAAAGTTTGGACACTAAATTTAATATTCACTTAATATAATAGTATAAATAGTATAGATGATTGTTGCTTAAAAATTTAATAATGTAAAAAAAAACATATTAAAAATTACAAAAAAAAAATATCATGATTTAATTAGGATAACAAAATAAATTATAAATTTTTAATTTTATCAATTTAAACTCTTGATTTATTTTTAATCTAAATCATTCATCTATTTTTGTTAAATAAAAACTCAAGCGTATATAAAATGTCTAAAATATATTTTTCTATTTTTACGAATTTGGGTCATGTTTATTTGGCTCTATAGGTAGGAGGATTGAACTAGCAATTATATAGTCTATGTTTGATTAACAAAATCAAAATGGGACTAGTAGTCCCATGGGATTTTTGTAGCCATTAAGGCCAATAGAGGGGTGAGATTTTTTTTTTTTTTTTTTTAATCGAAAAAATACTGGTCACATAGTATTGAAAGAGAAACACTGATCAACAAGGGCCGAAGGAGGATAAGAGATCCGATTCAACGGCAAAACCTCATCAAGGCAAGCACGAGCCGTCCAATGAGATGTCCCATTAGTTACTCTAGGCACCACTTGAAAGACAAACCATCTTGGTCCGTCAAAAACTCAAGACCCCAATTGATAAGAGTTTGAGAAATATATATATTATATAAAGACGTGATATAATATGGTATAGGATATGAGATTGATTATATATATTGTGAGTCACTTATATTATATTTGGTTGAAATATGATATATGATGGAATAAGAGGAGAGTAATTATTTTTAACCTTTAGATGAAATATGAGTTATATCCGACGGTGGGGATATACGATACCACGAGGAGAGTAGTATTGCATATCTCCTATTTTACATCATATATTATCGAAATTTTTTTATGTCCAGAGTAACCGAACACGAGATATAAAAAGACAAAAAAATATTTGAAATCCATCTCATATTATATTCAGAGCTTGTTTGGGGTGTCCTAAATAAGTGCACTTTTTGTCTTTTTGGACTGAAAAGTTAAGGAAATAAATATAGATGTTTTGGTTAACTTTTTGACTTTTTATGAAAAAATGTGTATTAAAAAATTGTATAAAGAAATGTGTAGGAAAATATTGGAGAGGTAAATGGGAGTAAGAAATTATTGGCTACTTTTCGGGCATTGCACTAGACAATTTTGTTCGGCCCGTAGGGGTCATCAGGGTCCCATTTTGATAATCTGAACCGTTCAATGTGTACAACTCGTCGAGTACTATATGTCTATAAAAAATCACGTTAATCGGATATCGATAGCTATCTGATCAGATTTATTTTTTTTCAATCGTTAATTATAACACCATCCATTTGTTGTACATAACTAATTTAATCATACAGTTATCGATATCCGATCAATGTGATTTTTTACAGACATATAGTACTCGACGAATTCTACACATTGACGGTTCAGATTATCAAAATGGGACCCGTGATGGCCCCCACGGGCCGAACAGCAACCATCTAAAATTACACTCAATCATTTCATTTTTGTCAACAAACGCACCACAGCAGTTGCACATAGATGATATCAAAGTTGTACTTTTGTTTAGAAAATTGATTTTTTAATTTTTTTTTTTTAATAGTGATAACTTTTTAACTTTTTGAATAACTTTTTGACTTTTTGTCTTTTTTAGGCTATGCCAATCTAATATTCATATTTGATAAATAAACCAAGCCTAATATGTTCAAAAATAACCACACTTTCATAGAGGTACAGTCCCGGGGGTATTCGGGCCGAGCTGGAAAATTAGGCCCAGTCCCGGGAATATTCGGGCCTTGGACAGGCCGGTGGGCCTAGGCCTGGGCTTGGATTTGGAGCGGGCTTGGATGGGCCTAAATAATTTCTTTATTTTTTTTATTTTTTTAACCAAAACTTTATTATTTTTCACTAAAAAAAACACTGAGCCTCGGATAGACCAAACCTTGAGTAGGCTTTAAGTGGGTTGATGGGTCGGGCCAGACTTTAAAACGATGGCCTAGGCCCCAGCCCAGAGTCTTAAGTTGAGCTTGGGCCCAAGCCCAAATTAGCTTAAACAGGTCGACCCCATCCCGAATCACAGGTAAACTTCGGTTCACCTACCAACCATAGACTATTTTTACCCTCTTAATTTTTAAAAACACATAAAAGAACGACGGCTTTGCTATCACCCAAAATTTCAACATAAGATAACTAGAGAGACGAAGCCATCATGCACGCATGACGCACCGCCAAAGCCTCCCCTTAAAAAGCAGAAGTGAATCCTAACTTTCTTTGCCAGGTCATCCACCAACCTTGAACGGTGGGATTGCTAAATGAATCCATAGGATTGGGTGCGAAAAAATAATTTTATCTTTACATTACAAAAATAATGAAGTTAATAATTTTTATAGAACGAGAGTGGTTATATAATTTTATAGATTTAATCTTAACAAATTAATATTATTATATTAGTAAAAACAAATATATTTTATTATTTCTTTTTAAACTAATGTCACTATATTAATAATATTTTCACTCAATTTCATCATATTCATAATTTTATCTAACTTAATCCATCAAACCTGATATAGCTAAAACATATATATATATATATATATATTTGTCAATTTTTAAAGAAGGGAAGTGAAAGCACACGTAGACAGTTATTTGGCACATCCCCACCTTTCCTCACACATTTCAAAATGAATCACCATGTTTGTTTTTAATTTTTTGAAAACTCCTTTCAGAAAATTTTACTTTCTTATTTTTTTGTTTTTACTAATTTTTTTAATATTTTAAACATTTTTTTAAAAAAATTTTAGACACACCTAACATAAATACACTTGAAAAGTATAATTTTTATGAAAAAAATCTTTAAAAAATTCACTAAATACAAAAAAAAAAAACAAAAATTCAATATATTTTCATATTTTTGTGTATTTATTAATTTTTTAAATTATATTTTCACAAATATTTTACTTTTTAAATACATCTAAGTAAGGTGCATCTAAAAAAGTAAAAAAAAAAAAGTGCTTAAAATTTTAAAAATATTCACTAAAAACAAAAAAAATATGAAAAATAAAAGACTCAATTTTTAGAAAACTGAATTCACAAGACAAACCAAACACTGAATAATACTACAAACTAATCACTTTGCTTGGTTTCATTTTTTTGAAATTTTTTTCCAAAAAGTGATTTGAAAACTCTTTTTTTTTTTAAATAATTGTTTGGTTTTCTAAAAAATGCATCATTGCATTTTCAAGTTTCCCTCTAATTTAAGTTGAGAGACAATTTTTTAAAAAAAAATTGTCACATCAAAAAATACTATTATCTAAATTATATATATATATACATGCTAGACATGTATGAAAACATAATTTGGTATATACCTATTTATAGATACATATCTTACCATTAACTGTGTGACTTTATCATAAAATTTTCACTCATTTCAATCGCAGAAAACGTAAATGTTATTTCCAAATTAGCATTAAAAATTTTCTTTCATAGAATTAAATTTTCATAAATGTCATACAGAAAATTTATTCACAAATTTGCATTAAAAAAAAATCGTAATTTTTGAAAATTTATTTACAAATTTTCAAAATAATCAAAAATTATTTACAAATTTGCGGCAAACGTAAATTTTTGCAAATTTGGGTTAAAAGGTAAATTTATGTACAAATTTTCGGAAAATGTGATTTGAGAAAAACGGCCAATTTTTCCAAATTGGCTTTAAAAAAAATTGTGAATTTATGTTTAAATTTATTTTCAAAATCATAGAATTATGTTTAAATTTACGATTTACACAATTTTCTCCATAACATTTATGAAAATTTAATGCTACAAAAGAAAATTTTTAATGCAAACTTGGAAAAAAATTTACATTTTCTATGGTTGAAATGAGTGAAAATTTTATGCTAAATTCACACATTTAATGGTAGGATATGTACCTATAAATGGCTAAAAACACAAATTATGTTTTCATTTTATATATTTGTACATATATATATATATATATATATATGTAAACTTAAGATGAGAGTACGTTTTGATATGGCAAATTTTTTTTTTTTTTTTTGAAAACTCTCTCTCTCCTTAAATTGGAGGGAAACTTCAATTTGCAATAATGCATTTTTTATCAGAGATTTGTTACATATTTTTTTATTTGCAATCTATTTTTATTAACTGTTGGTTGTGTATTTAAATTTTGCTTTACATTTAAAATTGTAATTGTATGTTTAAAAATGTTACCATAATGTTTTTTAGCTCATTAAAACACTAAATACTGCAACAATTTGTTAATACAAAAAATTGGTTGATTCTTCAAATTTTGTTGTACTATATATAATTTTTTCGAAATTATGAAAATTACATGACCACATAAAAGAAATATGTGTGATTTTTTTTTTGCTACAATTATGAAAATTAGAACCAAATTTTGTACTAAACATTTATAACCGAAATTCACACTTACGCGTACAAATAACTTACTAAGTCAATGCAATCATTCATACAATATTCGGGGCACAAACATCAAGAAGGGTGATTAGGTATATCCATGTGTTCGACTGTAACACATAATTGAAACAAACATCACGTAACAGTATATGTCATAGGTCTTACATAATTTCAACCACAAAAGATGATACAAGTTAAAAATACAAGTGACAAGTTTAACGTGGTACTGTGGATAAACCCTATGGTTGTTCCACATTGCTATCGCAATTCATTACGAAGTTGAACCATTTCGTTCATGACTTCATCTGTAGTATTGGAATTTCCTGCCGTAGGAGTTGCAGGTGCTGCTTGCCTCATATGTGCATTACCATGCCTATTAAACCATGGATCATTTGTGGAGTGCATAAGAATCCAGTTGTAACAAGCACAACATGTTGTAACTATTGTGCCTTGTCGCACTTGCATGTAGTTCGGCATAGATTTCAATATAGGAAAACGATTCTTCAACACCCCAAAGCATCGTTCTATCACATTTCTTAGCGATGAATGCTGATAATTAAACAATTCTTTGTAACCATTTGGACGACGTCGACGTCCACGAAATTGGTCCAAGTGATAGCGTTCTCAATGATATGCTGTGAGGAATCCCGTCATATTTGTGAAACCCGCATCAACCAAGTAATATTTACCTACATCAGAATGTCACATTAACAAAAGTTTATTATAAACTATTTTGAAGTAATGCTTAGGAAGCGTCGTGAGTACAGAAGCAAAAGCCTTACCCGTAGGAGGGAGCAGGAAGGATTCATCGGGACATGTAAGCGCATCAAATAACACTTGTGAATCAGTTGCATTACCTTTCCAACCGGGATAAACAAAAGTAAATTTCATGTCAAATGAGCATGCTACAAGAACGTTTTGTGTTATTGCAACCTTCTTACCATGATATGTAGTTCTCTTTGTAGCAAGTGCATGGGCCGCAATGTGCATACCATCAATTGCCCCAATACAGTCCTACATTACGCAAATATGATAATTATTACATTTGTCTACACCCGAATTTGAAATAATACTCGTCATAAACTTGCAAACAAACAAGGATGTCTGAAACTAACCTTAAACCATGGGTAACGCTTCGGGTTATTTTGAATTTCAAGAGAAATGACATTCAAGGTCAGGAGGTTCGATGATAAGGACGGCAAGACGACACAATGCTCTCATCATAATTTTGAAATGTCGATGAATAGGTTCCGTTGAGTGTTGAAAACGATCAGCCACAAGTCTATATTGTTCACTATGTCCACATATATATAAAAATATAGCGAGTGATTGCTCCATAGATAACCTGTTCTTGTCTGCCTTTATGAATACTCTGTGTTTCAATTCAGCACAAAGGGACCTGAACGTTGGCGCATCCATCCGCAAGATCTCCCGAATTGTGCGCAGATGACCATTCAAGAAATGTTGAGTGTACATTTCTCCAGTGTACGGACATGTCCGTTGGGGTTGCTTCCCCGGAATTCCATTGGTTGATTCGAATATCTGGCATACCATGGCAAAGTCCACGTCATCGTCGTCTGATGCAATAAATGACGACCTCAACTGCTCTGTACTACTGTCTTCACTGTCCTTGCTATCAGCGCTATCAGGACTGTCCTCGCTGTCTTTGCTGTCCTCGCTCTCCACGCTTTCCTCACTTGAATCCATTTCCACCGTGATGTTGTCGTAGTCGGAAAATTCATTTGCCTGATTGTTCATTGCGACATCCATATCAAACAGATTTGTTGAGTTACTTGGGCCCATTTCTGTAAGTACAAAGTAAGTAAAATGAAAATGAAAATGAAAATCTAATTCACATCGACACGAGAAAAAGGTTCAATTAATTGTCTGATACATAAATCCATAACATTATAATACTAACTTGGAAATAATATAAATCCATAACATTATATGACGGCTTGATACATAAATCCATAACATTATAATACTAACTTGGAAATAATACTAACTTCGAAACAAAAATACAAACCCTTTTTAATAGTAGATTAGATTGAAAATAGGTTTCAAATTTGAGTCAAGATCCCCTAGAGTGTTACCAAAAAAACAAAAAACAAACAAGAAAGAAACTAACACACAAAATCCTTAATGATAACCAACGGCCCAAAATGGAATTGTTGGATACTATCAGCCAAGGCCAGTGGCTCAAAAGTGGAGAGCTAAGAGGCAATTTCCGAATTGGAACAAGCATCTCTCTTCAAATTCTTTCTAATTTTCCACATATTTTCACTTGGATTTTGTTCCCTTTCTATTCGTTTCCACAGCACAAACAGAACAACATTGTGAAAACTCCCACAAGCAGGGCAGACAAAGACTTCAGAAACCAAATGTTTACAATAAATAATTTTTAAAAAGAAAATGCTCATTAAATACTTAACCTCAATACCAACTAGAACAATACATATACCTACCTATTCAAAGTTTAGGTAGTTGACTGGCGTACACCTATTGACCCCCTTAAGTGGAGGCATTGCATTGTTTCAACAATCGAAGTGTTATACCCAATGGCATTGCATCAGCAACTAACAAGGAAAGCTAATAGCACAAATTAAGATTTACAATATCTCAGAATCTAGTCCCAATAGCTCAACCAACAAGTTAACCAAATTAATATTTAAAATTTATGACCAAACCAGAAAGTAATGGTGGAACAGCTCCACATCAAAGACACATACATAAACTCAAACAAATCCCAAATGCATATTAAGTCGAACAATACCATACGCAAAAGTATCTAATGATGTCAAATATCTAAAGAATGGTCAAATTCCCTCAGTAATGAATTGTCTAGAGATATAACCTAAAAAAGCTACATATTAAGCAGACGGAAAATTATCCGATGATCTCAAATCTAAAAAATGGCCAAATTCCTCGGTAACACAATTCAATGTATGCCACAACACTGAATAATAAAAACTCAATGATTCAGCAGCTTGGTAAGCTTGGCACATCATCATGTGTAAGCTCACTGATTTGCCTAAAAGCATCAGGCATACAAAATCCCAGCATTAGTCTATCTGTGAGATGGTCAAGCAACACTATATAATTTTTGTTAAGCATAAGTAATTGTAGCAAGCAAACATGTTAAGGGTGTGAATAGTAGAGGCTTCTCTGCTCAACCTCATTGGTCGACAATTCATTGCACAAAGTTCTTAACAGTCCCAAACTTGAATATGAAAAATGTCTCTAATGTTCTGGTCATGACAGACAAACTCATAATTTGGTACAGCCTCCAAGTTCCTTACATAGCCAGAGTGTACAAATGAAATACATGGATTAAAAAAAAAATTAAGAGTTGATTTTTAATGTTTTAGTCGCATACATTGACTTCGACCAAACTGGATGCTTAACAAAAGAAAATTGCATCATTTGTCAAACTTAATTCCTAAGCGAGCTTACGAACCCAATGCATCTTCATGTTATGTAGCATCTTCATGAACATTCTTCTCAATGCTTTATGGCAGAAACTCTCACACGCCTTAACATATTGGTCGGGAGTGATTCCGTCCATTATTTCCAAACAATCCATACATGCATCAATGAAGTATTGTTTCTTCTCGGACTGACTCGCTTCAACCATTTTGTTCTGGTGCGCGTAAAATTCTTTTTTTGCAAGGTTCGTGCCAATCCATGTATCAAGTGCCAAATCAAGGTGTGCACCATTTCACCCACCATCATTGCCACTACTCCCACCTACCTTCAGGTCATTATCTCTCTTAATATCGTCACCAACAGGGATAAAATCGGTATTTAAGTTTATACCAACACCAAAGAATGCACTTTGGATATCCCTTTCTTCATCAAAGGTTGGGGGTCCTTGGGTTGAAGCACGGGCAAGTTCGCCAATAGCTTGGAAGTTTGCAAAGAGGACATCTAACAAGTCAATGTGGTCTAGACCCTTTTTCCTAAACACTTTAGCTTTGGGATGTGCCTACAAAAATAAGACAATCAAAGATGTGGTAAGTAAGTCACTTGACAGTTAACGTACTGCAGTACGAAGGTTGTACTCAAATCTAAGGTGGTGGTAGCTACCTTAACATATTGATCCCAAACATTATCCGGGGCTACGAACATTTTCCTTTGGTCATCCCAGCTGAACCTCGTATGGTTCTTCACTTTCACAAATGTATTATAAGCTCGCGCTGATGCGGTGGTGCTTTTGTTTCAAACAGTTAACCGTGTATCTAACTTTGAACTGATTGTATAGCTCATCGTCAATCTGACTTCAATGTCTTGCGGTGAAAGAGTTTTTTTTGGTTAACGAAAGGTCTTGCTTCACCTCTTCGACCATCAGTTGTATGAAGGTCAACTCAATCCTGCTTGGCCACAACCTCAGGTGTTGCGCATCCTCAACAAACCCCTCACTATCCATCTATGAAATACACGTATTACACATGTGAAGTAAGTCATGGGTTTACTTAAGTGATGAGTTCTAACTTCTTAGAAATACCCAGTTACAACTTCGAACAGAAATGTCAAGCGAGTTGTTTATGCAAGGAAAAAAAAAAGGAACATGTTTGTACAATTACAATTGTAGAGTACTACATGGATAAAAGTTTTTTGTCGTTTGAAACAGTAGTGATATGTTGCACATGGCAACTAATTTCATAGCATAAGTTGCAACTATCCAAACCAAATTTAATAGATATGTCTAACATTTATACGGGTATTTCGTATTCGAAAACAAGTAGGTTTGGTAGAATGTAATATTTTGTGTACAAAAAAAAAAAAAAAAATCGATGAATAGAGTAAGCTTTTTCGAATGCATTCATGTTTCACTAAACAATGCATGTAACACATTTACAAAATTTAGCAGAGTAATATTTTTCTCCACATCGTTTTCACCACAATTAGATGCAATAGAGTCCAGTGTGTGTCTTTTGCTTCGTCTTGAAAGCTTCTTCAGTAAATGGGGGTCCTCGTAAATGAACTGTACAGTGCACTTTAGTAAATGAGGGTCTTCGTGTTCATTGTTGTTCAGTAGATGGACGATAACATTATGATATGAATGAACTATATTCAACGACTATGTTGTCGAAAAATACATAGAATACGCAACTCTTGGTACAGAGGAGATCGAATCGAACACAAGAAATTGACGGTGTCGCTACATCAACAACGATGACAACAAGAAAAGTAAAGAAATAAGTACAACTTCCTGTTGGAGGAGAGAAAACTGTAAAGAAATAAGAATCATGTTTTCTATGCTCTTTTGGCTGGTTTATCAACATATTATGAGAAATGGAATTTAGTAAATTAGAATCGAAGTCAATAACAGTAATCATAAAATCCAAATGATGTGTTTGAAATAAAGTCTTGGCCAAAACAAGTTCCAAAAGCACAATATGAGATGTACTATATTCGGTAGGGAATTCACACACATTTTTGTATCCAAATTCATGATTCAAATACACCATAAGACAAAACAATACTGTTTACCAGATCTGCTACATATTTAGAGGGTGCAGAACACAACGGAAAACAGGTGGTTGGTTTAAGGAAATCAAGAAAGGCCAAAATTCAAATTTTATCTTTTTTTTTTTTTGGCTCAACTATATGGTACTAAGTGACATCACAGTACTCATAAAAATGATCTGTAAGGCAATTAAGGTGGCTCTCCTCTATTTTTTGCTTGATGTGAATCATATTCCTTAGCAGTCACACCTTTTCATTCACAGTTTTGTTTGGATTGTTTTTTGTGAAGACATAAGCAAGTACGAGATAGTTTTAGATAACCCAAAAACAAGAGTTAGGTTCGAAAAAAGGGGGGAAAACCAGTAATTGAATTTATGTGTAAGTGAATTTTGCATGCTTTATTTCATCAAGAAAATTAGTGAGAATTTACTAGATTGACAGTAAATGTTGTATAAACAAGTTTTATAAAATCCATTTTGTGGTGGGCTTGTGTTCTTGATATTTTAGTAAGTTGTACTAAAAACTTGCTCAAGTCCCAGATTTATACACCAAACCAGAAAATGTACCCAAAATTTTTTTTGCTTTGATTTAAAAATGAAGGACTTAAATAGCGATTTTGAAACCATAGTTGGGAAAGGGGAAACTGTGACCACATTGGAATATGATTAAGCTAATTTTCCAAATGAAAAGTAGAAAATTTGTGCTTAGTATGTCCGAAATGTGGAACTTACATTTTGAAATCGAAGGCAGTTACCAGTGGCTTCAAAAATTTCTTTTGGTTTCAAATGATTTCAAAAATTTCTTTTGGTTTCAAATGATGAAATTAATTTCCGAAATCAAAGCAGCGGACTGATTTCTATGCTGAAAGGGATTTTCATATTAAACTAGGGATTTGATGTATAAATCAAACCACATCAGTTTTAAGTTAATCTACAAACTTCAGTTTCAAGATTCAAGTCTGATTTTGGTCCAACTGCTACCATAAAGAACAGATTTGTTGGACAAAATTTCATTTCTTACAAATTTATTGGAAGAATAAAAATAAAAATCAAAAGGGGAAATGGAGATGAAATGAAAACATGATGAACCACAATCCAAATGACTAACCTCTTCGTCGTCTGATCTTCATCACCCTCAGCTCAAATTGACTACACTTGAACAGCGTCTTTCTCGGTGGCTGTTGTCGTTGCTCCGGTGTTGCCGACATTGGCATATCAACGGAAGCCAACTGCAAAAATGGTTTGGTAAAGGTAATAAACGAGCAAGGCAGAGGCTATTAGGAGTACATAAGTAGACTGTACTAATGCCTAGCTTCTTTACATCATGTGAAGAATCAAATCCTGAAAATATCATTTTTTGAAAACGAAACTCATTTTTCAAAATAACCAAACAGTAAAAATGGTAACGGGGCGGTGTCACGACCCAAACCCGGCCCTATGGGTTTAGCACCGTAACCGGCCAGTAATCCGTGATTACCGAAGGCCTGCTCAACAGTAATACAGTATAACAGAGTTCAGGGCCTGGCGGAAGCCAATACAGTAAATAACTAGTGTCCATTGAGCTGTGAGAATCTGTATGCCAAAAACATTTTCATGCATTCATACAGTTCAACAGTACGGTCTATATACAGTCAGATACAACATTCAGTACGGGGACTTAATCCCCCAATAACAGTACGGTAAAACAGTAAACAGTCTATACAGTACAATGACAGTTGGGTGAAGCTAAGACACCCCAAAAGCAGTCTAAGCTTGATTACGCTCGGAACCTCGCAGTGAGGCACAGTGGTTGGCTTGACAAAACTAAAGCTTGCCTGACGCTCCTAGCTGCAGTCTGGTGCCTGTACACCTACATATATATATATGAGCAGTGAGCTAAAGCCCAGTGATTAACATAATGTATAAAGGAGGTTAAGAATAAATGTCCTTTCAGTATTAAAACCAGTCATTTCAGTCAGTTTTATCAGTCATTCAGTTTGTGGCTCATATGTCAGGCCATAACAGTCATTCAGTCAAAATAGTGATATGTGGTACATCTCTTGGCGTAACAGTACAGTAAACGGTAGGTCTTAAAAGACCGGGTCTTAACAGACCAAACAGTAAATGATGGCCATCAGTAGCAGTACAGTAACAGTACCAATTCAGAGAACAGTACAGTACTTGTGGATTCAAGAGGTGGCTCCCACTGTAGCACTTAGCTCCGTAGATTCTAGAGGTGGCTCCCAGTGTAGCACTTTGCTCCTTACCAGTAATACCGGGATTCAAGAGGTGGCTCCCACTGTAGCACTTAGCTCCGTAGATTCTAGAGGTGGCTCCCAGTGTAGCACTTTGCTCCATATCGGTAATACCGAGTGGCCATCACAACAGTAAACAGTAGTGGTTCCAAACTTGGGAACCGACAGAGATCTCTCTGTCACAGTATGTGGATTCAAGAGGTGGCTCCCACTGTAGCACTTAGCTCCGTAGATTCTAGAGGTGGCTCCCAGTGTAGCACTTTGCTCCAAATCAGTAAACAGTAGGTGCCAAGGATGCCATAGTACAGTTCCAAATATAACTCATACGTTCATTTAGTATACAGTATCAGTTCAGTGGACAGTTCAATTCAGTAAGCAGTGTCAATTCAGTAAACAGTTCAGTTCAGTGAACAGTATCAATTCGGTAAACGGCGTCAATTCAGTAACCAGTTCAGTTCAGTTCAGTAAACAGTTCGATAAGATAGACAGCTCAATAAGGTAAGCAGTTCAATAAAGTAAACAGTTCAGAAGATAATCATTTTTGGACATATCTTTACACAGTTGTTACTCACAGAGTTCTGGGCTACAGTATGCTAGAGCGTCTCCTCGGTAAGCCAACCCTACACAGTATACAGGATGAACACACACTAAGCTATACAGTTGGGGGAAGATCAATAACTTACCCTAATTTACCTCGGTGTGTTCTACATCTATATCCTCATTAAGATGTCTTAAACTAGGCCTAAGAATGCCTAGAATGGGATGAGGATGCAAAAATACAGTTAGAAGGCATTTTTCAAAAGTTGCTGAAAACAGGCGCTTCGCTCGAGCGAGCCTTCCTTCGCTCGAGCAAGCCTTCCTTCGCTCGAGCGAGCTTCCAAAATCAAAGGCTTCGCTCGAGCGAACAATCCTTCGCTCGAGCGATCTGATGAACAGTAAAAGTACTGGATGCTCGATTTTTACGCGCGATGCACGCTCGATGCTCGCTCGAGCGAGCTTGCAAAACCAAAGGGCTCGCTCGAGCGAGGAATCCTTCGCTCGAGCGAGGAAGCCAAATCTGGAATTTCCAGATTTGTCTCCCAAGTTCGAACTAAGCATTCAAACATCCAAAACTCAACCTCTTGGGCCCAAATTCTGGAAAATACATCCACATTCAATATACAACAAGTTTCAAAAACCAATTTACACATGCAAGGGCCAAAGGTGAGTCAATTCAAGCCATTTTCAAACCCATTTTCAAGAATACTTTCAAACACATGCAATGCATGGGTTTTAATCCAAATTCAAGGCTCAAATCTTGTTCCAATGAGCTCAATAGTTGGAAAACAAACTGAAAACATGAACTTATACAAAAATGTGAGCATGCATGCACCATTTTGCCATGAAATCAATTCAAACTCATCGATTCTTACATGCATGCAACAATGGAGTTCTAATTCAACATATTTGTACTAAATCATGGCCTAGCTCTCTAATTGGGCATGAACCATGAAAAATGAGGCTCAAAGACAACAAGATGGAGATGATTTCCTACCTTAAGACTTCAATAGAGAGCCTAGGAGATCAACAATGCAATCAATCTTCTAAATCAACAAGCCTCCAAGCAAAAAGAGATGAAAATCAACTCTCTCCCTCTTCTCTCTCTCTAATTCGGTGGTAGCTCTCAAACAAGGCTGAGGAAATGTTTGTATAAGGCCAAAGTGATGCATTAGGCTCAAATATTTGATTAGACAAAGGTCCACTCACAATGGCAATTCCGTAATTAAGTCCAACTCTTTAATTAACTCATTTTAATCCAGTTTAATCATTCCTAATAAATTTTTCGAAAAAAATATACCATTAAATCGGAAATATTCTACTGATTACAAAACACTAAACGGTTCTCCATTCGGCCGCCGATAAGGCCTTCAATTAGCAATTTATTCATAAAAATGCAACCAGGCATTCAATAAATCGACAGATGCAATTCAATAATTAAACTTATTCAATCTCGATTTCGATTTCAATCGGTCCATTCAATACTTTCACCAGTTCGATTATCAATCATTATCGGTTCGGTTTAGCATTAATCAGTATATAATTCAGTGGTTAATCGATAATCAATACGAGGGTCGTTACAGGCGGGACGGGGCCGGGGACTACACTCCCCGTCCCCGATCCCCGAAGCTACAAAATTTTCCGTCCCCGGCCCCGATCCCCGACGGGGAACCCATCCACCCCCCCGCCTTCTAACAGGGATCGGGTTTCCCCGACCTTGAATAATCCTCGTACAAAACAACAACAATCAACAAAGAATATGAAGAGCAGAGAGGAGAGAGAGAAGAGAGAACCATAGATCTGTTCAAAACAACCATAGATCTGTCAAAACCCTAACTGAAAAAATTTAGATATGTTCAACAGATAAAACCCTAACAACAAATCAGGTCTGAATCCATATATATATATAAATTGATCAAGGTTTTTCAAAAAAAATCATCTATCTGTTCAAAAAAACCATAACACAGAAGTGAATGAGGATGACAATCGGTGGTGCTGCAGTGGAAGGAGTGTTGTGCAACGGATGATAGCGATCGGTGGTGTGCAACGACATTGGTGGTGGGATCGGTGGTGTGTGACGACGGCGGTAGCAGGATCGGTGGTGTGCGATGACGGTGGTAGCGAGAGAGAGAGAGAGAGAGAGATGCTGAGAGAAAAGAGATTGCTGGCGGCGAGTGAAGAAGATCGGCTGCGGAGGAGAGTGGCGAGCGAAGATCGGCGGTGGAGTAGAGAGAGAGAGAAAGAGAGAGAGAGAGAGAGATAAGGGATTCAATGAAAAAGAGAGGCTGAAAATGAATGGGAGACTGAAAATGAAATTTATTAATATATTATATATCCGGGCCATGTTCAGGGATTATTTGGATGCGGCGCGGGGCCGAGGTTGGGGAACCTGTCCCCGTCCCCAGCTCGAAAATATCGGGAATTTAATTTTTAATACCATCCCCGACCCTACGAGGAGTAATTTTCGAGGAAAACCCATTCTAATCGGGGTTGGGGGGTCGGGTCCTCGTCGGGCCGGATTTAAATTGCCATCCCTGCTAAACAGGTTGTATAAAATTTTCAAAAAACTGTGTTTAAAAAACCACAACCAAACACAGTGAATTTTTTTCTTCAACATTTTAAGTAGTTAGATTTGTTAATTTAAAGTTAGTATACCACTTAAAAGGTTGCCACTACTCCGTCAACTTGAATCTCTAATATCTTCTCTCTGCACCTATATACCAACTTATCACAAGAACTTTGGCACAAACCCATTCTTATGAATCCAAAAATTATTAAGGATTCGTTTGGAAAGTAAGTTGACTTTTTAACTTTTTTGATTATTTTAACTTGAGACTAAAAAATCTCGTTTGGGGAGGGTTTTTGGCTTCTGACTTTTTTGTAAGAGTAAGAATATAATGATTATGGATTGGATGTGATATTTTGTCTTATTAAACTAAAAAGTCTATTTTATTTTTTGTGACTAAAATAGTCAAAAAAAAAAAAAAAAAAAAATCCCCAAATTTAACTTCCTAAATGAGGCCTAAAAAATTAATCTCCACTGCACATGACACAAACCTAACATAAATCCCACGCAATACAAATTAATTCCTGTTTGGTAAAACTGTGGAAAAGTGCTTATAGCTTATGCCTAAACAGTTTATAGCTTATAACTATGAACATAAGCTGATTTCTGACTTATAAATTAAGTATCTCCTGCCCCACTCAAAGAATAAGCTGATTTTTGATTTTCAAAAAGTTATAAACTATAAGCTATAAGTTAAACCAAACACATCAAAATAACTTAAATTAAGCTGAAACCTGAAATAAGCAGCTTTTAAGCTGCACCAAACATGCACACGCAGCAAGAAAATTCTGGAGGTAGGTCTGGGTCCCCAGACTTTCCTTTTCAAAATTCCCTTAGGTAGGTCTGGGTCCCCAGACTTTCCTTTTCAAAATTCCCTCCAAAGAAGCCAGGCCCTCAGCATCGCAGATTATTTATTTATTAATTTTTTCTAAACCCCCTGAGATTTCCAAGAGAGAGAAAGAGAGATGAGCAGTGAGTTGTGTTCAGGTGTCCGACTTCGATTGTTGGAGTTCCTCATCCACTCCGCTCATGTAAGTAGTATCCTCCTCTTCAATTCTTCGTTCTCACTAAATCCCTCAAAACTAACCCTAACATATACGCATGTTTGTGCCTCTCTGTTCGTTCTCAATCAAGTCTTTCTAGTTTTTTATTTTTTTAAAAAATGCTTTGGTTCCAACTACAGGAACTTCAAGTTCGTCCGATCGTCAAGTACTCCGCATTATCACTCTTTGCTGATCGATTCTGCCATTCTCTCTCCAAGTCAGTTTTTCTTTTTCTTTTTTTTTATAATTTTTTTTTCATTATTGGACACAGTTTAGTGTTGAATTTCAATAATTTGTGGATATGAAGGCTGATATGTGATTTGTTTTACTCTTTTTTGGCTAGATAACCAAAATTAATGAAAAGCTAACACTTATTTAACATAAAAACAAACTAAATTTAAATTAGCAGAGACAGGATTTGTGTTAGGCTCTAGTGATGTTTAGATTCCAGTCTCTCAACTTCACAGCTGTAGCTATATATCTGTGTTGCATTATCAATGGTTTGATATGAGTTATATAAATTTAAAGGAAAATGGGGGAGACCCCAGCACCCCCAGTGAGTGCTGATTGACCCATTTTTTTTTTTTTTTTTCATCCACTCTTTGACCCCCACGTGTATGGGGGGGGGGGACTGGGGGTCTGCAGCATGATTGTAAATTTAAATTTTAACTATCATGTTTTCAAATATTATAATATGACTCTTGAAATTAGCTTTAAAATAGGGAGCTGCTATTCTCACTCCACCTAGGAAATATGGATACAGATATACGATATGGATATAGCGATATAACAAAACTTAAAAGAATAGGATACGGGTACAGTTAGGATACGTTCGTGAAAATTATATTTTTTAAAATTATTAGCAGTGAGTTACACAGAATCTAAAGAATGTTGAGAAACCACACTGTAATTTATAATGCAAAATACTAACCCTTAAGAATTATGTATTAATTTAAGCTAGTAGCTTGTTTACCTTTTAAAATTTCAATAGGTCCTGCAAATATTTTATTTATGTTTATATTACAATAATATAATAATTCACAACTTGTTTCTGTAGTTTTCCCTGTAGCACTAGTAAAAAATGTTGTGTTCAAGTTTACTTGTTTATTTATTTATTGATATTTAATTATACTATTGTTATATTTTTTTGTTAATTCTTACTTTCTATGTAGTTATAGGACACATGCATGAAACAATTACGATATATCAATTTGACAAAACCTATTATTTAAGTAACTATGTTCTTCTCATCAAAGAACTAAACAAAGTATTAGAAGAATATTTCTATATTTATCCTTGCAACTATATTATATTATAATATTATGTAAGAAATGTTACAATTCTAATTTGGTAAAACAAATAATACGCGATTTGAGTATTCAATATTTCAAAATTAAGCATCCGATATTCCAAAATTAATAAAAAATTAATTAAGAAGTATCCGATACTTTTAATAAATATCTGATACGTATCTGCGAGTATCAAAGGAGTATCGGTATCTAATACGGATATGTCACCCTATTTGAAGTATCTGTGCTTCGTAGCACTCCACTTTGTTCCAAATACACTCCATTATTTGTCTTTATTATACATAGTTATATTAATACCCTTTCACACAAAATACACCTCCTGAAAAAATCAAGATTCCAAGGGTATTAATGTAACTATGTATAACAAGGACAAAGAAGGAAGTGTATTTGGAGCAAAGTAGAGTGAGAATAACAGTTCCCTTAAAATATTAAAATAAGACCTATTTGTCCCTACTTTTTCCACAAAAATTTAAAAAATTTTAAAAATTAAAAGGTACATGCCATGTGGTGTGACCCGTACATGTTGCTGTCACATACTTGTCCAACACGGCAACGGGCACCTATTTAGAAGTATTAGTGCTTCATAGCTTCTAATGAAATAATCCACCATCAGTGTCTTTGTCACCATTTGAGCACTCACCAAACAACCGCCATCATTACTTAATTCCTAATTTACCACCACTAAGTCTGACACCCTCAAACCATTACCACCGTCTCTATTACACTATCACCAACACCACTAGCACCATTTATACCAAGTTTCAACTCAAATATCCACTAATAGCACCCCCTGGCCACTTCTTATCTCTCTGGCAGTGTAAAAATCACCTTTGTTACAGCCCATTGTGACAAACCTTCAATCATGATGCAACTATATTTCCTGTGAGCAAAGAGCGAAAAAAATATAAAATAAAGCACACAATTGAATGAAACTTTGATTTGATCTAATTTAGCTCTAGTACTTGAATTGAATTGAATCTATAATTTGCATTCAACTTTGATTTGATCTAATTTAGCTCTAGTACATGGCACGACAAAAACATGATGCAGATATGACAATTCTAGAAAATGCAGGACATGACACGCTGGAGATACATGCAAATTATATAATTTAATATAGCATATACAACGAACCTTTTCTTAAAATCATATAATTTTATTCAAATACATCTCAAAGTTAGAAAATGGCTGTCATTTTTGAGGTTGAAAGTTTGAATTAGCTCTAAAAATTATAATTTAATGTCAAGAAATATAAATACATGTATTCGTTTAAATCCTTTATTACACAATGACAATTTGGGTTACCCAGCTAAAATTTTGCTATGTTATTGCTTTCTTGCTCATCATCACGAGAATAACCAATGCAAGAACTAGTGTTTCCTTCACCAAATCCTGGTGGCTAAGTTGCATAATGTTAATGCTTGATGATTTTTCAAAAGTTGCCTCTCTGGTCACTTGGCTTCATCTATTAATTTGGCCACTTGGCTTCCTTTCATTTACTGTCAAATCCTTTGAATTATACTTGGGTTTGGTAGTTTTTTTAAAATGCTGCATTGATACCCAGTTACCAAAATGGAGGTCACCAGCAAATTTAAAATCATTCCAGCAATCTTTACTTGGTTAGTTATTATTGAGCTATGATTCAATATTTGTTTATCTTTCAAAAAATTTAACTGATTTTTGTAAATATGTGACTGTTGCATGACTATAAAGGCTCTTTCCTTGTGTTTTCACATACTTGCCATACAACATTGTCATAGCATAAGTTGAATGCGCTTTAAGTTTGTAACCAAGTTTATGCCTGTAAGTTAAAAAAAGAATTGTTTCTAAAAACTTTTCAGTCTATGCGTCGAATTATTGCGTAGAGGAAGGGTTGACTAAAGGACATGCCCATACTCTTAATCTTAGTGGAACACACTAATCTCTTTGAGGGATCAATGAATCTATAAATATGTGAATTTATACAAATATGATGGTATTATTTACAGGGGGAGACAAGACTCAAGTTCATCATTGAAAAATCTGAACTAAATCAATCCAAAGATTTATCTATTGAAAATACGAGAGTTGAGATTTAGAAATTGTATTCAATGTCCCTCTGCCTTTTCTCTCAATAGTTATATTATTTTTAGTATTTGAGTCGACCAATCATCGAATGAACAAACTATAGAATTTGAACTACATGTAAAAAACTCGAACATACTAAACTCAGCAAAGGTTTTGTCGCTGAGTTAAGTATAAGAGCCTGATACACACATTTGTATGCTATGAGGATTATAATTCAGAAATGTTGAGAATGCTTTTGTTCCAGAATTTAAGTATGCTAATTGATTGTCTATGAGTGTGGAAGATTTTGTTATACTTTTCTAGCTGGAAAAAAAAAAGTTTGTTTCAGGTCTTTACTACTACAAATTTGTGACCATTAACTTGTACTTGCAAGGATTCAGACATAGCAATGACATGGAAAACTGGCTTTTACATCCCATGAGGGAGAGCAACCTGCAATTATTTGCCCTTGTTTCTATATGGATCTCAAGCAAAGTAGGTGATCATACTTTGTTTATCACAAGCTTTCATTGTTAAGGTGTAGTCTTGTATTTCTTACTAAATTAATGGGTTGCAGATGCATGATTCTTATCCCCTATCTGTAAAATGTTTGAAATCTTTGGGAGACAAGATGATTAAGGAGCAACATTTTACAACTCGTGATTTCTTGGAAGCAGTAAGCTAAATTTCTGTAACTCCTTTAAAAAAAAACTTCAGCTCTATATTTTCCATTGTTGTGGATAATGAAGATATTCTGCAGGAGGTGGTCTTAATGCAGGTAAATCCCATAGAACTGTAGTGGATGGTTGCATTTGTCAGCTTCAACTGAGATGTTTTTCTACTTTTTCTCTTCTTCTTGAAAGGTATTGGATTTTGAGATTGGTATGTCTAATATTGCTTTCAAATTCCTCGAGGAGCTTTTCATTCAGTTCAAGTGAGTTTTTTGTGTGTCATCATTATAAAATATGTTGGCTATCATATGGTTAGAGTTTAGATCAGTTTACTGTTTATTCTAATGGGTCACGAATTCTGTCTTTTCTGTCTTATATGAGTTTAGGGGAATTGCAACGGTTGGGAAACTTGTAAACTTTGAAGCATGCATGGATATCATGGATCTTCTCTATGAAAAGGATCAGACATCAGCTCTTTATAATTCTCCCAAATATCTTGCTGCATCAATACTGGCATGTGCATTTACATTTCTTATTTCTAATTTACTAATTCAGAAATGTTGCACTTGCTATGTCTTTTTACTTTGTAATAGTTTTGGATCTGTTGCAGGTTGCTTCATATGTTATCACAGTTCCAAAACAGAGATGGGAGTTTCCTGTTCTTCCCTGGGGTAATATTTTTGTACTCAAAATTTCTCCGGTCACCTCTTCTATTTGATCTACAGTTATCATTTTGTGTTTCTATGGTTATACCAAAAAATAAGATGTTATGCAGAGTCAGAAACACTAATACCAATTATTATGTACCGTTATATTCTTCTACTAACTACCAACTAAATCTGTATTACAGAAAAGTGATTTACTTGAGGTTTTTGTATAGCTTAGATTTTTCATGGTGTAAAAGACAGCAGTCTAGCAAAAACAATAGGAAGGCTCAGATGATTATGAATAGACAGATTTGGCTTTTGGGCTACGATGCACGGACACTTCGCCTTAGTTGCCATATTTGTGTCTCAGACATGCCGGGATACATATTGGACATGCCACGTATCCTATTTTTAAAATTATTTTTTCTCCACTTGGACATGTTAGGGACACGTCACCATGTTAGGCCTCGTTTGGGAACTTGGCTATTTTAGTTTGTTTTTTAGCTATTTTATGAAATGAAAACAAGTTGTGTTTGGGATGCTTTGTGAATTTTTTTGTAGTTGAATAGATGGTTGTGAGAGAAAAAGTGATTGATTAATGTGTAGGGTGTAACATTTTGTCTTATTGACTATTGTAGCTTTTTTTGTGTTTATTGGCTATTTTAGCCAAAATAGAATTCCCCAAACGGGGATGGACAAATAGACAATAGGCAGTAGGAGTAATACAGTCTTTCAAATTGTTTTTGTTTTTATGACCTTAAAATAATAGAGTTTGGAGCTATTGTCCCAAAAATTTCAAAATTGGACATTTGGCTTGAGTGCCTATAAAAATATATAATTACTCTTTGTCATATCGGCACGTACTCTCATTTTTTGAAATTTTCCGTGTTCCATGTTGGTGGTGCCATTTTTTGGAAATTGTTATGTTCCATATTGGTGTTGATATCCATATATTTATTCGTGTATGTGCCTTTTTATGTTGGATTCGGTTTATCTACACCAAGATCCCCCAATTATTAGTGAATATCACTTTACCCCCTTATCTATGAACCCATACATTTTGACCCATAAATATAAAAATGTATCACTTTCACCCCTACAGATTCCTTCCAGACCATTTCCAAAATGGGTGTATTTGTACGATTTTTATGGTGACGGAATTCTAATCTATCAAGTTCTTTTATTTCTCTCTCTCTCTCTCTCTCTCTCTCTCTCTCTCCAAAAGCTTCACACAACCATTGTCCACCGTCTCAGTTGCCGTCCACCTCTACCACCGTCGTCATTCGATCACCGACACCATTCACCAACTATCTCCACCATCGCCAATCTATATACCATTGCCACTGTCGCAGATCCACTACCATTGACGCATATCCACTTCTACCATCGCAAATCTACACTCCTCTGTCATGATCTACACTTACCATCGCCAATCCACTTCCACAATCACTGATCTGCACAACCACCACATCACTACCACCTCCTTTGTTGTTGCCACCATCCTTCATCATTATCGTCCTCGTTAGCGACCTTTTTTCAATAACCTCTTCTAGATTTACACCAATCTAGTTGTTTAAGTAGTGAAATCGACTATAAATGACTCTAAACAATGGTGATTTTCTAGATCTCGCTCCTCTTTCTCCCTCTCTCTTAAACTAGATCTATTGCAAATCAGATTTAGATTTATTTTTCAATGATAAATTTATCCGTTTCTTTTTTCTTTTCCTTTTCCCCCTTGTGTGTGGGAGAACAAGGTGAGTTCTTGTAAGTGAGTGAGTGAACATTAGTAAGAGCAAATGAATCAAATTTGTTGTTTGTAATTTCACTGAATGTGTTTCTGATAAATTTATTAAATTAGTCTGTGTCACTTCCTCTATGCATATGTCTGTGTGTAGTTGTGCTTATGTGAGTGAATAAGTATATAAGTAAATGATAGTGAGGTTGTGTATGTAAATATGAGTGATTGTGTGAGAGTGAGTGGTGGAGGTGGTGCCAGTACTGATGTGGTGGAAATAGATGTTATTTTTGTTCAAAAAGGCTGAAAAAATGTTGTCGGGAACTATCATCAGAGGTGGTCATTGGAATTTATCGTCGGATGTGATCACCGACGGCCGGATGTGGTTGCTGGCAGGGGAGGAGAGTCATAATAGCATTAATAATGAAGATGAAGAAGGTGAAGGAAGGATATTTTACGGATATTGATAGGTGAAAAAATGAAAAGACTTATAGATAAATTTAAGTTTGGACAATAAGACTGACCCGTAAGTGCTTCGTTGACTTTCGGCTTTTTTCATGGTATGAGTCCACTGATGCATTTCACATAGGTCTGGGTTGAAAGGGCTTCCTTTGTTGTTGGGTGGGTTGTGGATCAGTAGCAGAAGATAGGCCTTTGGTGTGATCGATGATGTTAACCAGCCCATAGGGACAAAAGTTTAATGACAATTCATGCCTCTCGTGGTCTTTGCGGCACTGTAATATGCCTCTCGTGGTCTTTGTGGCACTGTAATTAAAAGCTATGGAGCATTTTTTATTTGACATGACTCTTGTGTGTCATTTCATAGCATTGTCGGCTTTTTTTTCTTTTCTTTTCAAAATTACATGAATCAAGTCTTCATTTTTCTTTTCGGGTAAAAAAACAAAATTTAAGTGTGTTTGTATTATCAATTTAGGTAGAGTTGAAAAATGATAGGAAAAGTGTGAGTAATAAGTAAATAAAATATAATTATATTTTACATAATTTTTTTCTTCTAAATTCTTATTTAAATCAATGATTCAAATATAATTTAAATGTGTATAAAAATGTTTTAAAATAAATGAAAATAAATAAAGAACCATGTTGGCATGTTGCTAGAAATGATGGTTAGCAGTGGAGGGTGGATGGATGTGATAACTGATAGTAGCAGTGCCCAGAACAGGCAGTGACCAGTAAATCGTTGGAAGGTACTTGGAGCTTGTTGGAGTGTGTCGACGGTTGGTTGGAGACGAAACTAGTCGTTAGCCGGCCAATAGCCAATGATGTTGAACGTCAGGGGTAGTCGGTGGCAGTAGCGGGTGGTGGCTAGAGGTGAGGGAGAGGAGAGTAAAGATTTATTTTGAAAATAAATATCAAAAAAATGTTATTTTTCATTTTTAAAAATCAATTTCACTTTTTCTAAAATGAAAATAATATATCTAATAAATTCTTGTTTCCAATTTTTTTTTTTTTTAAAAAAAAAAAATGAAAACAAAAAAGAAAAGCATTACCAATTGAATAAGGTTGATATGGGGTTTTTCGACCACTATTGGTTTGTCAATACAACCCACCCATCATCTTTTTCCAGGAGCCGTATAAGACGATTGACCACCGGCCATATGAGATCCTCTCATCAGTGGGCCTACATCAAGGACGTCACTGTAGATTATATTGTTTGTACGAACAGTATATTGCATCTCAGATCAGATGTATTTGTTCACTGATGGTACCAAGTCAATGGAAAGGTGATTCTCTCACTGCCAAAGTGGGTAAAATTTTTCAAAGTCTTTGCTGGCCATTTTTCTTTCTTGGACTGATGCCCCTTGTTCTTGGGCATTGATTTGAGCCCACAAATCTCACTTGATAATTGTGTCTTTGGAATTTTTTTCTAATAGGGTGGTGGAGGGTCCTCTAGTGGAGTGAACATGTCAATTGTTAATCATTAAAATGACTTCATGGTGTTGTGGCCATGTTTATTTGGGTAAATTGGATTAATATTTTTAGGACTGCTAGTGTGGATTATTAATTTTTTGAATTTTGGCCCTGTGTGGTAGTGTTTATAAGTCAATTGATTTAGTTTATTTTTATGACTTCATGGTCTTATTTGCATTAACTTACAAAACATAGGAAGAAATTAACCAACTGGAAGAAATCAAAATTCATTTCATTCTGAGTTTCAATAAATGGATTATGGTTAGTTTTATTGCTAGGGAATTGTAGCAGTCTCTATTAATTAATTAATTTATTTAAGCTTTGCTTTTGAAATAGGCATTAAATAGTAGAATGAAGTAGAAGGGAAAAAGAACCATACCTTTATGCCAATTATTAGACTTTTCATAACTACCCTTCCGATGCATAAAGAATTGGCTTGTAAAATGATGTTTCAGCTAATAGTTGAAGTTGAACCATCTTAAGATGTGATTGAAGTTGATTTCATGGACCTCCCACTAATAAACCTGATTTAGGGTTTCTCTCCCAACCAGGACTTCGATTATGTGCTCTTTTCTCTTAAAGATGTGATTGAAGTTGATTTCATGGACCTCCCACTAATAAATAGGGTTGCTCTTTGAGGAAAAATTATATAGTAGTTTTGGGATAAATTCATGTGGTGTCCTAGTGGTATCTACTACTCTTATGTTGACTTTTGAAAGATGGCTAAAGTGTCATACATTGAATAGTGTGGACTAATACTCTTAAGACTACTAATTAACTTCTCCTCAATTAGGGGCTTTTTTTTCTTAATTTTTTTTTTGATAACATTAAGGGTTTGAAAGTATACCTAAGTTTCCAAAATATGTGATCTATTGCACTATTAGTCCCTAATGTCAAGTACTATTCAAAATCAGTAACAGGTGAAGGGGTATTTTTGAAATTTTATAAGAAGTCACAACAAATCAAAATAAACGAATATGCATTTTGGTTATTAAAATATGCATTTTATTTTATTTTAGCTTTCAAAGGATGCACTTTCAATTATGTTACATTTTTCTTTTCTTTTCTATTCTTTTATTTTTATTTAAATTGGAAAATATCTCACCTCGTCACTGATTTTGAACAATATTGACACTAGAGAGTGAAATGTAGCAAATCGCATACTTAGAGGACCAAAGTAGAACAATTAAAAGATAAATGACATACTTTGAGAACGATTTGTGTAAAGGGTATGGAGACGAGGAGCCACCAAGTAATGGAGGCGAATAAACCTGCAACAACAGGTGATAGGTGATACCGATAGAGATTAATGAAACTATTCTATTCAACCTCGCCTCTAACAAGGTTTGAACTTCCAACCTATCATACGAGTGTTAGGTTGGTGTCATAATGCCCTAGACTTATTGGATTAAATATGTTGAGGATGTTACAACATTTTGGAATTTTGTGTATAGAGGGGCCCTGTACCCTTTTCCACCAGCTGGTATCTAGTGGTCATAATACATCAAGGTCTATTGGTGATGAGTTATGATAAAATTGTGTGTCAAATAGGTCTCAAGCCACACGTGTGAATTCAACACTAATTGTTAAGCTAGGGAATGTGTTGGGGTTACTTGGGGTAGGATAGGAGTTGTATTTTTCTCTCTCTAGTCTCTTCACAGGCTGGCTGTATTGTCTGCCTATCCTTATCAAAAAAGCATATAGTGAGCGTGGCAATTGCCGTCCTTGACTATGATTAATTGGTCATGGGGGTTCCCAATTCGACCCACCATTTGCTGCATTTAGTAATCTTCCAATCCCAAATCTTTAAAAGAGAAATGATTTTGATGTTGTTCTTATGTGTGTATGCTTATGTTAATAATTCTACCTACCTACCTCTTAATACTTGGGTCCTTCCTATTCTCTTATCATTTTCCTTGTGATCAATGGCTTCACCAAACGCCAGCTCTCTCTCTTTCTCTCTCAACTCCAATTGATACCTTTGGAGCTTTGACTTGTGTTCTCTACTGTATTAGGAATAGATACGAGTGGCGTGACCTATTACACCAATACAATAATATTTACACGAGAAGAAGCTTCCAAGAAGGTTTAATTATAACAAGATGTCCAAAGTGGAGTGTGATTAGAGAACTAACTTTACAATAGGATAGTTGCTTTTATTTTATATTTTTGAAAATTTGTATTAAAATGTTTAGTGCATTTTTTACTTATAAAAATTACACCAAACAGGTCCATTGTCTATAAATTCATGAAAATATGTAAGAGAAAAAAAAAGGGTATTCAGATAGGTGATTGCGCTTAAAGAACTTACTGATAATGTTAACTTTGGGCATATGCTTCAAAGTTAAGGTTTTTTTTTTTTCCTTTTGGGTAAGTAATTTGAAAGTGAAATCAGCCAACTTATCACAAGAAAGAATGTACCCAGAATTCTAATTACAAGCTCGAATGTATATATAAAAAAAATGGACCTTAACTTATAATACAACTAGAGTTTTTTAGTTTTAGAAGAAAATCTTAAATGACGGTTATTAAATTTAAAAAATAATAAAATTGGGACAAATTTATATAATTTGAAAATATTTTAAATTGGTATTACAATATTAAGTAGGTTTTAGAAATTTTGGTGCTGTCAATGGTTCCATCTTTGGTCACAAGAGATACAGGAGTCATTTGGGGCCTAACTTTTTGTATACAGAGGTCACATGCAAGTTCTGCCTCTTGTTTTTTTGTCTCTAGAATCAAGGTTTCTTATTAATTCAGAGTAAACAAGTCTTTTGGGTCTCATTAAACTAGATACATATATTTCAACTGTATGAAGCATCTTGGTCATCAAATTTAGCCTGATGTTGAACTTTCTATTTATTTATTTAAAAAGGATAAATCACACTCACCTCTTTTAAGGTTTAGAAAAAAAATATAATTAATCTTACACTTTTAACATAATTATACTGATCTCTCTTAAGATTTTAATTGACATAACAATTAGGTTTTTTTTCATCAGTAATTGTATGACTGAAAAAATGATATTGTCATATATTTTCTACTCAAATGTATATTTATTTTTATTTATTTCAATGTTTACCTATCAGTCGTATTAGTTTCGGTCATTTTAGTCTTACTAAAAGGAATGTCCGTATAATTATATCAAAAGTGTGGGACTAATTATATTTTTTTCAAATTTTAAGGGAGGTGAGTATAATTTATGCTTATTTATTTTATATGGTACTAATTTAATTTTACCTTTAAATATGTAAATAAAGAGAGAGCAATGATGAGTAGTCTTCCTTTCAAGAATCAAAGTACATAATTGAGATGTGGGAGGTCTGTCTATCTCCACATGCATAAATATTGATAGTAGTAATTGAAGATCCTTTTGTTTTTGTATTTGCAGTGAAGTTTGTAACCTCATGCAAAGAAGAGGATATTATAGAAATTGTCAGAGACATTCTTCAGCATGTATTTCAGCCCTCTTCTGTGGTGTAAGAGCTGCTTTCATTGTAGTTGCTATAAATCATCTGCCATATAGCTATATAATAAGTTTGACAAAGAATGAGTTTCAATGCAGTTTCTATTAGATCTCATAAAATTTGACATTGCTTTACTTTGTGCAAAAAGTTTGGTAAATTGGCAAATTTTGGTAGAAGTCTTTTCTCTCTTGATGGGGCTTGCAAATCGTATTTGATTATTTTGTGAATGAAATTATAAAATTAAAAATAAAAAATTTACCCCAGTGGAGTAGGGTTATTAAATTTTAACGTTTTTAGTACTTTAACATATCAAATTTGGAAGATCATGGGGTTGACATAGCAGTTAAGATGCTCCTTTATTAAGTTTGAAATTTGGATTCAAATATGACTGTTGTGAATGTAACTACCCTTCCCCTATTCCCCTTTCACTTTTTTTTTTTTTTCAAAAGAAAAAAAATATTTAGAACATTTCAAATTTTGATTTTGATTTTGATGTCATTTTAACAATTCAACAGTGGGAGATACTTATGGTGTGTTTGGTTCAACGAATTGAAATGGAATAGAATGATCATTTTATCATAATGTCTATTTTCGATTTTAATTTTTTAAAAATATAATAAAAATGTTACAAATAGAATTATTATTCATTATTACTCAATTTCATTCTATTTCATTTGAATAAATTAAATAATATATAAAGAATAATGTTATATGCACTATCAATTAGTGTACTAATATAACATAATTTTAAAAGTTTTGAGTATTTATAATAGGGCTGTTTAAAAATTCGTTCAAATTGGTAATCTGGACCGAATCGTACGATTTGGTTCTGTTCTATTAAGAATTGGTTCGGTTTCGATTTAAGAAATATAAGAACCGTAAAGACAGTTTGGTTAATGGATTTTATGAAAAAACTACGGTTCGAACCGAACTGAACCGAATTTTAAAATATATATATATATATAATATCAAGTTTTATTTTTATTAATTAGTTTTTTATAATTTTAATGATATTAGGATGATATAGATATGTAATGTTGAGTAATGTCTTAATATTATTAGTTTTTATCATGAGTTAAATGTAATTAGCTTGAGTAATTATTTTGTCAATATTAATAATTTATTCTTGTAAATAGAAATTTTTGGAACCGTAAACCAAACCGAAACCGAACCGTTATTTTGGTTTGGTTCTGGTCTAGTTTTACAAATGTAATGGTCCGGTCTGGTTCTCAAAATTACAGAATCGTTAAGATTGGTTCGATTATTGAATTTTTTCAAAACCGAACCAATCTAAACCGTGTATACCCTTAATTTATAATTTGTATAATGAATATAATCAATAATAATATCATAATATATATTAATATATTAATTAATATACTAATTAATTCATGTAATATCACTTACATATAAATAGTTTTGAAGAAGTGGCAGCACTGATTTTGATGCTTTAGCAATACAAGTGAAGCTTTTTGGTATAAAAGTTTACTTTTTGAACTTATTTTTTAAATTTAGTAATATAGTAAGGAGATGATTAATTAATAATTAAAAAATAAATAAAAAAGTTAATTTAAATATTTGAATAATATTACATCACCGGATCTAATAAATGAATTTAATTTTTAAATCTAAATACCAATACTGAAAGCATGTGATATTGTGTATGAATATATGATTTATGATATAAAAGTCTTTACACTAGTCCATTGAAAATGCATACTTTGGGGTTGGATTACTTTTTATGATGTGTAGTAGGCTCCACCACACGGCCATATGGTTCTACTACTAAGAAGTGAAGCAAAAGACAACTTTTAATTTTAATTTTAATTTTAATTTTAATTTAATTTTTTAATTTTTTTTAGTGCAGGAGGACAGTTAAAAAATATTTGTTAACCACAAGAGAATCGTCAGGTTTAGTTTGGTTTTTAGAAAATTTTCTAAAAAAAATAAAAAATTAATTTCATGAAAAATTAAAAAATCAAAAGTATTTATCATTTTTATATAGTTTTATTTTTTTGGAGGGTCAAAATAATTTTTTAAATTTTTTTAATATTTATTTTTATCAAATTAGTTTTTATTTTTTGGAAAAAATTTCTAAAAATAATTCAAAAACTCAAAACAAACATGGCTGACATAATCCTTCATAAAAGCATACGTTTATATATAGTGTTTTTTTTTTTAATTTTTAATTTTTACTCAACTAGATAAATCAAAAGAGTTAAATATATATATATATATATATGTATTGAAAAAAAAATCTACTAAAAAGCCAAACCAAGTTTGCTAAGTTTTTTTATTTTTCTGCCTTTTTTTTTTTCTTTGGTCAATTTTTATTTATTATTTATTATTTTATTTTTTAGACTTTTCTAGACTAGATGAACTGAAAAAATTTATAATTTTTTTTTTTTGGATATAATTTGAATACCAAACCCAACTGAATATTTTGTAAGCATAGGCTAGTAGGGGAAATAGAAGAGAGCATTTCTCAATTGTGAGTAATGTAAAATGTTTATGTTTGAGTATTGGATTTTATTTTAGTAATGATTACCAAAGAAAAAGAAAAAAAAAAGGGAAATATGAAATAAAATTAATTTATATTTCTTTGTTCATTTTCATTTTCTATAAATCCTTACTCAAATCCTAAATTCAAAGTCTTAAAGTTTAAAAAGGGTTTGCAGAATTTTCAACTCCAAAGTCGAACATGGCAGGTTTAAACAGACTATTGAAACAGTGGAACACTGTAAGCACAAAACAAAGGCAAAGTAGTTTTTGTCATAATATATTGGGAATTACTCAAAAATTTTGGAGAAATTCTATAATACATATCTAAAAATGAGGTATATCATATGTTCAGTTATAACTTTTTGTTATATTGTTATGATCGTGTTGGTTATCACTTAACTATGATCTATTGTGTTTCTTAAAATGATTTTGTTTGGTTATCACTCATTATGGTGTTCATAATGACTTGTTTATGATTTATTGTGATGTTAATTATGACTTATCATGATTGTTGTTTTAGTTATAATCGAAGAGATTTTTAGTTATAATCTATTATAGTCTTTTTGATTATGACTTAAAATAGCTTGGTTATAACACGAAATAAGTATCAAAACAATAACTTGAATATAATACCACCCAAATAAGAGTGTGTATTGCGGAATCTTCCAAACTTTAGAGGGTTAACATGAAGCTTTCGCGTATGATCAAGTGTACTTTCTTTAATCTCAAAAGATTTGCATGTTAGAACATTTTCACTGAAACTTTTAAAAATTGTACAAGTCAATTTTTTTTTTATTTTTTGTGAAAACTTAGGGTTAAATTGGCATATGTAAATTTGAATATTCTTATAAAAAAAGTAAAATAAAATTGGCATTTTTTTTAGCATGATTCAAGACATGTCAATTGCTAACTCACTTTTGCATACTTTTTTTTCTTCTTCATTTTTTTATTTTTATTTTTATTTTTATTTTTTTGTTTTGTGATCAATAGAAATTTCTATTAAAGTAAAGATTGCCAAGCAGCACTTACAAGGAAATTATCAATAAGCTTACACCAAACTAAAAAAAAAACCTTGTGTGAAATTTCATTTTCAAAGTGTTACCTCAAAAATGACAATTCAAGTACAGATGCTCTTATGATTTACACCCTGGGTTGCCCATGCAAGTGCAATGTCACAATTACCTGTAAATTGGGTTGCTTTACACCCCCAGGAATTGAGTTGTTTGGCTCACCTGGATGTCTCTTCTTCAACTAATTAATATATAGTCCTTTTCTGCTCAAAAAAAAGTACAGATGCTCTTATGATTTGGTATATGTGTGGGTGAATGAGATTACCCACCCTTTGAGTACTCCCACTTCAAAAAATTGAGAATGAGAATGCTCCCACTTCTCATTTTTTAATTCTCTAACAATTGTCAAAAATTAGCAGTATGAAACTTTCACCCTTTTTTCTAGATGGAGAAAGAAATTCAAATAGTTTATCATCATTCAATCAAAAAACAAAAAGGAAAAAGATAGAACAAAAGAACGATGTCAAACATGTTACAGTAAAATTTGTGTTTTTTTTTTGGTGGGGTAAATTTTGGGTTGTTTTCTAGAGGAAAAAAAAAAAAAAAATCTTTCTGATAGATCCTTAGTTTGATAATCATTTTTGTGTTCCTATGATGAGAGGCAAACAAAAGAGAAAGCCAAAAGTAAGAGAAAGAAAATAGTCAAAACACAAACTTTGTTTGTACATATATCAGTAATTGTTTTTGAGTTGATGTTTTGTAGAGAGGTTCAAAAAAATTGGTAAAAGAATAAATTGATTTGAACAAGTTCAAATGGTATGATTTGATGTTGATTGTTTAGGGAACGAATTGGTTCTGATATCACAAAATTTGATTTACAATTCAGTACAAGAATTAAGGCTCAAATCAAAGAGAACTGAATAAAAACAAAGCAAAATTTTTCATGTTTTTATTAATTTTACTATGCGTATGATGTTTCACGAATATCTTTTCTTCTCATTGATTTCTTTGAACCTCACTCTCATTCCGATGTCGGTGGGGGCATTCATTGAACTTATTCACAAAATGCTCTCTCTTTGGTCAAAAATATAAGTACAGTTTTTTGTTTTCACTATTTATATGATTTTGACACTTTATATATTGCTAAAAATTCCATTTTTATAGTAATTTTTATATAATATGAATTGTTTTGTTTCTACACTATTTTATGAAAGTTAATGTGGAGAATATTTTAAAAAGTTATGAACTAAACTAATGAAAATTTTGGAGTACATGTATAGGTAGAATCAATTTTTATTGTGTTAGATAATCTTAAATATAAAAGAATATATCTATTTTTACAGTTCGGTTCTTGTTCTACATATTTTGAGATCTAATTTGATTCTTAAATTTCTGAAATTATAATGACTGGTTTAATTTTTTATTTAGCTTAAAATCAAACTAAACTGTTCCATGAACACTGCTTGCTAGTGTCATATATGTGGTTATTTGCCAATGGTTAAGATAGTTTCACAAAATAATTATAGATTTATTAAAAAAAAATTAAAATTTTAATTATTATTTTTTGTAAAATTTTCATTAAATTGAATTTTTTGTTTTTCTAAACATACCCTGAATTAAAAAATTTCCCTAAAAAAATGACAATTTGTACTTTGCAAATTTTTTAACACAATGATAAAAAGGAAAAGGAACACTTGATTACAAAACAAACAATGAAAACGAAATGGGTAAATTTGTCATTATATTGGAAATTACCCAACAAGTGACGAAGAGAAGAGCAGCACGAAATTTCCAAATGAAAATCAAATGTACTTTTGAAAAAGAGAAAAGTTAGGGATCATGAAATTTTTTTTATGAAAATGATTATGAAAGATTTATGATCCTTAGATTACCTTAATTAGTGTGTGGTGCTTTATTCTAAGTGTAATTCAAGAGTTACAAAACTTTCATGATTAATTTTATAAATTTTTTTTCATGATACGTAGTATTGCTGTTTGAAAAATCCAATGGGGTGGTACATTTACATTTATTTCATATATCATTTTAAATGATGCCCAATTTTGTGTGGACAAGGACCACAATGGTAGAATCTATTTGTGCTTTCATCACAAAGCAAATTAAATATTTTTTTGGACAATCTATGTCCTCAACGTACTTTATGTCCTATACTATATTGTGTATGGCAAGGAATTTCTAAATGCACATACACATTATTAAATAAATAATAGTAAGGGAAAATTATTTTTAAAAAAATCATGGTTTGATCCTTGTAACAAAATAAAATTTTAATTTTGTCAATTTAAATCTTAATCTTTTATTTATTTTTAATCTAAATCATTTGCCTTAAGTAAAATCAACAGAAAAAATAATATTTTAGTTATTAAATTCAATAAAATGGTATTTTAGATATTTTATGTGTATCTAATGGCTAAAATATTTATTTCTTAGACTTTCATAAATTCAATTTTAAAATTTTTTAAGCAATAATTTCAAACTCTAATATTTTGAGGCTATAATGACGAAACAATTTGAAAGATCATATTATTATTACCTATATGTTTATCTATCTACTATCCATCATATATCCACTTGTCATCCACTTATTTATTCAGGTGTACGCTTAGGTACGCTTAGGTGGTGTTTAGTAAAACTGAAAACTGAAAATTGAAAATTAAGTATTAAAAATTGAATGCTAAATTTTTTAAGTTGAAAAGCTGTTTGATAAAAATTTGAGTGATGGATTAAAAATAAATTGTTTGATATGCATAAGATCAAATTTGAAATATATTATTTTCAAATTGTATATTTTAATTTTTATAGTTTAATTGTTTGATCCTTACACACAATTATCATTAAGAACAAATCCCAAAAATTTGAAATCAAAATTTCTCAACATACCCTTTCATTGCCTCTCTTCTCAGCCACCCACCACCTCTTTTTTTTCTCTTTTTTCCGTTTTTTTTTTCTTCTTTCTCTCTCTCTCTCTCTCTCTCTCTCTCTCTCTCTCATATGGTTTTGAGAAGGTTAGGAGAGAAGAAGGGAGAAGAAAAAAAGTGTAGGAAGAAGACAAGCATTACAAAAATTGAGTTTTCTAAAGAAGACAATCTTATTTTTTGAATTATTAAAAGAATTTTGAGCATAGCTAAGCAAACATTACAATAATTAGTACCCAAAAAAATGAAAATAAGTTAATTAGGTGCACAAAAATGATGTGATCAATAAATTAGGTGGCATACTTAAATTTATGAAACTCATTAGATGCTTCATTAAGGTTCCGGAGACGAAAATTGTAAAGCTTTGTTGTGTATAAAAATCCTATTTGTAACTAAGAAATGGAACTACTAACTTGCTAACATCTTACTTTGTGTGCAAAAAAATATATTAAAAAAAAAAAAACTTTTTGTAAGTAATACACTATCGATGAACAGGATTGTGCCCACATGTTTCATCTGTTTATTTTTACTCTTCCCTTTTTCTTCTTTTACCCTAAACTTTTCCAAGAGAAAGAAAAAAAAAAAAAGAAGGACTTTCCAAAAGCTTTTTACGATGGCCGATTTATGATTTAGAGAATTTTTTTTTAAAAAAAAAAAAACAATATTAGTTGTACTAACAAGTGTATTCGATAAAATTCTTCTTTTAAGAAGCGTAAATTATGAGATTTATTGAAAATTGATAGATGTTAACAAGTGTTTTTTTTTTTTTGCATAAATTTAATTAAGTTTCTAAATGACTACCCTAATAAATATTTTTGAAGCGGCCATTAATTCGAACCAAGCCAGGGTAGGTATAGCCACCCTTGCCTTTGGGACGGTCACCTTGTTCTAATCCTCATTTTAGTAAGGACTTATAATGATGCTTTTAAAGATAAATGAGTATGCAAATGTATCTGCACAACATTTTATTTTGAGAGAAAGGGATAGAGAAGGTTATCTAAAATTACTACCGTAAGTCACATAAGCCATAATTATCTTGATGAAGTGGCAAATCAATGTAGCATATTAAGAACAAAATTCTCTGAATGTCACTACAACATAAATAAAATTTGAGCTGACGGACGGACTAATATTAACTTTAATTAAGAAACACATAAAGTGTTTCATCAAAATATGCTTTTATTGTGTTCTAGTTTGAAATCTATTGTTTAAAAGACCCGTTAAATTTTAACAAAATTCATGTCATTACCCTTCCAAGTTGGTTTAGGACCACATTTCATTTGATTGTGTTGGCTAATAATTCTAAGTAACCAACCCCACAAGCCACTTAGTGCTAATAATTGTAAAATTTGCCTCCCACCTAACCACCACAGTTGCTTTTCTTTAATTAAGAAAAGGCTGGTATAAGTAATTTTCTTTTCATTTGTGTTTTGAAAAACATGATAGTGCTTATTGTTTGTTGCATTTCCTTTTCTCTCTCTCTTCCCTCCCTCTCTCTGATATCTATGTCTCTATCCACCTCTTGGGATTATTCTAAGAAATCCTTGTAAGTTGTAACTTTAGTAATTTTGTCTTCATTTCTCTTTTGAACAGAGTAATAGTGCTTATTGTTGGTTGAATTTTATTGCTTCTCTCTCTCAAATATATGAAAAACATATTATTTGTGCAAAACTTGTTACTGAAATGATGTGACAATGTAATTTTTATAATTAACAGTCATTTTTAGTGAATTATTTGTTTTGAAATGATGAGCTCACAATGCAATAACATCATTTTATATAATTTTTTTATTTTTATCTTTATATAATATTACTCTTCAATGATTTATGTCTCGATCCAATTCTTGAAATTATTCTAAGAAGTACTTATAAGTAGTGAAGCACTTAGAAATAAAGTCAAAAACTAGTGCTTGGTGAAATGTTTTACACAATCATAGAGAAGGTAAACATTCCTTTACATATTGGTTAGGATTATGATTTTTTTCACGAGGAAATTATAGTGAGATTGAAATCTTAATTAGGTCATTTGGAAAGATTCCTAAAGTCAAATGCAATAATCTTATGAAGGCCGAGTTACTTGAGACGTCAAGAATACTATAAACCGGTTGGCAAGCATTTTCAGTTATGACACAGAAACCAATGCAATATTGACCAATTAAAGTAACCCAAACGTATAATAGTAATACTACCATATTAAAAAATTTTGAAAATTGTAAAAGCCTTCGAGACATTGATTTGTAATTATAATTTAATTTTAAATAATGAATAATAATTTTTATTAAATAATTAACAATAAATTGACACAATGATTTAATATGAAAAAAATATAATTGTGATTAAAAAACCATGGGCCAAAGTTACTAAACAATCTATTGAAAAGACAAAAAAAAAAATTACACACGAAAACCCATAATTACCTAATGTATTTACGCCCGAATTGAACCAAACTCGGTGTGCCTCTTCCACCACCGTTTTCACCTTGAAATTGCTTTGTCCAACGTTAAATCTATAACACCGATATTGAATCCACGATGATGAACTATTTCAGAATCCACCAAAGTTTTAGGCTCAAGTTTCATAGAATCCACCGATGAATACAACTCTCTCTTTGTGAATGAAAGAACAAAACAACCTTTGATAATAGCCAATATGAAACTCGTTGATCAATCGATGACCCTTAAATGAACAAGGAAAATAATAAATAAACACCTTCCAATATAGAACACTTTATATTTTACTTCTCTCTAAGAATCTAGATGGGTTCAACCCTAAAACTAGCAAACAACACACTTTATATTAAACAGAGCCGCGAAAATCGCTTGAGCGCTCAGTTTATTACTCGAGCAGTGTGACTAAAGAAGGTGCTGACATATAGGCCAACCGTTTGAGTGCAACTTCTACCGCTTAAGCGATAAAATATGTTTCCTAAAAGTTCAGAATACAAATAGAGATACTTGATTAACCATTTCACCGCTCGAGTGCACAAAAAACAGCTTGAGTGGTTAATCAACTTTGACTTTTTTTCTTAGCTTTGACCCCCATACATAATTAGCGAAATGGCAAACAAGAAATGCTAAAGTCAATATACGGAATGTTAGTACAAACTTCTCTACACAGGCACAACTCAAGTTGGATTCACATTTAAAACTCTCATAACTCACAAATACAATAGAGTGAATAAAAATACAATTGAATGAAATTTTGTTCAACGGGATTGCCAATTACAAAAATCTAACAATTTTATTTAGAAACATTAATGTACGATTCAAATTTATTTCATACTTAAATCTACATTACACTAATTCAATTTTCACCACACAATCAAATTATCCGAAAAAAGCTCAGTGATTACTTTGGGATTGTAGCATTTTTTAAAATATAATCATATATAGGGTAAATTACACTCATCTCTCTTGAGATTTGAAAAATTATAATTAGTTTTATATTTTTGACACAATTATACGGATATCTCTCAATATTTTAATTTACGTAATCCTTAGACCTGTTTTCATTGGTAATTTGTTAGTTATATAAGTAAAAAAAGAGGTTGTCCAAACCTAACCTGAATTGTGCTAAGAGTGGCCCAAGTCCCCCTAAGCCTAAATTATAACCGGAGCTTGTTTGCTCAAGCTTAGCTCGAGTTAGGCCCAATTTGTACCTAAATTTGAGGAGGGAGGGCAGGGGAGAGGGGGGGGGGGGTTTCCCTTTTTTTAAAAGTTAATTATTTAAAATTAGACTATATTTACATTTTTTTAATAAAATCATCAATAATATCAAAACAAATATTTTATATAATGTGAGAGAGATAAGAATTGAAAAACCAATATAATTCATTTTAGCATGATCCAATGACTAATAATTTATATGTATATTTAACACACACACACACACACACATATATATATATATATATGTTGGAAAAATGGTGTTTTATATGGCTTATTTTGGGCCAACTTTGAGGCCAAAATGAAGTGGGCCCCAAACGTCTTTTGGGGTGGGTCCGAAAAGGTGACGTGTTCCTTACCGCGTGGCAAGTCACACGGTGAAGACGGAACGTCAAAACCATTTATGAGTGAATGGGAAGTTGACGTCGTTTTCGGGTCTAACATTAATTTTTTAGATAAAATTCATTTGAATTTTTTCAATAAAAAATTATTGTGGGAATTTAATTTAATTCTAAATTCAAATTTTGGGTTCCTAAATGGTTTCCTAAAGTTTGTACCTCTTCTTTTATTTATTAAACTATTTAAATAAATATATATATATATATATATATTCTAATTGTTTAGTATATATATTTACCAAATAGTTTAATAATAAATTTTCCATTCAGGTGGTAGAAAACTATTCCACTATACGATTGGTTTTTATTAAACTATTTAAATAGTTTAATAAGTTTAGTCCAACAGTTTGAATTTTTGTTCTGCAACGGTCAGATTCAATTTTTCAATTAGCACCTGTTCGGCTTCCTCACCTGTTCGGATCTAATTTTTGGCTATATATACAATCATTTTCCAACAGTTCGGATGATTAAAGAAATCAGTCTGTAAATTCAGTTTTCCTGTCCTAAATTCTGCACTTATGCATTATTCTTCATATTAGATTTAGAATAAAATTCAGAGAGTTAGAACACAGGTTTGGTTCGCCGAACAAATTGTTTGGAGTGCTACTACAATTTGTGAAGATCATTGTATCTTGGGAGATAGACGCCACTCAACTGTAAGTACCGTAGCGGAGCGAATCTGTCTTAAGGACAGAGTGTCACACACTCGACTTGGTCTTTTAATTTTTACTTGGTTCAACAAAATAATTTCTGTAAGTTTTATTATATTTTGTTTGAATTAATTTCAGTTTATTTTATTTACACAGAAGATTGTTCCAACAATCTTAAGACAGATTTGAATTATTCTGTTTACAGAATTTTTCGTTTGTTTCCTTTTCTCTTTCTTCTTTTAAGAAAATTATTTTTTGAGTTTTCATTACTTAAAATTCTGTTTCAGTATTTTAATTATTGGAGTGTTACAAGAAATTTTAGTTTCTGTGTGAAATTAATTTGGTTAAATAAAATTTTATTTTATTTCCAAATTAATTGAAAAATAAAAGTTATATTCTTATTTCTTTTATTTTACAGAATTTAATTTTCTGTGTGAAATTATTTTGGTTAAATAAATTTTTATTTTATTTCCAACTTAATTGAAAATTAAAAGTTACATTCTTGTTTCTTTTATTTTTACAGAATTTAATTCTGTGAATTTGGATTAGTTTTCTGTGTGGAATTAATTTGGTTAAATAAAATTTTATTTTATTTTATTTCCAAATTAATTGAAAATAAAAGTTACATTTTGTTTTGTTTCTTTTATTTTAACAGAATTTATTTCTGTAGTTTTGGTTTAATTTGTTTAAATAAAATTTTATTTTATTTTTCAAATTAATTGAAAATAAAAGTTACAATTCTTGTTTCTTTTATTTTTAGGAAACCACTTAGGAACCCAAAATTTGAATTTAGAATTAAATTAAATTCGCACAATAATTTTTTATTGAAAAAATTCAAAAGAATTTTATCAAATAAAAATTAATGTTAGACTCGAAAACGATGTCAACTTCCCATTCACTCATAAATGGTTTTGACGTTCCGTCTTCACCGTGTGACTTGCCACGCGGCAAGGAACACTTCACCTCTTCGGACCCACCCCAAAAGACGTTTGGGGTCCACCCAAATTGAGCTAAAAAATATGCCTATATAAAACCATTTTTCCAACAATCCCCCACATGAATGGAATTTGACGGAGAGAAAATGCAACAACCTGATCTAATTACAGAGAGTACAGAAATTGGAAATATTCTGCAAAGGATAGGTAGCTTTTGGCTTTGAACCTTCCCTTGTGAGACACTATCGGATTTACTAGCTAAACAGTGAACATGATGTCTTAAACTGTTCAGCTGTTTGTGTAAACCAAGACAATAGAACCCACAGTATATCTCCAGACACAGTTTAGTTCTCACTATTGTGTTCATTTTGGCCCTGAACAGCCTGGTCTTTCATGAGTGCTCTAAAGACTTGTAGCCCTTCACAAATCTTATAGAACCGGCCCAGTTCACACTCACATAGGTGATTCTTATGAAGAGTATCTTGCAATACTCCACTAGGTTAACCTAGATATAAGAATCATTAAAAGTTTTACTTAACCTAAAACGCTGCAGACATCACTATTTTATCATAGAAATGGGTAGGAGTTAGACTCCCCAGTGATCCTTCTGAGTTATTCACAACTCGGCTGTCCCTTTCAACCTAGATCTTGGGATCTCCAGTCAACTAGGTTGGGTTGCCGTTTTTGGTAACTCTTATTTAATAGGCTTTAGTTCCATTTCCCTCGATGAATTCTCAACTAACTCTCTTGCTAACCCTTTGGTTAGTGGATCCGCTATGTTATCTTTAGACTTAACATATTCTATGGAAATAATTCCATTAGAGAGTAGTTGTCTCACGGTGTTATGTCAACGACGAATGTGTCGTGACTTACTGTTATACATATGACTCTGTGCTCTACCTATAGCTGATTGACTATCGCAATGTATGCATATAGCAGGCACCGGTTTTGGCCAAATTGGAATATCTTCAAGGAAGTAGCGAAGCCATTCTGCCTCTTCCCCTGCTTTGTCTAAGGCTATGAATTCTGATTCCATAGTAAACCTAGCAATGCAAGTCTGTTTGGAAGATTTCCAAGATACAGCCGCCCCACCAAGAGTAAAGACATACCCACTGGTGGACTTTGAGTCTTTTGTATCCGATATCCAATTTGCATCACAGTATCCTTCAAGTACTGCTGGATATCTAGTATAATTCAGCCCAATATTACGAGTAAATCGGAGATACCTTAGAACCCTAATAATTGCTTTCCAGTGTTCTACTCCCGGATTACTTGTATATCTACTTAATTTACTTACTGCATAAGCTATATCTGGGCGAGTGCAGTTCATCAAGTACATTAAGCTTCCAATAATTTGGGCATACTCTAATTGAGAAATACTGTCCTGTATATTCTTAGAAAGATACAAATTAACATCTACAGGAGTTCTAGCAAGATGATCATCATCTTTGCTGAATTTGTCAAGTATTTTCTCAATGTAATGAGATTGTGACAAAGCATATCCTTCTGATGTTTTGGTAATTTTTATACCAAGTATTACATCAGCAATGCCCATGTCCTTCATGTCAAAATGTTTATTCAACATTTTCTTGGTAGTTTTAATCATGTCATTATTACTACCAATGATGAGCATATTATCTACATAAAAACATACAATGACATAACCTTTATCTGTGTTTTTAATATAAACACATTTGTCACACTCATTAATTTTAAATCCATTTGACATCATTGCCTTGTCAAATTTCTCATGCCATTGCTTTGGCGCTTGTTTTAAACCATATAATGATTTAACCAATTTACACACTTTCTTTTCTTTTCCTGGAACAGAAAAACCTTCTGGTTGTTCCATGTAAATTTCTTCATTTAACTCACCATTTAAGAAAGCGGTTTTCACATCCATTTGATGAATTTCTAGATTATAAAGAGATGCAATGGCAATTAGCATTCTAATGGATGTTATTCTAGTAACCGGTGAGTATGTGTCAAAATAGTCTAGACCTTCTTTTTGTCTAAATCCTTTGACCACAAGTCTTGCCTTGTATTTGTCAATTGATCCATTCGCTTTCATTTTCCTTTTGAAAATCCACTTGTACCCAGGAGGTTTACAACCTGGTGGCAAGTCCACTAATTCCCAAGTGTGATTTTGTAAGATGGATTCAACTTCACTGTTGACAGCTTCTTTCCATAAAGGAGCTTCAGGACTGGACATAGCCTCTTTAAAAGTTAAAGGCTCATTTTCTAACAAATATGTTAGAAAATCTGGACCAAACGATTTTGAGGTTCTAGCACGTTTACTACGCCTAGGTTCCTCTTCCTCATTTTGATCTAACTCTTGTTCTTGATCATGTTCTTGATCCTGACTAGTAATAGCATCAAAAGATCTTTTATTAGTACTAGTCTCTTATCCAGTCTTCTTTCGAAATACATGTTCAAAGAATGACGCATTCCGAGACTCAATAATAGTATTTACATGCATTTCGGAATGTTCTGATTTATTAATCAAAAACCGATATGCACTACTATTCTTGGCATAACCAATGAAAATGCAATCAATGTCCTTAGGACCTATCTTAGTCTTTTTAGGACTAGGAATAGCCACTTTAGCCAAACACCCCCACACTTTTAAGTATTTGTAGGATGGTACTCTTCCATGTCACAATTCATAAGGTGTTTGATTCACTTTCTTTCGGGGTACTTTATTAAGTATATAATTAGCAGAAAGTATTGCTTCCCCCCACAAGTTCTGAGGTAATCCAGAACTGATTAACATGGCATTCATCATTTCTTTTAAAGTCTTATTTTTCCTTTCAGCAATTCCATTTTGCTGAGGTGAGTAAGGAGCAGTAGTTTGATGAATTATTCTATGTTCTTTACAAAACTCACCAAAAGGTGATTCATATTCACCACCTCTATCACTTCTAAGTTTCTTGATTTTCTTACCAAGTTGATTTTCAACTTCATTCTTATATTGAATGAAAGTTTCCAAAGTTTCATCCTGGTTCGAATTAAATAAACATAACTATATCTAGTACAGTCATCTATAAAAGTGATAAAATATTTTTTCCCACCTCTAGTTTGAATTGATTTAAAATCACAAATGTCACTATGAATTAATTCAAGTGGTTCCGTACTTCTTTCAATTGAATGAAAAGGAGTTTTAGATAATTTTGCCTCAACACAAATTTCACATTTATGATTTGAATCAATGTCAAATTTAGGTAAACATTCCATATTAATTAATCTACGCAAAGATCTATAATTAACATGTCCTAGTCTACCATGCCATAAATTTGAAGACTCAAGCAAGTAAGAAGAATATGTAGTATTATTAATAACTGAGGGTACAACGGTCATTACATTTAACTTGAAAAGGCCATCAGACATGTAACCTTTTCCTACATACATCCCAGTTTTAGTAAGTACAAACTTGTCACTTTGAAAAACTAGCCTAAACTCATTCTTACTCAACAAAGATCTGAAAACTAAATTCTTGCGAATGTCCGGTACATGCAGCACATTGTTGAGAGTGAGTTTCTTTCCAGATGTCATCTTGAGTACAATCTTTCCTTGTCCTTCAACTTTGGAAGTTGAGGAGTTGCCCATAAAAAGTTGTTCACCATTGTCCACTGAAGAATAAGATGTGAACATCTTTTTGTCGGCACAAATATGGCGAGTAGCACCAGTGTCCACCCACCATTCTTTAGGATTTCCGACAAGATTTGCCTCGGAAACAACTGCAGAAAGATTTATGACATCTACACCATTGGAAATTATATCCATTTCGGTTATATCGGCTTTAGTAACATTCTTACTTGTTCTTGCTTTGCCTTTGCAAAAATCAGTTCTTGAGAACTTCTCTAGTTTTCCACCATGATTCACTGGCACAGTCCCAACATAAGGAGAGGTTGGCATAATGGCAATCACCATACCAGTACTGGTTTGAACATTAGATTGACCAATTTTAGTAGCCATAAATTATAAATTATAAAATAAAATTATAATTAGAATTTTATATTACAGAGAAAATTTAAACCAAAAAACACAAAATTTTAAATTCTGTAAAAATAAAAGAAACAAGAATTGTAACTTTTATTTCCAATTAATATGAAAAATAAAATAAAATTTTATTTAAACAAATTAAACCAAAACTACAGAAATAAATTCTGTTAAAATAAAAGAAACAGAACAAAATGTAACTTTTATTTTCAATTAATTTGGAAATAAAATAAAATTAAATTTTATTTAACCAAATTAATTCCACACAGAAAACTAATCCAAATTCACAGAATTAAATTCTGTAAAATAAAAGAAACAAGAATGTAACTTTTAATTTTCAATTAAGTTGGAAATAAAATAAAAATTTATTTAACCAAAATAATTTCACACAGAAAATTAAATTCTGTAAAATAAAAGAAATAAGAATATAACTTTTAGTTTTCAATTAATTTGGAAATAAAATAAAATTTTATTTAACCAAATTAATTTCACACAGAAACTAAAATTTCTTGTAACACTCCAATAATTAAAATACTGAAACAGAATTTTAAGTAATGAAAACTCAGAAAATAATTTCTAAAACCCAAAATTAATTTCTGAAAAAATTCCATAAAAATATATTCTGAATTGTTAATGACACCAGTATCGTACTACTAGTTGTCAAAGAAAAGAGACAGTATATTACTACTATCTGTCAAATAGCATATAAACACTATTTGTTTTTCCGACCAGAATATTATTTTGTAAATCCACAGAAAATAATTTTCTTAAAAGAAAAAAAAGAAAAGGAAACAAACAAAAAATTCTGTAAACAGAATAATTCGAATCTGTCTTAAGATTGTTGGAACAATCTTCTGTGTAAATAAAAAACTTGAAATAAATTCAAACAAAATAAATAAATAACATACCGGATTTATTTATCAAACCGAATTAAAATTAAGACCAAGTCGAGTGTGTGACACTCTGTCCTTAAAACAGATTCGTCCCGCTATGGTGCTTACGGTTGAGTGGCGTCTATCTCCCAGGATACAATGATCTTTAATCAACTTGTAGTAGCACTCCAAAACAAATTGTTCGGCGAACCAATCCTGTGTTCTAACTCTCTGAATATTTATTCTTAAATCTAAAATGAAGAATAATGCACTAAAAGTAATTTGGACAGCAAAAAGACAAAATATGAGACTGATTTTTTCGGATGGAATTTGGATTCCCCAAGATTGCTGGATATATGAAGTATTTATAGGCAAAATTTACACTGCCCCGAACAGGTGTGAATGGACTAAACAGGTGCAACAAGTGCCAACATTAATTGTTTGAAATTCAAACAATCAGTTAAAAAACCGAATCTTACCGTTGCTATCTTGGAACAGCTTTTTCACATATTTTGAAAAAAGAGCCATTGGTACCAAAGTTCTAAACTGTTGGACTTTTGTTATATAAACCAATTGAAATATATATATATATATATATATGAAACTTTTTGAATATATATATATATTAAACTAATTTGAATAGTTTAACAAATAAAGGAAGAGGTATAAATTTTAAGAAATCACTTAGGAACTTAAAATTTGAATTTATAATTAAATTAAATTCCCACAATTACAAACTTTAGGAAACCACTTAGGAACCCAAAATTTGAATTTAGAATTAAATTAAATTCCCACAATAATTTTTTATTGAAAAAATTCAAAAGAATTTTATCAAATAAAAATTAATGTTAGACTCGAAAACGATGTCAACTTCCCATTCACTCATAAATGGTTTTGACGTTCCGTCTTCACCGTGTGACTTGCCACGCGACAAGGAACACTTCACCTCTTCGGACCCACCCCAAAAGACAAAACTTGAAATAAATTCAAACAAAATAAATAAATAACATAGCGGATTTATTTATCGAACCGAATTAAAATTAAGACCAAGTCGAGTGTATGACACTCTGTCCTTAAGACAGATTCGCCCCGCTATGGTGCTTATGGTTGAGTGGCGTCTATCTCCTAGGATACAATGATCTTTAATCAACTTGTAGTAGCACTCCAAAACAAATTGTTTGGCGAACCAAACCTGTGTTCTAACTCTCTGAATATTTATTCTTAAATCTAAAATGAAAAATAATGCACTAAAAGTAATTTGGACAGCAAAAAGACAAAATATGAGACTGGTTTTCCAATTTGGCCAAAACCGGTGCTTGTTATATGCATACATTGCGATAGTCAATCAGCTATAGGTAGAGCACAGAGTCATATGTATAACGGTAAGTCACGACACATTCGTCGTCGACATAACACCGTGAGACAACTACTCTCTAATGGAATTATTTCCATAGAATATGTTAAGTCTAAAGACAACATAGCGGATCCACTAACCAAAGGGTTAGCAAGAGAGTTAGTTGAGAATTCATCGAGGGGAATGGGACTAAAGCCTATTAAATAAGAGTTACCACAACGGCAACCCAACCTAGTTGACTGGAGATCCCAAGATCTAGGTTCAAAGGGATAACCGAGTTGTGAATGACTCAGAAGGTTACGGTTGAGTGGCGTCTATCTCCTAGGATACAATGATCTTCACAAATTGTAGTAGCACTCCAAACAATTTGTTTGGCGAACCAAACCTGTGTTCTAACTCTCTGAATTTTATTCTAAATCTAAAATGAAGATTTATGCACAAAACAAATACTGGACAACAAAGATACTGATTTTCGGATGTAAATTGGATCCCCCAAGACTGCTGGATTTATGGAGTATTTATAGGCAAAACCTGTGGTCCGAACAGGTTCCTAAAATGAATGAACAGATGCAACAGTTTAATTTCTAACAATTCTGACCGTTGGAAAAGACAAAATTTCAAACAATTGAAAAGTGCCGTTGGTCCAAAGTCAAAGCAACTGTTGGGAAAAACATTAAACTATTGGAAAACATTTATTAAACTATTTTGAATAGTTTTATCATCTTTTAGGAAACCACAATTTGAATTTAGAATTAAATTAAATTCCCACAATTACAAATTTTAGGAAACCACTTAGGAACCCAAAATTTGAATTTAGAATTTAAATTAAATTCCCACAATAATTTTTATTGAAAAAATTCAAATGAATCTTATCTAAAAAAATAATGTTAGATCCGAAAACGACGTTAACTTCCCATTCACTCATAAATGGTTTTGACGTTCCGTCTTCACCGTGTGACTTGCCACGCGGCAAGGAACACTTCACCTCTTCGGATCCATCCCAAAAGACGTCTTGATTGGACTGTAGACATTGTATAATGTGTTGTCAAGTCCGTTCAAGACGTAATTCCGGCAAAGGAAATTGGCATGTTTCTAGGCATCAACCGCAACAACCATTTGCCAGTTGGTTTCATCCTCTTTCAGGATAGGAGCATCTTCACGGAGGAAACGAGCCAGGTTCAGAGTTGTAAGATAGAACAACATTTTCTGTTGCCATCTTTTAAAGTCAGTTCCTGAGAACTTCTCTGGCTTTTCACCGTGATTTATCGGTACTGTCATCACAGGAGAGGGGATTGGTGCAATCGCAGCCACCACAGTAGTACTTGTTTGGGCATTAGTTTCAGTAGCCATCAATTCTAATATATAATACAAAATTATAATTAGAATTTACACTACACAGAAAATTAAACCAAATTCACAGAATTATTTTAATTGTTCAACATAGCATATAAATTATTTTAATTATTAAACCTGTTCAACATAGCATATAAATTATTTTAATTCTTTAATAAGTTTAAACTCCTTTTCAAATTATTTTGTTTAAAATTATTTTGTTTCCTTTTTCTTCTTTTTAGTAAATTATTTTTCTGTGAATTTACAAAATAATATTCTGGTTAGAAAAACAAATAGTGATTATATGCTATTTGACAGATAGTAGTAATATACTGTCTCTTTTCTTTGACAACTAGTAGTATGATACTGGTGTCATTAACAATTCAGAATATATTTTTGTGAAATTTTGTCAGAAAATTAATTTTGGTTTTTAGAATTTATTTTCTGAGTTTTCATTAATTAAAATTCTGTTTCAGTATTTTAATTATTGGAGTGTAACAAGAGATTTAAATTTCTGTGTTTGTTAGAAAATGATTTGTTAGAACAATCTTCTAAGTAAATAAAATAAATTGAAATAAAACCAAACAAATAAATAAATAACGTACCGTAATTATTTATCAAACTGAATTAAAAATTCAAAGACCAAGTCGAGTGTGTGACACTCTGTCCTTAAGACAGATTCGCCCTGCTACGGTGCTTACGGTTGCGTGGCGTCTATCTCCCAGGATAGTAGTAATAATGACATGATTAAAACTACCAAGAAAATGTTGAATAAACATTTTGACATGAAGGACATGGGCATTGCTGATGTAATACTTGGTATAAAAATTACCAAAACATTAGAAGGATATGCTTTGTCACAATCTCATTACATTGAGAAAATGCTTGACAAATTCAGCAAAGATGATGATCATCTTGCTAGAACACCTGTAGATGTTAATTTGTATCTTTCTAAGAATGTACAGGAAAGTATTTCTCAATTAGAGTATGCCCAAATTATTGGAAGCTTAATGTACTTGATGAACTGCACTCGCCCAGATATAGCTTATGCAGTAAGTAAATTAAGTAGATATACAAGTAATCCGGGAGTAGAACACTGGAAAGCAATTATAAGGGTTCTTAGATATCTCCGATTTACTCGTAACATTGGGCTTAATTATACTAGATATCCAGCAGTACTTGAAGGATACTGTGATGCAAATTAGATATCGGATACTAGAGACTCGAAGTCCACTAGTGGGTATGTTTTTACTCTTGGTGGGGCGGCTGTATCTTGGAAATCTTCTAAACAAACTTGTATTGCTAGGTCTACTATGGAATCAGAATTCATAGCCTTAGACAAAGCAAGGGAAGAGGCAGAATGGCTTCGCCACTTCCTTGAAGATATTCCAATATGGCCAAAACCGGTGCCTGCTATATGCATACATTGCGATAGTCAATCAGCTATAGGTAGAGCACAGAGTCATATGTATAACGGTAAGTCACGACACATTCGTCGTTGACATAACACTGTGAGACAACTACTCTCTAATGGAATTATTTCCATAGAATATGTTAAGTCTAAAGATAACATAGCGGATCCACTAACCAAATGGTTAGCAAGAGAGTTAGTTGAGAATTCGTCGAGGGAAATGGGACTTAAGTCTATTAAATAAGAGTTATCACAACGGCAACCCAACCTAGTTGACTGGAGATCCCAAGATCTAGGTTCAAAGGGACAACCGAGTTGTGAATGACTCAGAAGGATCACTGGGGAGTCTAACTCCTACCCATTTCTTTGATGAAATAGTGATGTCTGCAATGTTAAAGGTTAAGTAAAATTTTAATGATTCTTATATCTAGGTAAACCTAGTGGAGTATGGTAGGATACTCTTCATAAGAATCACCTATGTGAGTGTGAACTGGGCCGATTCTATGAGATTTGTGAAGGGCTACAATTCTCTAGAGCACTCATGAAAGACCAGGTTGTTCAGGGCCAAAATGAACACAATAGTGAGAACTAAACTGTGTTTGGGGATATACTGTGTGAGTTTTATTGTCTTGGTTTACACATACGGCTGAACAGTTCAAGACATCATGTTCACTGGTTAGCTAGTAAATCCGATAGTGTCTCACAAGGGAAGGTTCAAAGCCAAAAGTTACCTATCCTTTGCAGAATATTTCCAATTTCTGTACTCTCTTATTAGATCATGTTGTTGCATTTTCTCTCTGTCAAATTCCATTCATGTGGGGGATTGTTGGAAAAATGGTGTTTTATATGGCTTATTTTGGGCCAACTTTGAGGCCAAAATGAAGTGGGCCCCAAACGTCTTTTGAGGTGGGTCCGAAGAGGTGACGTGTTCCTTGCCGCGTGGCAAGTCACACGGTGAAGACGGAACGTCAAAACCATTTATGAGTGAAGGGAAGTTGACGTCGTTTTCGGGTCTAACATTAATTTTTTAGATAAAATTCATTTGAATTTTTTCAATAAAAAATTATTGTGGGAATTTAATTTAATTCTAAATTCAAATTTTCGGTTCCTAAGTGGTTTCCTAAAGTTTGTAATTTTGGGAATTTAATTTAATTCCAAATTCAAATTTTGGGTTCCTAAGTAGTTTCCTAAAATTTGTACCTCTTCTTTTATTTATAAAACTATTCAAATAAATATATATATTCTAATTGTTTAGTATATATATTTACCAAATAGTTTAATAATAAATTTTCCATTCAGGTGGTAGAAAACTATTCCACTATACGGTTGGTTTTTATTAAACTATTTAAATAGTTTAATAAGTTTAGTCCAACAGTTTGAATTTTTGTTCTGCAACGGTCAGATTCAATTTTTCAATTAGCACCTGTTCGGCTTCCTCACCTGTTCGGGTCTAATTTTTGGCTATATATACAATCATTTTCCAGCAGTTCGGATGATTAAAGAAATTAGTCTGTAAATTCAGTTTTCCTGTCCTAAATTCTGCACTTATGCATTATTCTTCATATTAGATTTAGAATAAAATTCAGAGAGTTAGAACACAGGTTTGGTTCGCCGAACAAATTGTTTTGAGTGCTACTGTATCCTGGGAGATAGACGCCACTCAACCGTAAGCACCGTAGCGGGGCGAATCTGTCTTAAGGACAGAGTGTCACACACTCGACTTGGTCTTTTAATTTTTGTTTGGTTCAACAAAATAATTTCTATAAGTTTTATTATATTTTGTTTGAATTAATTTCAGTTTATTTTATTTACACAGAAGATTGTTCCAACAATATATATATATATATATTCGGACTTCAGGTTGTTCGGATTGTTTAGTGTCTTTACCTAAGTCGGCCCAAATTTAATTTGGACTTCTGAAGTTTTCCCAAGCCTACACCAATTCAAAAATATTTTGTCCAAATCTTAAAAAAAATCGAGCTGGGCTCGAGTTGAGCTTGCTCACGTTACATCCCTAACTGAAAATGAGTCTATCTATTTGAGTAATTTGTCGAAAAAGGTTGCCATCCCTCTCAATGTTTGAAAACCAGGACTAGACTGACTTGTCGGACTGGTGACCGGACCTAGTTCTGGTTCAAATGGCCCTTCAAACTCAGACTATGCTCAAAATTAGTTTAGAATTTGAAAACCAGAAGAACCGCCAGTTCAACCGGAATAATCGGCGAATTGGTCACGGGTCAACATAATCGATCGGGTTTGAAGAATTGAAATTTATTTCAAAAATATATTGTGGTGAGAACTTGAACATAGAACCAAGTGCATAAAAAGGAAGAACTCTAATCATTATGCTATCAACACAATTATTGACAATGTAATACGTATATATACTATAAATTCAATATTATCTTAATTGTTTTTACTAAAAATCAAACGTAAAATAAATTTAAGATTTTTTTGTTGTAATTGTTTATTATTTATTATTTTGGAATTTTAATATCTATATTTTTTATACTTATAAATTTTAATATATTTATGAAATAATTATGACATCACGGTTTAATTCTGGTTCACTCGTTGTTGAATCAATGACCTGTCTGTCCTCCGATCATTTTTTTCAGTTCACTCACCGATTTGATTTTCAAAACATTGATCCCTCTCTTGGTGATAGTAGCTCTTCTCTATGGTTTCCGGATGACGGGAATAACAAAGCAAAAATTTTGAAATGAACACAAAATGTCAATATATGAATTGTTTCATTATTCGTTATTTCTGGGTCTTTTCGTTGCATTCACTTACAACAAGAAAGTTTGGTGCAGCAAGTTAGTGTAATCATGTAAAATTGTATTTCCTTTAAATCTTAAGAAAGGTAATTGATACCAAAAAAAAAAAAAAACCTTTTCACCAAAAAAATAATAATAATAATAATTGAAAAACAATATTCTAATATGATGTTTTATAAATTAGTAGTGATAGCATCTCTAACAGTTAGCCAAAATCTCTGTTAAAGTTTTTTTTTTTTTTTTTGTTAACTCTAATAATTTGCCAAATAAATAGTCAAATGATAACTTTGTCAAATTTGACCAAGGTTTGGCACAACCAAATTTGCGACATCAGTTTTGTATGGTGATTAGCAATTTTTGATTATAGTGAGATGATCTAATGGATTAAAAGAAAGAAAGAAAGGTAAAATTACACAAAAATAAAGATAAAAAAGGTTTGAGTAAAGTGACAAAAAAAAGTTGAAAAAATGGCCCTGTAATTCGTCAAAAATTGGCTTTAGCTTTGCCAATTAGACTATAATCATTTGAGGTTTTGATCTGGTGTTATTTTTATACAACTCTTAATGATCTATTTAAAAAAAATAAAAATAAAAATAGAAAAAAACTTGAAGGGGAGGAAAGAACTTTAGCTTCTAAAAATTAAGGGGGGAAAAAACAATTTATGAAACACAAGATTCTTATCCACCCGTGTGTTTGGTATGAAGATTTTATTGAATGGAATTTGATCCTTGTTTACATTTGCCAGCTTAAAATAATTTCGTTTTTATGTTTAAATTTTGGATTAATAGAAGAATTTGTGGGGAAAAAAAGGGTAAAGATTAGTGAAAAAAATTAATCTTTTGTTTCATTGGCAAATTTATTCTATATGTTTCTTTTCCTTTATAAATTCTTATATAAATTTAAAATCCAAACACAATCATCGTTTCTTTCTTATTTCTTTGCAATTTATAAAAGAATAAATTTGAAAATACAAAGTCGATCACATAATCAGACACATAATATATATTGATGGGCAAACTTATTTATTTTTTTTCAAAATTGGATCCCAAGTACAAATTTCCATTGATATATATTATGTTTCTGGTTTCTGTGTTTGTAACACAAATTAAAAAAAAAAAAAAATGAGAGACAACTAGCTAGGTTGGAGTTTGGCCTATTAGGAGCCCATTTTTGATTCATTTTATTGACTTGAACCATTCAGTTTTTAGTTTATTTCGAGTAGATCGTGAATGCAAAAAAATTAAATTGATCGAATATTAATAACTATATGTTTGAATTATATTATCTTAAAAAAAATAGACAATTTATTTTTTAAATTATATTTGTCACTCATTTCTTTTTTAAAGATAAATGTGATCTAAATATATGACTACTGATATTAAATTAATCTAATTTTTTAAATAAATAATATATCTGAGATACACTAAAAACTTCGAATGAATAAATTAAATCCTAATGAGTCCCTAATGGGCCAAACTAGACCTCCTATCCAAATAGTGGATTTAGGAGTGTAAAAATAGTCCGCGGCCCGTGGACAGCCCGAAGCCTGCTCGCGGATTAGGATGGGCTCAGCTCGATTAGGACCAGTTAAGCCCGGGCTCAATCCGAGCTGAGCCTAAGACCCTAGGCCCAGCCCTCTTGGGTCGACCCATGACCCGCTCAAAGCCTGACCCAATCGTGGCCCAGTGTCATTTTTAGTTAAAAAAAATAAAATTTTGGTGAAAAAAATAGAAAAAAAATATTCAAGCCCTATCCAAACCCGAGTTCGAGCCCAGGCCCACCGACCCGGGCCGCCCGAGGCCCAAATATCTCCTGAGACTAGGCTTTTGCCTAATTTTTTGGCCCATTGACCGACCCAGTTCGAATTTTGACGGAAACTCGCGAAATCCGACATGGACCGACCTGAGTTCGGGCACAGGTGGGCCAAATTTGCACCCCCGTGGATTGAGAGAATCTGCACTATAATAATTAATAATGAAGGCATCTTCTTTCTATGATTGTTATGATTAGATACTAATTACCAAAACAATAATATATATGCTATATGCTATATATGTATGGGGGAAAATGTTATAATGTGTGCATATTATGTGCACCCTACTATAAAATGTACAATTTTATTATAAAAATTCATAATATAAATTATAAAATGTGTAATTTTGTTACAAATTAAAATAGTAAAAAATATCATAACTAAATCATAAATTTTTACAATATCAATTTCAAAATTTGAGACATATTGTTACGTTAATTTGTAATGAAGTTACACATTTTTCCTATTTATATTATAAAATTTTGTGATAAAATTATAAATTTTTGTGATAAGATACATATATATGTGAGTATACACTATAAGATTTCCCATGCATGGGTCCATTAATCCAGTAATCTCACATTTTCTTTGTCTTGCACCTTATTCGGTTGCATTTTTTCAAACCCTGGTCGTTACCACCAACCACATTCATCCTCTCTCTCCCTCACTCTCATCAAACTATTATTGGATTATACTTTTCTTAATATAAATGATATAATGAACAACCACTACTACTATAATATAGAAATATTCTACTTGTATTATTTCTCTTGATATCCTTATGTTTTTTAGTTAGTATTATTGAATGCTTAGAGACCTAATCCAACAAACAAACTATTATTCCATTAAGAATTATATTTGAGAGACAAGAAGATATTAATGTTGGTGGATCAAATGTCAATCAAATATAGCATATGAGTAAGGAATGTAACACAAGCTCCTTTGTCATAATCTATCCCTTCTTTAGTTAATATAATTATTAGGTTGTAAAATACACTAGTTATCTTAATTTGTTGGCAAAGGGTTAGTTCACTACACTTTTGTATAAGTTAAAAGTTGATAATCAGAAAGTAAAAATTAAAAAATTTCACTCCCTCATCTTCCCATTAATTTTTTTAGTTTGTTCAAGTTATTTTTAGTCTCATAAATTATAAATAAAAATTATACCAAATAATTTGACACAATCAACTACACCAAGTACGGCCAAAAGTCAACTTGATGCAATTATGTTCATATGTACCGAATTATAAGTAAGAAGTTTTTTCTTTTATTTCTTTTCTTTTCTGGTAATTTTGACATTAATAAGAAGTTGAAAAAAATGAAAATGCATTGTAGGATTTAGAAGACAAATGAGAAATAGGAATTTAGTCTAACCATGTCCCTTACTCATTACAGAAAAGCGCTTAAGAAACCAGTTATGGGCATAAATATGAAACGAAAATCTTCTAGATTTGAAAATAAAAGTAGTATGCAAAATCTAGGCTGAGAATAAAGTACCGAGCTTTAAATCAATGCAAATAATATTGCACCTTTAGCATTGGGTGACCCTACTATTATCACTCCCCTTTTTCACTAAATGCACTTTATATATAGCACTTTATATTTTGTCCTCACTCTAAGTAAGTTAAAATAAAAAATAAAAAAATTATCTTTTAGGATGTGTTTTAGGTCATAAATTTAAATAGAAATTTGAAAAAGAAAGAAAAATGAAGAAAATTGCTACAATATCTAAGAGAGAGAGAGGGGGAGAGAGAGAGAGAGAGTATTATATTATGTGTATATTTAATTTTGTGTTGCATAATTAATGTAACAATGTATATAAGACTCCTTTATATAAGAGGAGAGAAACATAAGTATGGTAAGAATATAATATGATATGTATAATAGACAAAATATAGACTATATTTAACACCTCCCTCAAACTCAAATAGGGATACCAACTTGAGTTTTGAGAGAGAAACTAAAGTATGAAATAAAACGAAAAATAAAATAAAATATGGATAGATCCAAGGCAAATAAATTGCAAAGTCCAGATGGGAGCACATGGGTGCTTGAGATAGATCATAGGCCATAGCTAATGCCGAAAAACAATTTATGGTCATGTTGGACCGTTGAAGAAGAACTAGATGTTAAACTAACAAATGTGGCACACGCGTAACTTATAACGTGGTGCTGAACGGTGATGGCAACAAATGACATTGTGTGCTAGGGGGCAACTTATGAAAAAGTGTGCTAGGGGATAGCTTGGGTTGTGTGCCAGAGGAGACAGTTTGGGTTATGTGCCAGAGGAGACAGTTTGGGTTATGTGTCAGACGGGGTAGCTTGAGTTGTATGCCAGAGAGGGTGGCTTGGATTGTGGGCCAAAATGGGCAGCTTGGGTTGTATGTTAGAGAGGACGGTTTGGATTGTGCGCCAGAGAGGGTGGCTTGGGTTGTGTGCGAGAGGAGGTGGCTTGGATTGTGTGCCAAAGAGGGCGGCTTGGGTTGTGTACCAAAGGAGGCAGCTTAGATTGTGCACTAGAGGGGGCGGCTTAGGTTGTTTGCAAGGTGTATAACCATGCCACTGTGATATAGGTATAATACCCACCTTAAACTCAGATAGATTTAAATAAAAAAATCTATTTGAAGTTGAAGTAGAGGAAAAGATAGAGCAGAATGGAATGAAGAGACCATATTAAAAAAATAATAATAAGAATAATAATAATAATATTAGGTGCAACTTTTTTTTTTTTTTTGTAGGTGATGTAGGCTGTGAAAAAAGGTTGGTGAAAAATGACAAAAGAAGAGAAGAAAAATAAAAATTTATGCTCTAGAGAGAGCTAAAAGCCGAGGCGACGGTGGAGAAAGCTATATAGATTGATAGCTGACAGAGGAAGACAAAGGCCGAAAAGAAGCCGGCGATGTAAGGTGATGATTGGAGAGTTTTATTACCGTAAGGAATATCTTGCAGTGGAATGGGTTGAGATCCAGCGGGCAGCCAATGCAAGTTTACCACCCACCGGTAAGGCGAAGAACACTGATACCTTATTACAATATATGTGTGAGAGAGAGAGAGAGAGAGAGAGAGAGAGAGAGAGAGAGAGAGAGAGAGAATGAATATTATATTATGTGTATATTCAATATTATGTTGAATAATTAATGTAACAATGTGTACAATACTCTTTTATATAGGATGAAAGAAACTTAAATATGATAATCCTAAGTATGGTAATGAATATAATATGGTATGTATGATAGACAAAATATATAGTTACTACATTTAACAAAAATATTTAACTTATATTTCATTCATATTTACTTATATATATATATATATATATATTTCAAATCTTTATCCAAAATTATTATTTAAACATAGCCTTAGGAGATAAAAGAAGAAACATAGTGTAAGGTGACTTTTACGCCAAGTTTGGGAAGACTAAATAAGTGCACTTTTTGTCTTTTTGGACAAAAAAAGTGAGGTTGAAAATATAGATGTTTGGGTTAACTTTTTGACTTTTTATGAAAAAATGTGTAATAAAAAATTGTGAAAATTGGTTTTTAGAGGAAAATTTGAATTGTGAGTTGTGCAGCCGTAATTGTTGACTTTTGGTGAATAGTGTTAACTTTTTAACTTTTTGAGTAACTTTTTGACTTTTTGGATTATTGGGGAGTACCCAAACTTCCCAACTAAAAAATGATAAAAAAATATATATTGTAAATATAATTATCATTCACCATTATAAATAAATGATCATTCCGTAAATAGTCTAACGAATGAGCACTCTATTTCATTTCACCTTCATTCTAATGAATCAAACATAGCATAAAAGTTTGGAGAGGAACAATTTAAATAATTAACAAAAATGTAAATAATGTTGTTGCAACTTTTTGTCTAATAAAAAAATAAACAAATAAATTGAGAAGAAAATTTATTATAACACCACAAAGTAGTTACTCTGGAAAAGTTCATGGTTTCTCAATAACAATTAAGATTAATTATTTTTGAGTTTAAAATTATGTCAATGACCTTTGTAATTTTTTTGTGTTAATTTAGTCATTATAGTTTTAGTTGTATCAATTTTGTTCTTTAATTTTTATATTGTGTTAATTTAATTCAATTGATAACATTTATTAAAAGATTGTACATAAATTAAAAGTAAAATAGTTCACTCACAAGGGAATGAACAATTTTAAAATGGATGCTAAACTTCAATCACTCTGTGTAGAGTGAGTCGATCGAAGTAGGACAAGATTCTTGGAGTTCCTATATTTTCATTTTAAATATTTTACAATTAGTATTTTATTAGAAATATTGTAATTTGGTATAAATATTCTGAAAGTAAGATACGGTATACAATTCAAGGATAAAATTAGTGTAATTAGAATTATAAGGACAAAATTGACACAAAATGCAAATTACAAAGATTACAAATATAATTTATACAAAAAAAAAAAGTTACTGCTAAAATATATGGACAGCTATAAGGCTAGTTAGGACAATAATTTTTTGTATCCACAAAAAATAGATTTTATTAACTCTAAAAGTGAAATATACATTAAAAGCACTTCATAACACCCAATACTGCAGTTTGATAAAGAGCAATATTGCCTTGACAGTTTATTAACAAATTCTAGGGCTGGTACTCCAAGAATATTATTTAAAGCAATTCAAGACTTTGATGCTTCAATTCAATTAAAGAATACCATTCATCAACCCCTTCAGATGTGTGTGTGTGTTTTTTTTTCAATGTATTTCAATTACATCACAAATCGCAATTCCATATCAAGGTTTTTTTTTTTTTTTTTTTTTTTTTTTTTAAAGAAACAGTGATAACTTCATTAATGAAAGGAGAAGACACCAAACAACAACATAAATTATTTTAAAGTGGGAGAGAACCTTCAAATAAAACCACTGGTTAAAAAAAATAGTTCATTTGATAAATCTATTTCTTATTAAAAAATTCACTTTAACCACTCTAAAATATCATAAGAAAAAAAAGGTAAATTACACTCAGCTCCCTTGAGATTTGTAAAAAATATAGTTACCGTCACACTTTTAACATAATTGCACTGATCTTCCTTGAGTTTTAATTCATGTAATAGTTAGGCTACTTTTCATCAATAATTCATTAGTTGTATGATTAAAAAAAATATTATTATCTACTTTCTATTGCAATGTATATTTATATTTATTTATTTTAGCGTCTACCCATCATCATTATCATCTATAATAGTTTTGATCACTTTAGCTTACGTTTGGCAAGATGGGTTTGGAGCTTTTTTTTGACTAAAATAGTCACAAAAAATAAAATAAAGTTTTTACTTAAATAAGACAAAACATCACATCAAATTTATAATCATTACATTCTTTTTTTCACAAAAAAGTCAAAAAAATAAAAAAAAAAACCAAAATACCTTCCCAAACTAATCTTTTTAGCCTCAGGCTAAAATAGCTAAAAAAATCATAAACCCAAAAAGCCAACTGACTTTCCAAACAAAGCCTAATTATATTAAAATGAGATTAATATAATTATATAAAAAATGTGAAATTGCCCATATTTTTTCCAAACCTAAGAGGATTTGAGTCTAATTTATCCCAAGACAAACAGACTAACTCTTTTAACATTAATTTTGCAAATATTAATTTTAATTAATAAATTAACTTTTTAGTTAACTCTAGGGGTGAGTATGGTTCGGATTAGACTGGATTAGGGTAAAATCAGGACCAATCCGTTATCTATGATTTCTAAAAAATTGAAACCAATCTAATCCGTTTAAATCATGGAACCAATCCGAACCAATCCATTTAAACACGGATTTGATCGGTTTAGGACCACGGATTCACATAATTAAATAACAAAAAATATATATATAACACTTTAATTTCATAAAAACATAAGCGTAGCGCTATATTAGTTCCACAATAACAACGTGTTTTTCTATAATAGCAACATATTGTTCTAGAATTTAAATAACCATAAGAAAATTAGTTTCACCATAAAAATTTAGACCATTATAAATTAAAACTAAAAATTAACAAACAAAAGTAATAAAAGAAGACATTATACGGGTTTAGGTTTTAGTTTGGGTTTTATATAGATAAGAGAAGATACTACGAGGGAGGATATATAATAAAAATATAGACTATTTGCATACAGTTCGGATCGGTTCTAATTCGGAACCGTGGGGTTCAATCCAGAATCAATTCGTAAATTATAGATTTTTAATTTTTCAATCTAGAACCAAATCATGGATTCAAAAAATTAATCCAAACATATCAAATTAGACTGAATTAGATCGGATTACGGATTCTACAGATTCCTCACTCGGCTGGTTAACTCGCCCAAGGAAGTACTTCCTCCTTGTTGCATTCCTGTCCCATCCATTGAAAAAAATAAATAAAATTATCATAAAAAGTAGTGCACCATGGCTCACAAGTTAAAACTGTTAAAATCTTTTTATGTCAAAAAATAAAGGGTATATTTGATTTGTGTTTGTAGAGTAATTTTTAAAATAAAAAGTACGAAAATTTATTTAGTTTATCTTTTTTTAAAAATAGTTTTGGAAAATTATTTTGGGAAGAGAGTTTTAAAAAAAGTGATTGATTTGATATGTATGAAAGAGAAAGTGATTTTGAAAAATAGGTAACTAAACAAAATTTTAAAATTTTTTTAAAAAAAATTTATTTAATTTAATTACTCTTAAAAATTTATTTATAGAGAATTTTTCTCAAACATTTTTCTGAAAACAAACCAAACAAGGCCAAAGATGGTAAGAAAGTTATCATATGCACGTGGGCCATGTGATTTAAGAAAGGAGGGCAATTATCACACAAAAAAGAGAGGTCAATTTTAACTGTCCTTTACTTGATGACCATGCAAAGATTGCACAACTTTTATTAAGCATCTTAGCATAAAAAATAAAAAATAAAAAACACCTTTTGTTAAGTTCTGAGTTGTGCATCATTGTCATCTTGTCTGACTTCTAAATATCATATATGTATGTTGGACATTAACCTTTTTCTTCTTTATTTTTGGTTTTGTTAATATTATTTACAGTTAATTATAAATTTGTCTACAACTAAGGCTAAGTTTGACATCCTCAAAAAAATTCAAAAAGTAAAAAAGTCACTATCTTATTTAAGTCACATCATCTTATTTAAATCACATCACCTCTTTAACACATCACTTCAAACCCAACCCAAATCCAACCCATATTTCATAAAAAGTCAAAAAGTACACTTATTTAGTCTTCCCAAACTTGGCCTAAAACTCAAGAATATTGTATGACTCATTTTTTTCTTTTCCCCTTTCTTTCTCACTCCTTTACCGAGTTACAATATAACTTGCAAGTAATCTTCTTCACTACTTGACTCTTCTTCTTGCTAGATGCCATATGCTAAATGTTTATAGATAACATGTAAGCATTTTTTGTGAGCCATGTCGGCCCGACTACTAAATTACCTAGCGATTTCTTTTAATTCTTCTATTAAATTAGTTAGTGACACTATCGGTATAGGTTATATGGATCTAAGCCCAATCAAAAAGGAAATACTTAATCTTACATTTGTTGACTTCCAAAAATATTATACAGAGTGGCTATCTAAGGTATTATTGCCTTGGCTATGATTAGGGCTGTAAATGAATAGAATCGTTCATGAATAAGCTCGAGTTTGACTTGATAAGAGCTCGTTCGAATTCGGTTCATTAAATTTTTTTTTGCGTTTGAGCTCGAGCTCATTAAATTTTTAATATTTATAGCTTTGGGAAGACTAAATAAGTGCACTTTTTGATTTTTTATGAAATATGGGTTGGATTTGGGTTGAGTTTGAAGTGATGTGTTAGAGAGGTGATATGACTTAAATAAGATGATGTGACTTAAATAGGATAGTGACTTTTTGACTTTTTGAATTTTTTTGAGGATGCCAAACTTGGCCTAAATAAGTCCAAACATTCTAAAACCCGGCTCGTAAGCTAGCTCGTTTAATATTTATTATTTATATATTAGATAATGTAAAAATATGCATAAAAAAATAAGATAAATATGTTATTTATATATTTAAAAAATATATAAATAGTACATTTATATAATTAGATATTATTATTTTAATAAAAAATTGACCTTTTTTTAATACGTTTATATATAAGTGTATAATCAAAATTTTAATTATAACTTTAGTCTAATACATAAGTATGAATTTATAAATTTTTTGATTTGCTAAGGCTTGTGAACAGGCTTGAGCTTGAGTCAAGTCTAAGCCAATTCGGCTCGAGCTCAGTTCTTTAAATTTTTATTGAGTTCGAATTCGTTAAAATCTTAATAAATAAATCTAAACATATTAAAACTCAACTCGGCTCAGCTCAACTCAGCTCATTTACAACCCTAGCTATGACTAGTAAGACCTATTTGCAATCTAATGACCTTCTAATCTACTGACATTAGTCTGTCACGTTATCTGTGTAACTCGAGATATCACAATGACAAATATATGTAACATCACATGTTAGGTGATAAGGCATGGATAATGATGATGTAGTAGCTAGTGATGGGTTTACTAAATCCATTGTAGCAATAGGTTGAAAGAAGACATGGAGGATGGATGGGGTAATAAAAAACCTATTTTTGGAGAAAATTTAAAATTTAAGAGCCAAATGGAAATTGGCCAATACTTGGGGAGTCAAAGTGTAAATTACCTTTCTTTTGTTTTTATTTATTTATTTATCTAAATAAAACATAGAGACAAACAAATAATTCATGTGCTATAATAATATTAGCTTATTTACATTAATTTTCAGATGATGTGAACCCCTCAACAGCTAGGCCTTGTTTGGGAACAGGCTAATTTAGTAACTTTTTGGCTATTTGACTAAAAAGGTAGGTAAAAAAAACTTGTATGTTTGGTATGACTTTTTGACTAATTACGAAAAGATGTGCAAAAAGTAGAGAGAAAAGAGAATCTTTGACTTTTTGGTATGAGTTGTTGGCTTTTTAACTAATTTAGTAACTTTTTAGCTAATTGGCTAAAAAGGTAAGTCCCCAAACAGGGCCTGAGTCACTATACTTGGAATTGCTATATGTACCCTGTAATTGCTATATACACTCTCTTATGATTCGTCCGTGCCCCCACGCACTTACAGAGGGAGTGTAACAAACATCCACCATCACCAGAGCGTCACTATTTACACACACGCAAAAAAAAAAGAAAAGAAAAAGAACAAAAAAAAAGAAGAGATAAATTACAATTATATCTCTTTAAATTTACTTAAAATACGATTTGTTCCATATAATTATAAAAATTATACATACCTGTTGAAATTTCTAATTTTATAACAAACGGTTTATTTTATTAATAAATTATTATGTCAATTAACAATTTTAATGATGTCATAAATTTATTTCAATTAATAATTCAGGTAATTTTATTATTATATATGATAGCGACTGGAAATTTTATTTTTAAGTTAATTTTATTAAATAAAAAATTCTAACAACTAGTTATTTGTAATTTTTCAAACTATAAGAGACAGTCCACATTTTAAGAAAATCTCAAAGGTATATTTATAATTTATCCAAAATTTTAATTTAACCTAATGAATTGAAACTATAATGATGACAACAGTTAAATATTGTTAATTTGGTGAAATGTTGAAATTTATGGGACTATATGGTATTTGATGTAAGGTTTAAATTTTTTTTGTAATAAAGACACATATTGAAAATTGTTGACGCTAAAAAAGTGATTGAAAATTTGCCAGTGGCGAGCAGTAACAATTGGTGGCGATGGGATGAACATATAGATGACACATGTATAATTATGTAACATTTGAACACATGAATAAATAGATCAGTTTTTAGACAAATGATGTCATTTTCGTAAAAAAATATTTAATATTGGGCCATTAGCCCAATATTTTTGGATCACTGACTTGAGTGTTTCGTATAATATTAATTAATACCCTCCAAAAAAAAAACTCTTAAAATAAAAAATAATGGAGATATTCAATTTTTTAGCTAATCAAGCTAGTCTTGTTGTTTGCAGTGTCACTACTATAACAATATTTTTTATTTACTTTTGGATTAATCACATTTAGAGGTGGTTTGATTGTTCTAAAAAAAGATTTTTGGACCAAAGAAGTAAAAATTTCAAAAAGTCTATTTGTCATTTCTAAAAAAATTATCACTTTTTTTTGAAAGAAAAAAAAATTATCACTTACAAAATAACAAAAAGTCACTGAACTTCCCTAATACATAAACTTTTTTAGATTTTACAAAAGGCAAATGCTCAACAATACTCTAGGACAATATTTAAATTCGTACAAAAATTGTCTTAAAAATAATTAAAAATATTAAAAAGTGTATTGAATTTAGTAAAAAAAAGGTCTCGTATTTTTTTTAATTTTTTTATCTTTTTTTTTTGGAGGGTTCTTGGATCATTTGTTAGCAAGATCTTTTGTAATATATATATATATATATATATATGAGACCCAAAAAAAAGCTCCCACAATGATGTGGTATTAATTTTTAATTTGTTACACACCTAATGATATAAGATCTAACTCTCTTCATATATCATTTGTGGGTCGCTAACATTTTTTTTGTAAAATGTCTTTACAAAAAAACAAAGACAAAAAAACTACTAAAAAAATAATCTTCAAAAGACTTTAGTATTTATGTATTTTTTATCAAAATATTATTTTAGTGCTTTGGCTTTTAATTGTGACACTTAACCCATTATACTTGAAGTCAATTCCAATGTCACATGTCTATTTGTCTCTGTTCATGAGGTTGACAAGAACTATTTTGGGAAGCAAGTTAAAAAATGACATTTTGATTTTTTTGATTTTTTTTTAAAAAATACGTAAAAAAAAATAAAAAAATAATGTGATTTGAAAAAGTAAAAAGTTAACTTTTAATTAACTTTTCAAAATAGGCCATAAAGTACAAAAATTAAAGTAACATTTTAGTATAGTAGTGTTAACACAAAAGGGTTGGTTGATGACACTTAACCCATTATACTTTAAGGCCCCGTTTGTCAAGTGGGTTGGGGCTAAAATAGCCACAAAAGACAAAACAGGCTATTTTAGCCCCAAAAAAACAAAACATCACATCCAACCCATAATCATTACACTCTTCTCTCACAAAAAAACTCAAAAAAGCCAAAAAAGCCAAAAAGCCCTTCCCAAACCAAGCTTTTAAGCCCAGGCTAAAATAGCCAAAAAAGCCAAAAAGCCAAAAAGCCAACCCACTTCTCAATCAATTCCACATGTCTATTTGTCTCTGTTCATGAGGTTGACAAGAACTATTTTGGGAAGCAAGTTAAAAAATGACATTTTGATTTTTTGATTTTTTTTTGAAAAATGTATAAAAAAAATAAAGAGGTGATGTGATTTGAAAAAAATCAAAAAGTTAACTTTTAATTAACTTCCCAAAATAGGCCATAAAGTACAAAAATTAAAGTGACATTTTAGTAAAAATATAGTAGTGTTAACACAAAAGGGTTGGTTGAGCGGTAAAAATAAGATCTAAGGCCCTGTTTGATTTTAGGATATAAAGGGTGGGATTAGATATTATATCCCGTAGGGTCCACATATCCCATGTTTGCAATTTTTTTCCAAAGAGGATATATAATATTCTATGGAATTGTATATCTCCCAAAAGTGGAGGATATACAATACCACCACCCCCCACTATATCATATCCCCTTGGTTGGGATATGATTTGAAAAGTTCAATTTACCCTTTTGTCTATCTAACATAATATAATTTAATATATGTTTTGAATTTAATATAATATAATATTATTGAATTTAATTTAATATAAATATTATTGAATTTAATTTAATATAATATAATTTAATATAAAATTTTGAATTTAATATAATATAATATTATTGAATTGAATTTAATGTAATATAATTTAATATAAATTTTGAATATAATATAATATAATATTATTGAATTTAATTTAATATAATATAATTTAATATAAATTTTGAATTTAATATAATATAATATTATGAGGGCAATCTTGAAAATTACTTGTTTATATCCCACAATATATTTTGTAAAACAAACATAGATAATATATATCCAATCTTATATATTAAGTCAACAAATATGAATTGGGGGATATATTATCTAATACCTATATCCTATTCATTATATATTCTGACTAAATCTCATATCATATTATATCTTCCATTTTATATCAATGAAACAAATAAGGCCTACGGTCTTAAGTTCAAGTCACCCTAAGGAGCTATTGGAGATTTTTTTGGTCAGTAACCTCAAGACCTTGACATTAGTTAAGGTATGTGCGAGCTAACTCAAACACTTATAAAAAAACATAACAGGGTAGAAAAAATATCACATACACATAACAAGTTTCATTAGTTTTATTAACATTTGATGGACGGAAACTTGACTGAAATTATTATAAATTAATTGCCACAATTGAAAATAGAGAGGTCAAAAGTGAAATTTTTAATGAAAATAAAAGGATGTTAAACATAGATAATCATTTTTTAAAAAAAAATTATATATTACAATGTACGTCTATTAAAAAATTAATTGTGTAAAGAAAATTACAATATATAATATAAAATATAATTACATATGAATTTTTAAAATAAAAATAAAACTTAAATAAATAAAACAAGCACATTTAAACTCCTATGTTTGGTTTGATTTTAAAATTTTATTTTTTAAAAAATACTCAAAAAAACTAAAAGCTAGTTTGGTAAAATAATTTAAAAAATAAAACAAATACTCATCATTTTATATAATTTTATCCTTTTAGGGATGGAAATAGTTTTTGTAAATTAATAAATATTTTTACTATTTATTTTTGTCAAATTAGTTTTATTTTTGCATGAAAATTTCCAAAAATGCAAATTCTTAAAATCAAGGGGTATTTTTTTTAAGGTCCCTGATATTATAATTTTATAGTATAAAGGACATCAAATATTTTCATGATGTCTAAGGTCCCTCAACATCAATTAAGAGAAATTTCAGTCCCAAAGAAATTCTCTCCAGAGAAAATTGAACTTCTCTCCAGAGAAATTCTCTGGATTCAAACCAGAGAAAATTGAAATTTCTCTGAGTACCAAAGAAATTCAGAGAAAATTGTGGAGAGAAAATTTGTGTATCTATTCAAGAAAATTCTCTCATCTATAAAATACATCAAACGTTTGATAGCAATGGCAAAATTTAAAAAGTCCAATGACATCTCCGTTGAAGTACCCAACTGCTATAACATAATTATGACAATTCAAAACAACAATTCTATTAAATCCAATGCATCAAGATTCAAAATAACTATTGTCCTGTATAGTTTGAATACAAAAAAGTCTTATACTTTGATTAATACTTTTGAAGCATTGAATTATCAGTTAAAATCGGTCAAAATGAACCTAGAGAATTTTCTCTAGGTTGAATCCAGAGAAAAATCAAATTTCTCTTGGTTGAATCCAGAGAAATTTGAGAAATTCTTAGGGCCTCCGCTGCATACCATTGATTAAGAATTTCAATTTTCTGGATTCAAACCAGAAGTAGAATCTTCCATCCATGTATGATGTGATAAAGGAACTTTTAGCTTCTTCCTAGCTTTCTTCTTTGCTCTTGCAGCAGCTTTAACCCAATTAAGAGAAGTCTTTCTCTGTCATTTAAGGAATGCATATATAACAGCTAGAAATCCAAATGATTCAGTAACCAGCCATCCAAAAATAAATGGGTTGTAAGCATCTAAGCTAGTTAGTATTCTTATGAATGGAATACTGGAAGCAATTATCATTGTAAAAACCTAATTTCTCGTAATCTCAATTCTTTCCACAGCTCATAGAGTTGTTAAATCCAGCACAAAATAGATTCTGGAAATAAACCCTGAACAATAGAGGCCGACTTGTCGATGAGATTCAGATCATGCAAATGCCGTCTCCGTCGCAGGGAAGGTTGCTAGAGTGGCCATTGGAGAAGGAGATGCAGGCCGGGTCGCGGATCTGGGCGGCGCGGAGGTCTGCGACGGTGGCGGAGCGGAGGGAGGAGTCGGAGGAGAAGGTGTTGAGGAAGAGATCGTAGAGGAGGGTGGAGGAGCAGAGCTTGTTGCCTTGGATCTGGAAGACAGTGGGTGAGAGGAGAAGAGAGAGAGAGAGAGAGAGAGAGAGAGAGAGAGAGAGAGAGTAGAGTAGAGACAAAGAGTCAAATTTCTTTGATATATGTTTAGGGACCTTAGACATCAAAACATAATTTTGTGGATCTCTTCCATTACGAAAAGTGGGAGAGGGATCCTGGACTAATTTTCTCTAAAATGAAACTAAACATATCAGTTATTTTTAGTCTTTAAAAAAAAAAAAATTTGAGTCAAATTATGTTAAATTTTATGTTTGTATAGGCTCCAGAAAGGTCATGCCTGTTGACCAAAGGCTTTCCTGCCGAGCTTCGGGCACGAGCTTAACTGTCGAGCCAAAGGTGTATGCCTTCTGGCCGAGCAACGCAAATTGTATGGTCACTATCGATGCAAGTCCAAATAGCTCGGCCACGGGCTGACCAGCCCCAACTTCGGGCAAATCCAAAGCCATCTCGGCCCAATACGTCCTTGGGCCTTCAACTTGCTCGGCTTTTATCTCGGCCCACTTCCAGCTCATAAATCTCCCTTTCAGGCTATATAATCTTTTTTTATTTTGTATTTTTTTTATTTTAATGGAAGAAGATCACTAAATACAAAAAAAAAAAAAAAAAGAAAAAAGAAAAAAATGAATTTATAAAATAGTGTCAAAACAAGCCTTAATAACATGAAGGGACTAGCTCTTTAATTCAAAACAATAATTAGTCAAATTTGATACCAAATTTACAATAAAAAATTTTATGGGTAAATTATACTAATCTCCTCCATTAAGGTTTGGAATATAGTAAGTTCCATATTTTTGGCAAATTATTAATTTTTTTTTTTTTAAAGTTGTAATTCACAGAATATTGGGGTTCATTTGAAATGTGGCTTTTTAATTATTTTTTTAACTTTTTAACTAAAATCTGTGGCGCAAAGAATTGAAGAAGTGTTTAGAAATGATTTTTAATTTTTTTATAAAAAAATGTGTTAAGAAATAGAGAGATTTTAAAAAAAAAAATTATGTTTTGACTTTTTAATTTTTTTAGTAACTTTTTCACTTTTAAATTAAATTAGTCTATTGCCAAACGGCGTCGTAATTTTATATTGATATATATTTTTAGTTTTTTGTATATTTTTATTAGTATCACCATGTTTGTTTCCAGTGTTTTAAAAATACTTTTCAGAAAATTTTACTTTCATATTTTCTGTATTTTTTTGTTTTTGCTGATTGTTTTTAATATTTTAAGCAATTTTTTTAATTTTCAAACAGACCTAACATAAATACATTTAAAAAGTATAATTTTCATGAATTCACTAAATACTAAAAATATAAAAAAATTATAAAAATTCAATATATTTTCATATTTTTGTATATTTATTAATTTTTAAAAATATTTTTTCACAAATATTTTACTTTTTAGATATATCTAAGTAAGGTGCATCTAAAAAAATAAAAAAAAAATGCTTAAAATTTTTAAAATATTCATTAAAAATAAAAAAATATGAAAAATAAAAAATTAATTTTCAAAAAACTAAAACCAAACACACTAATTAGTTTTTGTTCTCTTCATTTTTATTTATTTATAAATTCGTATAATTATGTCAAATGAATAAAATTACCCAAATTTTTTTTTTGAAATTTCTAACCAATCATTAAGGTCGCTATTCTTATTTCGCTGTATTCCAAATACACTCTTTCTTTACTCAAAATACACTGGCTCCGTTTGGCAAGGAGGTTTGGGACTATTTTAGCCACAAAATATAAAATAGGCTGTTTTAGCCACAACTAGGGGTGTGCGCGGTGCGGGTCGGTGCGGTTTGAGAGAAAAATAGAACCCGTATGGCAGGTGGCGGATTGATAAAAGTGTCACTAGAATTTGCCATTTTCCTTATCAAAAATCGGTGGTTCAGTTGGCAAATAATGGCGGATTTGCCTTGGCGGTTCGGGCGGATTGGCGGTTTATAAAAAATATAATTCAAATTACAAATCTTAAATCAAAGAGTAAAAAAAAGACGAGAGATACCATGATGTTAAGCATCTTGCGAAGCTTTCTTCTGATGCAGCAAGTGTAGCAACAACATGATAATATCAACGACTATACCATCAGTTCATTATAAGCATCTGTGGAAGCTACAATGATCAAATACAATACATAAAATTAATATCATTCAGGGTTTACAATATATTGAAAATGTTTACTGTTGAAAAGTATTTAGATTGAAAAGTGAGCTGATGCAAGTTTGCAACATGGCCAGAAAAAAAAAAAGATTGAAAAGTGAATTGGAATCCAACTTTATTTTGGATTACTGACATCTTGAATTCCCCTCGAGTAGTAATGTAATACTATATTCTAAGGTATAGAACAACAAGCAAACTTAAGTAAAAAAGAATTTTTAGAATCTTATAAAACATGATTTAATAGCGGTGCGGGTCGGTGCGGTTTGGAAGAAAAATAGAAACCGGCGGATTGATAAAAGTGTCACTAGAATTTGCCATTTTTCTTACCAAAAACCGGCGGTTCGATTGGCAAATAATAACGAATTTGCCTTGGTGGTGCGGCTCGGTGCGGTTTTGGCGGTTTCGGCGGTATTATGTACACCCCTAGCCACAACAAACAAAACATCACATCCAACTCATAATCATTACACTATTCTCTCACAAAAAAAACTAAAAAAGCCAAAAAATCCTTCTCAAACCAAACTTTTTAGCCCATGCTAAAATAGCCAAAAAAGCCAAAAAGTTAAAAAGCCAACCCACTTACTAAACGGAGGCTAATACTGTTTCAATTTTGAGTTTTTCAAATAGTGTATTTTGTGTGAAAGAATATTAATATGAGGTGTTTTGGGAAGATAGTTAAAAGTTATTTTAAACTTTTTTTTGACTTTTTTGTGAAAGAAGGAAGTGGGTTAAAAGCTGGGAAGTGGCTTTTAACCCATTTCCCAAAATATAATCGGTGATACTACATGCATCAATTGGAATACCAATTAATATACCAACATATGTTATGACATTATTACTGACCCCACCTATTACACAAATTACAAATATTCAAAACCTCTAAAATTATATTACATCACCTGTTAATACACTAATTGGTATACCAATTGATGCATAACATTATTCATATATAATAAAGGACAAAGAAGAAAGTGAATTTAAAATGAATAATGCTATATGTAATCATTAGTAAATTAATCAGTGTATTAATAGATAATATAGCATAAATTTAGAGATTTTGAATATTTATAATTTATATAATAGGTGAAATTAATAATAATGTCATAATGCATATTGATATACTAATTAGTATACTAAATAGTGCATGTAGTATTATTAAAAACAAAATAGAATGAGAATAACGATTTCCTAATTAAAACTCAAAGAGCTATTTTAGCAACACGGTTAAATTAATTTTTTGACTTTTATTTTCTTAAATCACATCGCTTTTTAAATTTTCTACGTTTTCAAAAAATAATTAAAAAAAACTAAAGACTACACTTTTAACTAATCTCCAAAACAGGGCAAAGCCATATAATTAATATTAGTTAAATTATAAATATATATTTTGAAATTTATTTAAAATATGAATTGTGATTTGAAAAATTACAAATATCTCATTGTCAGAATTTTTAATTTAACAAAATTAATTAAAAAAATAAGATTTTTAACTGTTCACCTATACAATAATAAAATTATCTAAATTATTAATTGAAATAAAATTTTAATATTATTAAAAACTGTTAATTAACTTAATGATTTATTAATAAAATGATCTATTTATTATAAAATTAGAAACATTAGGGACATAATATAATTTTTAAAACTACAAAAAATAATTTATAATTTAAGTTAAACTCAAAGAGTGTGTTTGTAATTTACCTTAGGCCTCGTTTGGCAAGTGAATTTTTTAATCAAAAAGTTAAAAAATCACTAAAAAATAAAAAAACTCAACAACCTATATCAAAAATTTCCATTTCTCTCTATTTTTTATATATCTTTTCGTAAAAAATTATCTCAAATACATTATGTTTGGTTAGGTTTTTCAAAAAACACTTTTCATAAAATTTTATTTTCTTGTTTTTTGTATTTTTTTATTTTTACTGAATTTTTTTAATATTTTAAGCAATTGTTTTTACTTTTTAGATATACCTAACATAAATACACCTAATAAAGTAAAAAAATTGTGAAAAAACCTTTTAAAAATTCACTAAATACCAAAAATATAAAAAAAAATCCAGAATTTAGTATATTTTTGTATTTTTATGTATTTATTAATTTTTTAAAATATTTTTCACAATTTTTTTTTATTTCTTAAATATATCTAAGTAAGGTGCATTTAAAAAAGTAAAAAAAATGTATAAAGTTTTAAAAATATTCACTAAAAACAAAAAAAAAAAACACGAAAATTAAAAAATTTAATTTTCAAAAAATTTAATCGAAAAAATTTAAACGAAACACACTGATTAATTTTTTTACATTATATTTTAACCAAAAAATCTAAAAATTAAAAAAAAATCTGTTCCAAACCAGCCCTTAATGTCAAATTTTAAAATCATGTGCCCCATAAACCAACGTACTATATATATATACGTATTATATATTTTGTTTTTGTTCACTGTGCTGCTTTCCCAGCTGTTGAAGCGTCACTCACACTTCTAGAGAGAGAGAGAGAAGAAGAGAGGAGAGAGAGAAGACAAATAAAAATCCTGGAAATCTGTGCTAATGTGCGCAGATCCGTTTTACACTCTCTCTCACCTGCTACATTGAGCGTATTTTAGCCCAGCCCACAAACCCTAAAAACTCCATCTTCTCTCTCTCTCCAGTGGTTGTTGTTGCTGTTGGGGTCCCTTTGTTGTTGTAATTGTTCCTGCTACGTTTGGTTTATACTCTCTCACCTAATTTCTCTCTCCTCTCTCTCTCTCTCTCTCTCATCCGTTACATTTGTATTTTGTTTTCACACAGCAGATCCGTATTTTTTTGGATATTTTGTTTTTTGGGTTTTTTTTTTTTTTTTTTTTTTTTTTTTTTTTTTTTTTTTTTGGGTTGGGTGGTGTTGTTTTTGTTTTGAGAAAGGAAAAGCAAAAGCAAATTGTGGGTTGGTAAGTTGGTGGGTTAATGGAGGAGAGTGTGTTTGTGGGTTATGAGCTCTAGCTTCAGATCTGGGTTGATGATATAAGAGATGGAGACATTATTCAAATGTAGCTAGCTTATTATTGTTGATTAATAGTCACTCTTTTTTTTACTTCAAAGCCCTTTACTTCAAACCCACTTTCTCTTTCTCTGTCTGTCTCACACACATACACTCAATTAGTACTTTTTCTCTCTTTCTTGTTCTTTGGGGCTTGTTTCCTCTGTTTCTTTGGGTGCCAGTGGCAAAAGGTCTTAAAGGGTCAACTGTTCTTGTGAGGATTTTAGAGAGAGAGAGAGAAGAAGAGGGAGACTAGAAAGTTAAGCTAGAAAGAGAGAGAAAGTAGAGAGATCCGTAGTAATGTTGGCGATGGGGAGTCCTACCAGTGTCCGTACGAGTACTAGTTGCAATGCTTTACTTAGAGAACTCCAGGTCTTTCCTCCTTTCTTTCTTTCTTTCTTTTTTTTTTTTGCTACGCTTTTTTCTTGGGTTTTTGTTTTATGATTCTTTTCAAAGACCGAAGTGTTTTCTACTATCTTGTATGTAAAAATTGGGGTTTTTAATGGTCTTCGTTTTGAATGTTATTGGTTAATATTTTGTCAGCTCTGAAGAGAATTCATGTTTGTTTCCAAGAATTATGTGTTTTTATTTTTTTTAAAATTTTTTAATTTTTTAATTTGTATTACAGTGAAATGAATTATGCTTGGTGGTGGGTCGAATTGAAGTGGATAGCTTTGATTTTGATTGCTATTTTACATATTTGTTTCTTTTTAAGGGGGTTTGAAGAGGCAATTGTACTTTAGTTTGGTGTTATGGGGTTCTTTCTTTAATGCGAATTTTATTATACATTTTTTTATAATAATAATAAAAAAAAAGCTTAGTTTGTAGTAGGTGTTCATTCATTAAAAAAAAAAAAAAAAAAAATTAAATTAAGTTTAAAAGCTCTTGGTATGAATGCTTTGTTGAGTCTGGTTGAGTTGGGTTTAGTATCATGGGCTTTTTAGATAATTGGAGCTTAATGTTGTTAATGGGATTGTCTAATTTTGTTGAATTGTAAAAATTGTTTCCTATTGGTGAGGGTTTCAATTAAGTTGTTTCTTGTTTTGTTGATGTTGCAGGAAATTTTTTGTTCAATTTTCTTACTTACTTTTTTTTTCTTTGGGGGGATGGAGTCAAATTTAAGTTGTTTCTTTAAATTTTCCTACTTTAACAACAAAATTGTTCTTTGCCCATCTATCATACTGTTCCTATTTTGATGTTGTTATTATGACAAGAGCAGCAAATATGGAATGACATTGGCGAGAGTGAAGTCGATAAAGATCGTATGTTGTTGGAGCTGGAGAGAGAGTGCTTACAAGTTTATCGAAGAAAGGTCGACGAAGCTGTCAATGCCAAAGCACGTCTCCATCAATCTGTCGCGGCAAAGGAAGCCGAGCTTGCAACCCTTATGGCTGCTCTTGGTGAACTTAACGTTCATTCACCGGTAAAATCTCCTTTAGGAACTGCAATCATTTTGTCATGTTTTTACCTTTACTTTTCTGCTTCCCAATCTGAAAATAAGTTAGTTGGTGTGGTTCAGTAATTTCAAATATTTTATTGTGGTATGATGTCAATTATCTGTCAACTTTAAGTACTTTTCAGGTTATGCACATGCAGTTGGAATGATTTTTTATAATTTATGCTATTGGAATGTATACGAATCATTCACATTGATAAAAGCAACGAGTTTTATAAAGTGCTATAATTGCAAGATCTTAACCTTTTGTCCTAATTTGGAAATTATTCAAAAGGAAAACATGTTTCTCTGTATTGAGGAAATAAAGGCAGGGTTTATGTTTACCACTTAGGTGTTTTTAGTAAGCATTTTATTTACAATTGAGGTTTTCATTCCTTGATTCATGGGGTTTTCTCCATGAATAAACTAGATTTGCTGTCGGTCACTTGATTGTTGTGTCTCATCTATCATTCATTGTTGTTTTCTTTTTCAAACTTGCATAACTATTATGGACATGTATTTTAAATGTATGCCCGGGGGTTTACGAGGGGTTATTGTTTGGGTATAGAGTTGTAGACCTACACTCTGGCATTGTTTGCATAACTATTATGAACATGCAATTTAAATGTACGCTCGGGAGCTTATGAGGTGTTGTTTGGGTATAGAATCGTAGACCTACCCTTTGGCATTGTTTGCATTTTGTAGTTTGCACAAAAGTGGCTGCCTCACAGTTAATCAAGAATTTAGTGTGCTCTGTGATTAAATTACACGCAATCTAAGAAGTATGGATATGGACACATAACATGACAACACAAACACAGACACAAGAAGTTTTCAAAATATGTAGGACACACACGTGGGGGACATGTGCAAAATATATAATTTTATATATTTATTGTGTTATATATTAAAAAAAATAAAATAATCCCAATTAGTACATATTAATGTGTGTTTGGGAGGGAAAAGACCATTGGTTCAATGGTAAAACCTTGGCCTAATAAACTTGAGGTTATGGGTTCAAGTTACGGGCAACCACTTTGTGTACTATTACAAGTCATATATAAATGAGAATATTTAGGTCAAAGATAATAATTTTTGAAATCTAAAGAAAGAGAATAGGTATTAATTTACATTAATATATATGAGAATATTTAGGTCAAAGATAATTTTGAAGTCTAAAAAAAGAGAATAGGTATAAATTTACATTGTTTTTATTTAATCATTGGATTCTAAGAGTTTATTCAAACTTGTAATGTGTTTTTAGTGTTAGGAAGTGTCCGACAAGTGTCGTGTCGTGTCATGTTGGTGCCAAACACGGTGTTAGACGCGACACGTTGCCTTTTTTGAAGCATCTGTGCTTCTTAGTCCGCAGTGGGGTGATGCTTAGGAGTGACTGATAATGCTCACCCTGTATGCATCTCCAGAGAATTTGCTACCCAAAATGGCTATTGATCACATCTGAATTTTATGCAATTTTTTTGATCTTAAAGATTTATTAACAGGAGGCACTAAAGTAGACGAGCCAAATACATGAAGTCATGTATACTAAACAAATTACAACAATAATTAGGTGAGAAGCTTGTTATGAAACAATTTAGCAACAACCAGCTGGATTGCATCATGAGATAAATTTTTATATGAAAAATTTGAAATCTTTACGTGTTGGGTCATTGCACTCGGTTACCTTTTAATTCGATATTTTCAAATTTCTGGTAACAAGGTTATTTACCAATCAGTTTCTAATCATTTGTTTTTTGAAATCTTGCTGTGCAATAGATGATTGTTTATATGGCAGGTTTGAGTTATAAATTTGAGCTTTTGATTGTCAATAGGGAAGTTTAACACCCCATTGGTGCAAACCCCAACATCGATTGCCTTTTTATTTTATTGTAACATATTATTGATTTCTGTTTATACTCTCTCTCTCTCTCTCTCTCTCTCTCTCAATGGTACTTTAAATTTTGGCCACAAATTCTAGCTTTGGTTCAGATTGTCCTCTAGTTTGGTCTTGCTTATGGTCACTCTTACTTGTATGTTTTCTCATCTTTCTCTAATAGCCCTTAAATTTATTTATTTTTTGTTCCGAATTATTTTTGTCAGCCAAATAATGTAGTTTTTCACTTGTTAACTGATATTTATTGTGAAATTAACAGATCCAGACAGAGAAGAAAGTGTCATCATTAAAACAGCAACTTGCATTGGTCATACCATTAGTGGAAGACTTACAATTAAAGAAAGAGGAACGGATTAAGCAATTTGTGGAAATAAAGGCACAAATTGATAAGATCACTGTTGAGATTTCGGAATACAATCAGCTCAGCAATGTGAGTTCCTTAAATCTGGAAGAACAAGACTTATCACTGAGAAAGCTTACTGAATACCAAACACAACTGCGAACTCTTCAAAAGGAGAAGGTATGCGTGGTTTCTGCCTTTTCAGTTGATATCTCGATTAGTATGCTTTCATGTCACTTTTAACTAATTGTATATAGCAAGGTATACTTTGTTGTTTGTGCTTGTGACCTTTTTTTCTTGGTGAACGGTGACTGCTTGCTTTAAGATATACATATACCTGAGACCTTATGAGTGAAGGGGTTGGTTTTAACTCTCAAGTCATTTCAATTTATTGTGTTATAAAATGCAATTGATCCAATTTCTGGAAGTTAAGAATCATTTAAGTGTAATAATTATATACTTTGGACTAAAGTTGTGAGCCATTTGTGGGCAAGGATGAACATTGAGTTTATAAATTTATCATAAAAAAAAAAGAGAATAAAAAAGAAAAGAAAATTTGTGAGCATTTTGCATTATTTTCATTTCTATCTTTTTTGCAGTCTGAACGGCTTCATAAAGTTTTGGAGTATGTGAATGAGGTGCATTCCTTATGTGGTGTGCTTGGGTTGGATTTTGGCAAGACTGTGGGTGATGTGCATCCTAGCTTGCATGGAACAACCGTTGAACAGTCTACAAACATCAGTGATAGTACTTTGGAGGGTTTAGATCAGACCATCCTTAAGTTGAAAACAGAAAGAAAAGTTCGATATCAGAAGGTAGTGAGGACCCTTGTTATTTATTTATTTATTTTTATCTAGTCTTATTTGAAGTGACCCATGTCCTGAAACACAGCTGAAAGATATTGTTGCATCATTATCTGAACTTTGGAATCTGATGGACTCAACAAAAGAAGAGAAGAGTAACTTTTCAAGGATTACTTTGATGCTTGGATCCTCAGAATTGGAAATTCTGGAACCTGGTGCTCTTTCAACAGAGAATATTGAACAGGTTTGAAAGAACACCTTGTCTTTTTTTATTGTTTATTTTTTTAAGTTCTTAAAAAAGTGAATTTATAAATATTCATTTCGTTCTGACAGGCATCAGCAGAAGTGGAGAGGCTCACTAAGCTGAAAGCAAGCAGAATGAAAGAATTGGTAATGAAAAGGAGGTCGGAGTTGGAAGATTTGTGCCGTAAGACCCACATTGAACCTGATCCAAGCACTGCTCCTGAGAAGTCGAATGCTTTGATAGATTCTGGTATGACATTTTGTCTTCAAGTTGTAATCTGCCAACTTTTAACATTGTCGAATCTTTTCTTTAGAGTAATGGGTTTAAATTTTTTCTGTTGCTTAGGTCTTGTGGATCCTTGTGAACTTCTGGCAAATATTGAAGCCCAAATAAGCAAAACGAAAGATGAAGCTCTGAGCCGAAAAGAAATCATGGATAGGATAGAAAGATGGCTTTCTGCGTGTGAGGAGGAAAATTGGCTTGAAGAGTATAGTCAAGTAAGCTAGAAATTTTGTCTTTTATTTTTTGCAGATATATATATATATATATATTTCAATATATCAGATTTTATAATTTAACATGGCTTCCAGTTGCGGCTTATGTGAATAGATCTTAATTTTTAGTTGACACATCACTAGTGATAACTTCTAGATCTTGTCCTGTTCTAAGAGGTCATACTGATTTTCAGGATCATAATCGGTACAGTGCTGGAAGAGGTGCTCACATAAACCTAAAACGTGCAGAACGAGCTCGAATTGCTGTAAATAAGATTCCAGGTATTGTTTACCGAGCTTTATTAATTATGTTGTGTTCTGCTTGAGCTGGCATCATTCTTTGGAGCTAACAGGCTACTTTTGTCAGCAATTGTTGACAATTTGATAAATAAGGCACTAGCATGGGAAGATGAGAAAAAGAAATTATTTCTTTATGATGGGGTGAGTTTTTCTATACCATAAGATTTCTCGATCATAATCTTTTCTTTTATGGGTTGTCCTTGAAGTAACGCTGTCTCAGCATATTTTTAGGTCCGTTTGGTTTCGATACTAGAGGATTACAAACTAGCCAGACAACAGAAGGAAGAGGAGAAGAGGCGATACAAGGTAACTTTAATTTGTGTTTTTATAATGCTGCATTCTTAAACATGTAAAATGGAAAAAAAAAAATGTTTGAAGCAAAGTTCTTGTATGTTTGATACTGAAATTGGTTATGTAAATGCTAAAACGATAGTATGTGTATGTGCTTTTTCCTTCTTCACTGAAATATGCTTTTTCCTTTTTCACTGAAATATGGTCTTATTTCACTCATGAGTGAGACCAAAAATAAATGTAGAAAACATAAATTGTATAATTTAGAGGCAATTTTATATATTATAAAACTATACCGGTCTTTGCTCAGGACCAAAAGAAGCTCCAAGATCTGCTGCTCACAGAAAAAGAAGCCATGTATGGGTCCAAACCTAGTCCAAGAAGAAGCACTAGCTCTAGAAAGGTGAATGGGTATCGTTCAAATGGAAATGGATCCATGACTCCCACACCTCGCCGGAACTCGGTTGGTAGTCCAACTGCAGAGCTTCTAACACCACGTTCGTATTCTGGGCGCCAAAATGGGTATTTCAAGGAAATGAGAAGGCTGTCTACTGCACCACTGAACTTTGTGGCCATAGCAAAAGAAGATACTATGTCATTTTCATCTGTTTGTGGTTCTGAGCCGGAGTCTCCTCCTCAAGGTCGAAGTTAAAACTTGAACGGTATGTTCCCTTACTTTACCTGCGTCCTCTTTTGAGGCATTGGCTAAGAAACTAACAAATTCTTTGGAATTTGGACATTATGCAAATTATTGAGTTCTTCAAAATGGTTCCATTCATGCAGCAAATTAACTGATGTAAATGCACCAAATAATTTTATTTGGTTGAGTTTTCAAAATTTGTTCTGTTTTTGTCAAAAAAGAAAAACTATAAGCTAGTTTGGTAAAAGAATAGGGAAAAAAAAAAAAAAACATTTTTGTATGGTTTCTCTCTTTTTTTGGGGAAAAATAAATTTTGAAAATTTGAAAATATTTTTGATATTTATTTTCATCAACTAGATTCTATTTTTCGGAGAGAGAAAAACAAAAAAAACTAGATTTTGAAAATCAACCAAACGGTCTCTCCCTGTGGGTATTCCTTTGGATGGTTCAGCATGGGAGATTAACAATAATGTAATATAATGGTTTCCTACTTGGGTAGAAGTTTCCTATGATACTCAATCCACTAAGGCCATGTTTGTTTGGACAGATTGGATTAGTATTGGATTGTTAGTCATAGGATTATCAATCCCATGTTTGGATTTTGCATCCAATCCCATGTTTGGATTGGTCTTAGGATTATGAAGAAGAATTGACAAATCTTATAAAATTTGTAATTTAGCCAGTTAGTCCAAACCTCTCCTTAGTTTCCCATTTTTGTATACCATCCCCCTCTTGGGATTTAATAGTCCCCCATATGAGAAATACCATGTCTAGGTGGAGTATTTTCCGTATCCCAATTTTCTTAGTAGGATTATGTAATTTGTTGGATTATTATTAATCCAATCCCAAAATCATGTCTGCTCAAACAAACATGGCCTAAGAAAATTTATCTGGAATGAATCAGTAGGTGATTTTGTCTCCGATATCCAGAATCATGGATGTAGGTCAACCTGAGTCCCGGTTACATTATGAAAAAGAGTGGAACCACTATATGAACGGCGCCTAACTTATTGAAACATTTCTTGAACCAAATTTCCTGATATTTGGTTTTGTAATGCAATGTTCCACTAATTTTTTTTTTTTTTTCAGACAGGGCAATGTTCCACTATTGAAACTTGTATTTTGATCGTCTCGTGCAGGAACCAGCAAACCTTTTAGTGTTTCAGCGACTATATGCTGGATTTGGGCAATGGAAACATTGTGAATATAGAAAGGGAGTGTACACTAGTGTATGATTGTGATATGTTAGAGTACTTTTGGACAGGTAAAAACTAACATTTGAGGACATGTGTTTAAGTAGGCAATCGGCTTCAAGAATATCAGCGCCGATTTACCAGTAACCTTGAAGTCTTGCCTGTTGAAAACTAGGGCCTACTGATGACCATTTGTATCGTGATGTCGTTTGTGTTTTTATTCTGCATGTGTATATATACTACTTTCCGTGTGTTGGATTTGATTTTCATGTAGCAAACTTTCCTTTCTTTAATTTTTGTATTGCAGCTTGTAGGATCTTTAAAAGTCGACGCCCAAAATAAAGATGCATCTCATTTGGGTTGTTAATAATTGGCGTAATTGTGTTGATACTAGTATCTTTTGTAGAAAGCACTTTGTAAATGAGACAAACAGAGGAGGAAAGATATACTTTTATTGATGTGATGATAATCATACTACTTCACCTGACACAAGCCTTTTATAGGCAAAACCATCAACAGAAACTTACTAAAAAATAGGAACATAAAGATGACATGTGCAGCAACATGCAGCAACAACCTCTCCCTAAGACCAGGACAATTCCTAACTTATTGAAAAACTGAACAGAGGTATATTTTTAAAACAAAACAAACTTGACTTGTTCAACACATTCTCACAGTCACATGCTGATGTTGATAACTCTAACACTCTCCCTCAACATCAGCTTCCAAACTCTTTATCATGCCGAGCTGATGACAAAAGCTTTCAAACTTCTTGTCACTTAGACCTTTTGTGAATAAGTCTGTGACTTGGTCTTTTGACTTAATTTGCCTCATCTCAATCTCTTCTTCCAGAACCTTTTCCCTGATAAAATGATAATGCACTCCCACATGTTTTGTTCTTGCATGAAAGACTAGATTCTCTGCCAAATGAACTGCAGACTGGTTGTCACAGTACAATGGAACGACATAGTCCACTAGTTGATGTAGATCGTTCATCAGCCGTATTAGCCAAGTACTCTCTTGAGCTGCCATTGTTGCTGCTCGGTACTCTGCCTCCGTTGTTGACAGAGATACTGTCGGTTGTCTCTTGCTACACCATGAAATTGCTCCTGATCCAAGCATAAACACATACCCGGTAGTTGATCTACGAGTGTCGTGATCTCTTGCATAATCAGCATCACAGTAGCCAACTAGCTTGCAATCTTCACCTTTCTTGTACAACAGACCACAATCAATTGTATCCTTCACATATCTCAAAATTCGTTGAACTGCATCCAAATGAGGCTTCTTTGGATTTTGCATGTATCAACTCATCACACCAATTGCATAAGAGATATCGGGTCTAGTTAAAGTTAAGTAAAGCAAACTACCCACCAATTGCCGATACATTGTTGCATCATTCAAGTCTTTTGCGTTTGCATCTTCTACTATGGCAGCATTGGCATATTTGGGATTTGGCTTCTTGGTTCTTGCTGATCTTCTGAGTGGAATTGGTGCTTCAGCTTCACTAGGCTCACCTTCTTCGCTTGGTTGTCCATGCACACCAGTTTGCCAAGGACTTTGAGTTTCGACATCTCCGATATCACCATCAGCTGCATTTTCAGTTTTACCTAAGCTTAATTGGATTTGAGCAGATTGCAACTCATCCTTGAAAACATCTGAATCTGGTAATATCTCCTTTTCTGAGGACCGCCATGAAGATGATTCATCAAACACCACATTCTGGGATGTGTAACACTTTCCAGTTGTAGGGTCGCAGCATCTCCACCCTTTTCGTTGACTATCGTATCCTACAAAAATACACCCGACAGCCTTTTGTCCATCTTGCTGCGTAAATGACTAGGTACAAAGACATAGCAAACACATCCGAAAACTCGAAAATAGCTAACTGTAGGCTTTATGTTCCACAATTTTTCAAAGGGTGATGAAAAACTTAACCTTTGTTGAGGAAGCCTATTGATTACAAAAGTTGTAGTCTTCATTGCTTCTGCCCAAAACTGTCCTGGAACATTCTTTGCATGAAGCATACTTCGACAGATTTCTGCTAGGTGCCTGTTCTTTCTTTCTGCTACGTCGTTTTGTTGTGAAGTGTTGGCACATGTGAACTGATGGCGTACTCGGCATTCTCGGAGAAAGTAAAGAAACTCATCTGAGGTATACTCTCCTCCATTGTCAGTACGCAGGCAACGGATTCTTTTATCAACCTCTGCTTCCGTCATTTCCTTGAATTCTTTAAACTTTGAGAAAGTTTCATATTTTTCTTTCATAAAATACACCCACACGTACCTAGAAAAATCATCAATAAAGGTCACCATGTACTTCATTCCATTGAGCGAGGCTTGCTTAACAGGTCCAAACACATCAGAATGAATTAGCTCTAACGGCCCCTTTGCTTTCCATTTTGACTCTTCATACAGCAACTGATGCGCTTTGCCGTACTGACATCCTGCGCAAATTGTATCTTTTCTTACTTCAAGTTGTGGAAGTCCCTTTAGCATTAACTTTTTCATCATCACAGTTAGTTTGGAGTAACTAACGTGACTTAATCGCATATGCCATAGTTCTGCTGTCTCATTCTTTCTGGTCTTGTCTACATATGCAGTTTCTGCAGACATCATATAGACTGACTCTAGTCTCCGTCCTTTTATCACCGGCTCTTCCATAATCTCAAGGTCACGATAAACTTTCACATCTTGAGGGCCAAACAGAACAAAATGACTTGAAGATGTTAATTGTGCTACCGAGAGAAGATTCTTCTTCATACCTGGGACGTGATAGACATTTTGAAGCGACAAATCGTTAGTATTATATTGGGGAGAGATTACCGTATTACCAATGTGAGCTATTAGTAGCTTTGAGTTGTTCGCTACGACCACCACATGTCTTCCCTTGTACTCCGACAAAGCCTGCAGCTTTTCTTTATCAACCGTCATATGATTTGAGCAGCCTGAGTCAATGATCCAATCTTTCTCATAATCAATCTGTTCAGACGTTGTTGTTGTAAAAGCTAATTCTTCTATTGCAGCAAAAGATGCCTGAGCGTCCCACTCATCTTCGCTTTTGGAAGTAGCAGCATTACTTTCCACAAGCCCTTTTTTCGACCAACAATCTTTTGCCATGTGACCCTTCTTCCTGCAATTATAACACTTCCCTTCAAATTTTTTCTTGGTGCCAGGATTCTTCGAATCTTCCTCAACACGGGTGCTCCTTTCACCTTGATTACTTTTTGCCTTGTCCTCTTTCTTTTTAGTTCTGCCGACGGTGTGCTGCTTGGAATTCCACCTGCCTTTATAAGCATAAAGCGCTTCCTCTTCACCCTTGAGTGAAACCCCTCCCATTTGTTTAGCCAAAGCTTCCTGACCAGCAAGCAAATTCTCAAACTCAACAAGTGATGGTTGGTTTTGCCATCCCTATACTGCAGCAACAAAGCTTCTGAATTCTAGTCTCAAACCATGAATGATTATTCTCTTCACCCTGGTTTCACCGATTTGAGCTTCTGGATCCAACTCGGAAATTTCCCGACATAACAACTTCACCTTGTGAAAGTACTGAGCGATCGTCAAGTCACGCCGTGCTATCGACAACAACTCGCTCTCTAGAAGTTGGAGCCTCGTGTCATTCTTCTTTGAGAACAGCTCGGCAAACGTACTCCAAGCTTCGTGAGGGATTTTGGCATCTCAAACGTGCTCTAGCACATCTTCTTCGACCGTTGTTTTCAAAGCAAACATCGCTTTGCCCGCCTTTATCTTCTATTTCCGCAGTGTACCATTCGCATACTCAGCCTCTGGTTGATTCATTTCGCTTTCGTTCACAACCTCCCACAAGTCTTGGCCTTGCATGTACGACATCATGCATGTTGACCAAGTATTGTAATTTTGGTTGTTGAGCTTTTTGATTCCGCCAATGACTTGAAGATCACCCATCTTACTCTCTCTTTTCCTCACGTGTTTTACTCTCACACACCCTCAACATTCCCTCTTCAACCTGACTCTGATACCAAATGTAGAAAGCACTTTATAAATGAGACAAACAGAGGAGGAAAGAAATACTTTTATTGATGTGATGATAATCATAATACTTCACCTGACACAAGCCTTTTATAGGCAAAACCATCAACAGAAACTTACTAAAAAATAGGAACAGAAAGATAACATGTGCAGCAACATGCTGCAACAACCTCCCTAAGACCAGGACAATTCCTAACTTATTGAAAAACTGAACAGAGGCATATCTAAATCAAAACAAACTTGACTTGTTCTACACATCCTCACAGTCACATGCTGATGTTGATAACTCTAACATCTTTGTCTTGTCACCCTTTGTTCCCTTGCAGTTGCCGTGAAGAGTGGATTCTTTGGTAGCCTTAAAATTATTCTTAGGCAATGTTGGATGTTTTTTTTAGAGCTAAGCTGTGATCATTGTAAAATTTCAATTTTTTCTTTGATTTTTGTTTTCCATACATGTAATGTTTGCCTTGTACCTATTGGTTGTTTGGAGTTCTTTTACGCTATAGAGAGAATTCATTATTCTTGTCTCTGACTTCATGATTTCTGATGTTTGATATGAGATTCATGGGGAATGGCAAATTCACTATCACCTGAGGCCATTCTAGGGTTTTGCCCTGATAATTACCATGTATTTATAATGGGAACATAGAATTCAATGAAAGTTTTATAACAAGGGATTATTATAGTTAAATCAATAATTCACAAACTATTTACTAGCACATCTATTAAATGAGAAAAAAAGAAAAGAAAAGATAATTACTAGTGGGTCTTATGGATTGAATTTATTTATTTGCGAGTCCCAAGTGATATTTTTTTGTCACTTATTTCTTGATAGTGAGAAAATTTTCGAACTTTTTGATTGTATGTTTGTATTTGTGAAATGATTATTTAGTACTAGTAATGATATTGAAAAATTAATGAAGGGTGTCATTTCAAAAAAGAAAAAAAATTATTTGTATTAGGTTGTATTGAAATGTAATATGAGTGGTGTAAATAGTTGAATGTTATTTTGTAAGATATTTTGATAGAGAGAAATTTATCGTTGAACTTTAGAGCAGGATTTATTAGTGTTTGGTCCATGTGACCTACCCCTAACTATCCCATGAAAAAATTATTCTGCAGCTAATATATATGAAACTTTTGGGTAATTCTATTTTTACACACCAAAATATCTCACTCCACATCCTTTTTCAATACACGCCAACTAATTTTAAATTTTGTAATTTTACTCAATGCACAACTTTTTTTGCCAAAAATATCTATTTCTTTAATATTGAAACCCTAAACCAACACTCATTCTCTAGTTAGTGAAGAGTAGTTCTTCAAGCATTCTGGCAATGGCCTGGTGAAATTGTTGCCATTCACTGTCAATTCCTCGAGAGCAAGACCATTGCACAATCCCGGTGGTAGTTCTCTGGAGAAGACGTTGTCAGAAAAACTAACATTCAACAATAAAAGACTGTTCTTTCCAAAGTCTCCGAGGATGTTGTCGGAGAAATTATTGGTGTAGAGAGAGAGTGTGTTTGTAGATTAATAATGCTAGATAGTGTATTAGGAAAATTCCCACTCAATTGGTTAGTGTTGAGATCAAGAGATTGCAATGAATTCAGATTTCCAAAACTATAATAGCAGCGACAATAGCGGTGGGCGGTAGCTAGAGTTAGGGTTAAGAAATTAGGATTTTGGTGGAGAAGATAAGGACACTTTAGTAATTTTATTTTAGGACAAAACTATAATAAGAAATAAATTATTAAGTGTGTACATAGAGGTAAGTAGGTGTATGGAAATAGAATTTTCCGAAACTTTTTGTTGATGAGTGAATAAAATAAACAAAGAGTCATTTTTCCCCCTATCCTCACCCTTTTCAATTTTCACAGTAGCTTCCTCCATACCTTCTCCCTTTCCTTCCCTTTTGTGTCCCCCCTTCTGTTACTTCACGCCATCCATTCCCTCCCCTTCCACCTAATTGGCAGTCATAGTTATATGTATATAATAATAATATTCACAATTGAAGGATTTTCACATCCCTTGTTCTACATTTTCATTCTCCTTCTGGTCGTGACTACATTTTTTCAGCAACTATTCCATCTTCTCCTCTTGGTGCTGGCAAATCAAGGACTTATGTTGCCTCAGATGATGTGAAGATTTGGATCAAGTATTTTGTTTTCGGATTTGATTTTGGTTAAAGGGAGTTCTCTATTATTATGAGTAATGTGACTTTTTGATTATGTTTTTGACTCATTTATAAATAAATAAGAGCAGCTTGTGTCCAGTCTGAGATTGGACTGGACGGTGCTATTGGGTCCGTGGGGGCCCACCACGGGTCTTATTTTGATAATTCGAACCGTTAAATATGTAGAATTCGTCGAGTACTATATGCCTATAGAAAATCACGTTGATTGGATATCGATAACTATGTGATCAAAACAGTTTTTTGTCAACAGTTAATTTGTTTACCGTCCATTTTTTTTTATACAAAACTAATTTGATCACATAGTTATCGATATCCGATCAAAGTGATTTTTTTTATAAAAATATAGTATTCGACAACTTCTACACATTGATGGTTCGGATTATCAAAATGAGACCCGTGATGGACTCCCACAGACCCAACAATACCGTCCAGTCTGATCTCGGACTGGATACAAGCTAAACCCTAAATAAATTATTATACGCAGAGTGCAGAATGAATTTTTTCATTTCGTAGATTTGGCAGTAAATAGTTTGTCAATTATTGGCTTAACCATAATAATCATGCTTTTGAATTTTATAAGTTTATGTAATTAGTATTAAGGGTTTGGTTATGGTGTACAACTTACACCTTACACCTTACACCTTACACCTTATACCTTACACTTACACCTTACACTTACACCTTTTGTGAAAAATTAAACCTTACACTTACACCTTTTTTGAGGTTGCACACCATATGCAACCCACTTACACCTTACACCTTACACCTACACCTTACACTTACACCTTATACTTATACTTACACCTTACACTTACACTTTTTGTATAAGTGACACATGGTGTACAATTGCACACTTAAGAAAAGTTCTAGTATTAAATGTAGAATATAGTACTGCTCTACTTCAAAAGTTAAATTCATTTATCAAATTAGATAAATCTAATTTTTAAGAGAGATGACCATCCGGTCCCGTCTAAATCATATAAAGGGGTTCAAAATGGTCTCATTTCAGGGTACACCACTCCTAATATTCTTTTGAGGCACAACAAAAATCTCAAAGAGCATTTCTATTTTTTTCCTCATCAAATTTAATTTTTTTAAATCAAATTTGATGAAAAAAGAAATTAGAATTTTCACTAAATTTTAATAAAAAAATTGATGAAAGAATTGAATTTTTTTCTATTAAATCAAATTTTTTAGACAAATTTAAATCAAATTAGATAAGAAATTTGATAAAGGGTTGAGGATACTTTAACTAGTGCTATTTTACCATAACAATGTTATTTTGACTTAATTAAAATTGCAAAAACAAAAAATTAAAATTAAAATTACAAAAAGGAAAATTGCATCTTTCAACAAACAAACTTCCAAAAAACCCCAAATTTGATGATCTTGTTTAACAAATCCAAAATTGACAGTACGAAATCCCGATTTGAAGAATCCTCGACAATCAGCTTCCAAGACTTTAGTATCATCAAAAACAATTCTTCCCCGTTTCATTCAATTCAAAGCCTTAATCACTTGCAAATCGTCTCTCTCAATTAGGGGTGTGCAACGTACAGTTCGAGCAATTTGAGAGTAAAATTACAAACTAAATAGCGGATTGACAAATCGTGATTTGATTTTGGACAGATTGACGGATTGGAAAATATTCTAACAAATTATCAAACATTTACATAATATATAACACTAATTTGCACAATATTTTTCATATATATAACACAAACTAATTTTACATAATATGTTTCATATATATAACTACTAATTTGTAATAAATTTCACATTTTAAATTTCTCTCACGCTTATTTTTACTTTGATATTTCATTAGAGGTTAAAAAATATATATGTATTAATTATAGCGGAGCGGAGCGGTGTAGTTTCAAAGGCGGATTATAAATTTTAAAATTTAATCCACAGTTAACGGATATAGCGGTACAGATTAATGCGAATCGGTACAACTTTAACGGTATTTTGCACAGCCCTACCTTTAGTAACGAATTCGTGTTTAATTTCTTGCATCAAAAGTTTTTTTTCCGCCCTAGTCTTCTCTTGCAGGACTATGATCAATATTCAATAGCCACTTTACTATTATTTTTCATTTTCATATAATTAAATATTTTTTTTCAACAGATAAGAGCAGATAGGGGAAAGGAATCGGAAGCTGCGTAACAGGAAGATTCGAATCCAAGCATGACACACACTCCGTAAAATTTGAAAATCTCTCCAAGAAATGTAATTTGAAATTTATTTATCGGTGATAAAGTTGTTTACACATTTAGCAAACAAGTTATACTTATTTAATGTCTTGGATCAAGACCCTTTGCGGAAGTTATCAAGTTGTTAGAAAATCCGAATATTAAGTAGAATCATTGGGAGGAATTTATTGATCGAATCAAATCGACGGTAAGATTTTACTTTTAATACAAAATAAATTATAGATGAACAAAAAATAAAATTAGAGACAATTAAACTCTAAATCTAAACACTGTACATATATGGAGAGAGAGAGAGGGGGAGGGGGGATTGCTACCAATTACAATTGCCACTACACTGTGTCATACTTAGACTTTGTTTGAAATGTGAATTAGTTTTTGATTTTTTGATTTTTTGACTATTTTAGTTGGAAAATTTGGTTATAAACCCCTCTTACCTTCCTTTTATTGTTAAAAAGACCAAAAAAAAGAAAAAAATTATACTTTCAAAACCCCCTCATAATTATAAGGGCAAATTACACAAATAGTCCTTATAGTTTGAGGCTTGTGTCACTTTGGTCCCTGACTTTTTAATTGTGACACATTTGATCCTGAATTTTGAATCTTGTTCCAAATAAGGACAATTGAATATATAATTAGATTTTTCAAGGGTAAAATTGTCAATTTGATAAAATATAAACTGATTTGACAAAAATAAATGTCAAACAAATATTTTTGAATTTTAAAAAATTATTTCTACCTACTAAAAATAAAATTATGTAAAATTGATAAATCTTTTAGACATTTATTTATTTATTTTTACCAAATTAATTTTTATTATGTATTTGGATGATGATCATATAAAATTAATTTTAAAAAATTAAGCATGTAATTTTTATTAATTCTACATAATTTTATCATTGGTGGATAAAAATAATTTTAAAAAAATAAAAAATATTTTTTTGACATTTATTTTTGTCAAATTAGTTTATATTTTATCAAATTGACGATTTTACCCTTGAAAAATCTAATGATATTTTCAATTGTCCTTATTTGGAACAAAATTCAAAATTCAGGGTCAAATGTATCACAATTGAAAAGTCAGGGACCAAAATGACACAAGTCCCAAATTATAGGGACTATTAGTGTAATTAACCCTAATTATAAAGTCTTCTATAAAAGACAAAATTATTATTTAAATATTTTATCAGACTATTATATCTCTCAATTAGATCTTCCCACCTTCTCTGCATACTCTCTCCCCACCTTCTCCGTCTCTCTCCTCATTCGCTCTACCAAGATCAGCAACGGAAAGCACAGATCCAAGATCGGCGACCTTGTCTGAGAAGATCGGCCACCGCTAACCACTCAACGACTTCAGGGCCTCAGCTCTGCTCCGCCTCAGATCGGAGTCCAATCTTCGTCGGTCGATTTCTAGGGTTCGAAATCGAAGTTCGCTGCTCGATCACATTGTAGTCGTACGCTCAGTTCAATCACTCCTTTCTATGGACTCCTCATTCGCTTGTGTCATTCTGTTGATTGCTTTATCAAACATTACTGGGAAGGACCTTGAACTTTTATTCTCTTCGTTCTTATATATATATATATATCATGCAATTTTTATATTGTAGCATTGATTTAGGATGTTTACCTTTTCCTTTAAATCTCTAGCTTTGTTGTTGAGCCTTACACCATATTCCTTATCACTGTTAGGTGTTAGTGGATGTGGTGTTAATGGCTTCGAAGAGAAGAGTGATGAAAGGGAATCTGTTTAGATTTGTTCAAAATGGCTTAGATTTGTTCAAAATGATGATATTTCATCGATTTGTCACTGTCGTCTGTTTATTTTTTATTTTTTAATGTTGTTATTGTTGTTGATGGTGATGATGAACATAAAAAGAAGATTGCAACAAATAGATCTAAAAGTAAAATTTGACTCTGGTTTGTTCATTTAGTTTGCATTTTATTTTTTGTAACAGTAAAATTTTACTCTAATTAAAAACATGTTGATTTGCTTAATGATATAAAATGTTACTTTGAATCATAATAAATTTTACCCTGAAATTTTACTCTGGTTAAAAACATGTTGATTTGCTTCACGATATAAAATTTTACTTTGAATCATAATAAATTTTACTCTGGTTAAAAATATATTGATTTGCTTAACGATATAAATTTTTACTTTGAATCATAGTAAACTTTACTCTGATTCAAAGTAAATTCAGAGTAAAATTTTACTCTAAATCAGAGTAAAGTTTATTATGATTCAAAATAAAATTTTACTCTGAAATTTTACTCTGGTGTAAAATATGTTGATTTGCTTAACGATATAAAATTTTACTTTAAATCATAGTAAACTTTACTCTGATTCAGAGTAAAGTTTGCTATGATTCAAAGTAAAATTTTACTTTGAAATTTTACTCTGGTTAAAACCATGTTAATTTGCTTAACGATATAAAATTTTATTTTAATCTGAATCAGAGTAAAGTTTACTATGATTCAAAGTATAATTTTACTCTGAAATTTTATTCTGGTTAAAAACATGTTGATTTGCTTAACAATATAAAATTTTATTTTGAATCAAGTAAACTTTACTCTAAATCAGAGTAAAGTTTACCATGATTCAAAATAAAATTTTACTCTGAAATACAATGTGAGGATAGCTTAATAGAAGAACTGATAGATATGAGTGTGATATAGTAAAAGAAACAAGTTTTAAAATATTAGGGAGTTTTGAAAATACCTATATAATTCTTGTCCTTTTGAAAGACAAATTAGAGACTGAGAGGTCTATTACCAAATCCCCCATTTTAGTTTGGGGCTAAAAAGTCTCATTTGGAATGGACTTTTTGATTTTTTTGACTTTTGTGAGAGAAAAAAATGAAATGATTATAGTTTGAATTTGACATTTTGCCTTATTAACTTTTTAATTTATTTTATTTTTTATGACTATTTTAACCTTTTAATCCCAAAATTCTTCATGCTAAACGAGGGCTTAAAGAGAATGGTTTAGTGCTATGGTCATTGCTTTGCAAGGATTATCATCAATTATATTTGTTGCTTTTGAAGATCAGAGTGTTTATATTTTGAGAAATAGAGAGTTTAAATCTTGTATTTTTGTGCTGTATTTTTTATGCTTTAGTCTCATGTAAGTTGTTTAAAGGGTAAATTACATTTTACACTCTTATATTTTGTATCAAATTTTATTTTGACTCTTATACATGAAATTATGACAGTCAATCCCCTACACTTTTGGTCAAAACCCACTTTGATCTCTATACATGAAATCGTGATATTCAACTTCCTACACGTTTACTCAAATCCTACTTTGGTTTCTACACAAGTGTCAATGTCTCTCTTCTGTTATTTTATTTTTAAGTCTTTAACAAAATCCAGGCATGTGACAAAAATATGACTACGAAATGAGGGTAAAAGAAGAAAATCATCCATGTTTCCCACTAATATAGTTTGTTCTACGTGATAAGCACATATGAGTTATATAATACAATATATATATATATATATATATATATGTTCGTATGGTAAAAATTAGAACGAAAAGGCAAGATAGTAGAACTTTTGAAATAAATAAAAAAATGTGACAAAGAAATCAAAGAGAAAGAAAGATAAATAGATAGAAGATTGTGTTACCGTGAAAAATAGAGTTTTGTGATTCGAATTTATGCAAAATCCTAATTCATCTTCTTAATTGTTCACAATCTGCGTTTTGTTTTAGCTTAATACAATCATATTTTGATGTAAATTTTGGAATAAAGTGTGTATTGGTGGAAAATGTAGATGATTTTCTTTTCTTACTCTCATGTCGTAGTCACATTCTTATCATATGACTAGATTCTGTTAAAGATTTAAACAATTGATTAACAAAAATGGACATTGACATTTGTGTGAGGATCAAAGTGAGATTTTATCAAAATACAGGGGTTGACTGTCACAATTTCATATGCAGGGACCAAAGTGAGATTTGACCAAAAGTGTTAGACGTTGACTATTATGATTTCATATGTAAGGGTCAAAATAAGATTTGGTACAAAGTGCAGGAGTACAAGTATAATTTATCCTTATTTAATGTATCAACAAAGAGAGAAAAAGAGAGTTACTTAGTTCAGTTGACAAGTTTTTGTTTGTATCTCAACAACATTTTTTGGGTTAAGAATTGGGCCTCCTTCGTGAGATTCTTTTAGGGGGTGTACACATATTAGATTGGTCTGATTTTAGAGTAAAATAGGAATCGAACCGGTTCTTACGATTCTACAAAAATTAGAATCATAATCGAATTGTTAAACTTATAAAACCGGACTAAAACCGAACTATAAAACTAATTTGGTTCAGTTTGATTTTGACGGTTCTAAATTTTTTTTATATAACAATAAAGGTAAATTATATTTGACTCCGGATGCCTCTATTTACACACCACCTTTCATCTCAAGGCACACCATTAATTAGTTTTTTTTTTTATTACAATTTTAACCTTAAATAAAATGACCACAAAGCAAAAAGGGCAATTGGTAAAGCACAATAACCTTAAATAAAGCCTACGTTTGTTCAATTTTATTTAAGCCTGTATTGTCCTTTATTTAACCTTAAATAAAGCCTACGTTTGTTCAATTGTTCTAAAAAAGCACAATAACCTTAAATAAAGCCTCAAAATCAGTACCTCCAGTAGCAACATACAATTTGTTCGATTGATTAGTATTGAACAAGCTCCAATATTTCAGTTTCTAAGTGTTAAACACACAAAATCTGTTCGGCTATCAATAGTCGAACATGTCTGCTTTGTTCGACTCTGTACTGCCGAATACGTATAATATTTTTTTTTTTTGCTTTTTCTAGAATTGTGCTCCAATGTCTACTCTCTTTTTTTTTTTTTTTTTTTTTGCTGTTTCCAACTGTGTTGAGTACTACCGACCATGTCTTTGCTGAAAAAAAAAAAAGTGTATTGAGCAATGGGTCTTTACCATTGCTTTACTCTGAACATAACAATGGGTCTTCACCGGTTTAAACAAAGAATGGAGGGGGAGATGGAAGATCGTGGATGGGTGGGGTGGATGAGTAAGTGAGGGTAAAGATGGAAGATTGTGAGTAGATTGTAGGTAGGGTGTGTGAGTAAGGGTAAAGATGAAAGATTGTGGTGTGTATTAAGCAAAACATTTATTTATTAAATTACTAAAATTGTGCCCTGAGTAGTGGTTTGCCATGAGATAAAATGTGGTGTGTAAGTAGAGGCACCTTTTTACTCCCTTATGATTTAATTTGAAAACAAATTACCCTTCAAGTTTAAAAAGCTACACATAACCCCATTAGGGGTAAATTATAAGGCTAAACTCTGGGAAAATTCTATTTTCATACACCAATTTATCTCTGTATACATTTTTTCTCAATCCATACATTTAGTAATTTGATTTTTACTTTTTTATCTCAATGCACGCACTTTACATTCCAAATATACCCTCACATTCTCTGTGCACATCCTTTCATTCTATCATTTCTCCAAAAACCTTAACTCTAACTACACCAGCTACCAGTGACAGCGGCAGTGACAACGACGACATAAACCACCACCCATTCCTAGCCTCTCAGCCATTCTTACACAGCCCCTCACGCTGTCGTCACCTCCATCGCGATCATCGCCGGTCGCTATCACCTCCATTGCGATCATCATCAGTCGCCGTCACCTCTGCGATCCACATTCACCTCTGTCTAATTTTTCTCTCTCTTCTAATTAAGTTGATTCTTCTCACCTTTGGATGTTAGATGGCATTTTGTAGATGTCCCCGAACGCCCCGGGAGGGTGAGTCCCGTTCTGTTCGTTTTGGGCTCACTACAGTTCGGACTCGAATTTGTTGTCACGGTTCGTAATCTGAACCAAAGAGTCCAAATCCGACAAATCGTTTTGAGAAAACAGATTTTTGTAAAGAAGTGCCAAACATGGACTGCTTTGCTAGATATAGAGTCGCCACCTAAATATTTTATTTTGGAAAATTTAGGAAACCTTGACTCGTTGCCTAAGGCCACGTGTCCGTCATCACCAAAGTTGCCTCGGCTCGGGAACTTGGGTACGATTGGGGAAGGTCACTTCGTGAGCACCCCCGCTCGCCCGATCAAAGATCGGCCTCTACTAACCATGATATCGAGTTTTGAAAACATTATGTGCTCTTATTCCGGTTATTAGCCTAGATTTACTATGTGATGCGCACAACATACAAGTATAGACTAGATCGCCTGAATTGGAATAAAACATCTCATGTTTATTTTTGAAAGTGGTTTGATGATGCTACCCGCAAGTAGGCTAAGACGTGGATTTGCCACCCTCGGGTGGGCTTAGAAAACATGATTTTGCCACTATCTAGTGGGCTTAAAACTCACAATTAATGAATTGTTCCAATTCAAATAACCCAACATTCATCCACAGGCATTCAGGCAGTTATATCACATAAGCAGTTAGCCTCATGGTAAGCATGCTATCATGGCAGTCACTCACACACATGCAAGGATGCTAAAGCATAAAACTCACTGAGTACTCCAAGCCAAAACAGAAACCGATTAGAAATCCATGCATGATCCTAACTATACAGAAATGCCTAATGCAACACATGCAAAAATGCAACTATAGCAGGCTCGGCTATTCTAAACATGGCATATGAGATGCAACAGCTATCAAGTATTCAACTCGGAATTGAAATACAAATGCAGCTAGTATGATGCGCCGAGCCCGGTGCATGCAAGACAAATGAATGAATGCAAACATGCTATCATACTGTATGCTAATTGAAACATGCCCTAATCTAACCATCGTAAGCTGGTAAATAAAAGGGAAAAAAGACGTGGGGTTGGAAGACATACATCACACTCACGCACACTTATTACAACATTGCCCTCGCGCAGAGGGTCCGAATAAAATAATATACAGTCCCAAATGAATAGTATAGTCCGAATAAATAATATAGTCCAAATATGTACAAAACCCTAATTAATTAACAAATTTAACTAGGAAAGCATTAAATTGGCATGCAAGCCAGGGACTGTCTTGACTCTTCTCCGGATGATGAATGATGCATGCTCGGGTTGCCTTTGCGCGAAAATCCATGGCGATGCCCCAATTAGCCTCTATTTGCAATTATTCTTGGAATGCGTGCCAAGCTTCGGAAGGCTGCTGATTCTTGATTTGCTGCAACAGAGAGCAACAGAGGGGCATGGCAAAGTATTTTCACACATGTATGCATGCATCGATCCTCGTGCCACCAATTACGCATCTCGATGCATGATGGCCGAGGAGTCGAATTGCACAACTCAATATGGAATGAATGCACATGAAAATACAACTAAGACCTAACTCCATCATAGACAATCCAGAGTGTCGGTGACTGGAGAATTGAGACACGTTCCGTCACTCGGAGTACGAAACGTACCTCGTTTCCCGTGCTCGGGCTAACTCCTATCCCAAACACAATGCAATATGCATGACATCCATGGATGCAACTAAAATACAACCTAACATGCACAATGCTATGAAATGGCATACACGATGCACGAGGTAACATGGCATACACAATGCGCTAATATACAACCTAGCATACACAATGCTGTGAAATGAAATAGCATACACAATGCATAATGGGCTTACACCAATACAAGTGGACCTCGGCCACACTCACATAGGAGGCCATTAGATGAAAATGAGACACTCGAGATGCGTGCACACGTGCACGCAAACCGAGGACCGACCCTAAGGCACCAAATGCCACTCTAACAAAGCATGGCAAGGCATGGAATATGGCATACTAGCATGCAAATTTCAACGCTAAAATATGATGCAAAACAGCCCCGAAACATGGAAACATGGCACCCGATGCATGAAATGAGACTCGAAACTCGAAACTAGGCGCATGGAATAACTTATAGCTATACAAAGCATGCATTATTTGAACATCAAGTATGAAGACAGAATCAAGACAGTCCCAAAACAAGCATATTTCCAGTTTTAAGCAAGGCCAAAAGGTGAACACAAGTAGGGCTAAGCTAACATGCAAAAATGGCCTCGAAAGAGAGATAAAGAAGCAAGTAACAGCTGCTGCCCCTAAATGGCAAAGAGCCCTTCAACAAAGTTGAAGAGGGGCTCAAAATGAAAGCACTTTACAGTTTACAACAAGCCGCGAAAACAAACACAAGTATGGCTAAAGTATTATGCAAGAAATAGGCCTAAAGAGGAACAAAGAAGCAAGTGATGGCTGCTGGCCCCAAACAGAGGAGGGCCCTTCAACAATGTTAAAGAGGGGCCCAAAACATGGTATTTTACAGTTAGTGACCAAATCCAAAACAGTGCACATGCAAGCTTAAAATACTATGCAAAATAAGGCCTAAAAAGAGGTTTAAACACAAAGAGCAAAAAGGGAGCTTCAAACAGCAAAAGTCCCTTGATCAAACATGAAGAGGGGGTTAAAATAAGGCTATTTACAGTTCGGACCAGAGTCCAAAAATACAAGCACAATGGGCTAACAAAACATCCAAAAATAAGGCCAAAAGAGGGATAAAGAGGCAAGTAACAAAAGGAAGCCTCAAACAGTGAAGAGCCCTTTAACAATGTTGAAGAAGGGCTCAAAATAAGCCACTTTTCAGTTTGTAACCAAGCTCAAAACAATTTAAAAATGAGCCTAAAATACTATGTAAGAAAGAGGCATACAAGAGAGGTAAAGAAGCAAGTGTAAAAAGGAAGCCTCAAACAGGGAGAGGCCCTTAAACAAACATGAAAAGGAGCTCAAAATAATGCTATTTACAGTTTGGGTCGGAGCCCAAATATGCAAGCAAGTATAGCTTAGATTGTATGCAAAAATAGGGCCAAAAAGAGGAGAAGAAGACTTACCCTTGAAGAACCAATCTTTGATAGCCTTTGGACCAAGTTTGGGTGCTCCTAAACTCTGAAAACAGCCTCAAGTTGCTGGTATGGAGTATGGAGGCCTTGTGCTATGAGGTTTAGTGTAAAATGGTGTAGGATTTGAAGAGTTTTGGTGCTTGGAGTAGAGAGGGGGAGAGATTTGATGCAAGAGGCTTAAACCAAAATTTCTAACCCTTAAAACTGAAGGGGAGGGGTTGGTTTTATAGGCAAAGGAGTGAGAAAATGGGAGAAAAATGGGGGGGAGATTCAAATTCAATTTTCCCCCCCCAAAAGGCCAAACCCTCAGACATGGGTGAAGTGCAGAACAAAATACAGGGCTGGAATGCACTTGGGACAAGGACCATGGCCGGCCAACTCAAAAGGGTAAAAAAATTCATCCACCAGGTAAGTGGCCGGCCGGCTAGAAAAAGATGGCCGGCGGCCAGGTCAAAGGGGTAAAGTGGCCGGCCACCCCCTATGATGAATCCCCAGAAGTTAGCTTTCCAATGCCGCAAACCTTGCATCAAAATTCCTCCTGTGGAAAAAGTTATGCCAGTTTCCGTGAAGCCGCGCAGATTCGGTCCAACCGACTTCAACCAACCATATCTCCTCCCCGGACCTGGACTTAGGAGATTCTTGAGTGCAAAATGAAGCCCCGGAAGTAAGCTTTCCAATGGTGGTAGCCTCATATCTTAATTCCTCTTGTGCAAAGAGTTATGCCCATTTCGGTGAAGCCGCGCAGATTTTTCTCCTTCCCGGATTCATGCTGAGCCACTTTGGACTCAAAAAAAGTTGGCTTTTCAGCAAAATTGCTGGCCTCCCACCCTTCTACAAGCTTTCTAACAATGAAAATAAGGTCCCTGCCAAAAATGGACCAAGACGGATGCAAAACGAAGGTTCGGGGGCCAAAACACGCAGTTCGGGGCCCTGAAAACAGGCTGTTAGGCACCGGAAGTGGTGTTCGACCACGAAGTTGGTCTCTCGGACCACAGTGTCCCTCAAAAGGGAGGAAATAAGGTATGTGCCAAAAACCGGAGCAAACGGAGGTAGTTAAGCGGTCCCGAACCGAGGCGCACGGCCAACGGCTCCGAAAAACCAGAAACCAGGCTCCAAACGGGCAAAATGGCCTATGACCACGAAACGTAGCCTACAGCCACTGAGAGATGATCTACGAGACCTCTCCCTCCCTTCGGGAAGAGAAAACAGAGAAAACAGAGCCTGGTTCGCAAACCGAGGCAAGGCATGAAAGAGCCCGAAAGTCCGTAGGCAAGGCTCACAGCCGAGACTCTGAAACTTCCGCACGAGCACAATATGCAATATCACCGAGCGCTCAATCGGTGACGTCTGAGTCTTAAGGTCGGTCAAAAATGGGGTGTCTACACATTTGTGGTTAAAACTACTGATAGATCCATGTACGGCCTTTCAGACACAAATCTTGAATGGGAATAAAAATAGGATGAATCAAGTGTGTTGATTAACAAGATTTCAATCTCAGAATATGAGGCTAATTGATAACTTATATATATATATTCTTCTTTTGCTTATACATGTAAAATGTGATCGCTAATAAAGTCTGATGATATGCTGGTATAACATCATGATTAAATACTATTTTACAATGCCCGTAACTGAACATAATTAAATTGGGAAGATTGTAAATTAATAAGTAAATAAAATAAATCACACACTGATTGAGTTTAATTTTTGTTCTGTTTGTTTTGTCCCCTTTTTTTGGTTGTCTTTGTTTTGTCTGACGAGATTGCAGAGTTCCTGGAAGCACAGAGACTGGTAGGAAGTTAACCAATATGATAATGCTTTCTGGTTAAGAAGAGTCTAACTGCAGTCACTATAGCTAAATTGGGATTGACAAAATGGGAAGGTTAGGGACTGAAAGGAGTGGGGAAAGTGAAAGGAAATGCTGTGTATGGTTGAGGTTTGGGCATGGGAGGCGATGGCCGGCGGAATAGTGGCTAATGAGATGGTAGTGGGTGAGATGTGTATGGAGAAATTGTGAGATGTGTGGCTGAGATGGTGGTGGATGAGATGGTAATTTTGTTAAAGGATAAAATTATGATTCTGAAAAAATTCATTAAGTGTATGGATTAAGGAAATTTGGTGTGTGGAAATAGAATTTTTTTAAACTTAGTTAACATTTATTGTAAAAAGGCAAAATTACCCTTATTTTCTTCGCCAATTTTCTGTTGGACCAATCTTCTGTGTAAATAAAATAAACTGAAATAATCCAAACAAATAAAATAAAACTTACAGAATTTATTTTGTTGAACCAAATAAATAATTAAAGACCAAGTCGGGTGTGTGACACTCTGTCCTTAAGACAGATTCGCCCCGCTACGGTGCTTACGGTTGAGTGGCGTCTATCTTCCAGGATACAATGATCTTCACAAATTTGTAGAAGCACTTCAAACAAATTTGTCCGGCGAACCAAACCCGTATTCTAACTCTCTGAAATTTTATTCTAAATCTAATATGAAGAATAAAGGACGCAAGAGAGCAAAATGAAAGCAAGGAAAATGAATTTTCGAAATCAATCAAAATTGGAATGGGGCTGCCTTTATATAGGCTTTGTTGGCACCTATTCAATTTGAATAGAAAATGTATGAAGAATGGAGATAACCCTTCCTTCAAAATAAAGAGGCACCATGAAAGGTTTGCACCCTTTCATTCAAATGGAGGTTTGACCATTCCTTTAAAACAAAAAGACACCATGAAAGGTTACACCCTTTCATTCAAAATGGAGTCTATTTCAATTCACAACTACCTCTTTATAAATTTTCCAACATTTTCTATACCATAACATTGCTACTATGGACCCTCTTTTTCTACCTGTAGGTCTTTCTTTATTCTCCATTTCCTCCATTTTTTTTTTTCTTTCCTTTTCTTCTCTCCTTCTCCACGCTGCACTGGCAGCATATAGCTCCCGCCAAATGGTCACCACTCACGTGCTCTCTCTCTCTCTCTCTCTCTCTCTTTCTCTCATACCCATGCTCACCACATACACCTCTGAAATTTAATATTAGAATTCTAATACTAAATTTATATATAATTTTATGCCTTGGCTTGGTACTGTAATACTTATAGCTCCTGCACATTTTCTCTTATTTTCTTTCATTTTCTTGCTTCTTCTTCTTCTTCTTCTAATACTGGATTTTCATACCATATGCAAAATAGTGATTTCACTTATAAAGTAGCAAATTCTTTGAAACAATTAGACGAACAGGTTGTGAAGGCCATGAACAACTTTTCTGACAAGAATGGCGGCAAGAAGGATGATAAAGAGAAGTACTTTAGGGCATGTGTAAGATTCTAATTGTTTATCACATTTTTTGGTCCATGAGATAGTGTAGACTTATTAATCAAAAACAATGGTCTGAGCTCAACCTCTATGTAAACAGAATCTGATGGATAGGATCATCATTAAAGAGCAAGAAAAAATAGGTTATGTGGAGAAATGGTGTATTGCATGCATCCCAAAGTTCAACAATCTTTTCCCACTGTCTCAAATTCCATGGGTTCGCTTTTTGGAGGAAGTGAGAAGACCAAGAATGGAAGGGAGAGTGGATCGTCTATTGTTGACTAGCGGTGAGGGGAGATTGAGGGCAAGGAAGAGGAAGAAAGAAGAAAACAAAAAGATTAATACAAAAAAAAAAAAGGGGGGGGGGCAAAAGTGGTATCTTGTATATTTATAGATTCACACTTGCTTAGTTCTTTTATACATGCGCTATTAACCTTAACATAGGGATGCTTCTAGTTATACACCACCTTTCATCTTAAGGCATATCATTAATTAGTTTATATTTTATTACAATATTAACATAATGTAAAATGATCATAAATGATAAAGGGCTATGATACACATTTTACGTAATATACACCAATTACTCATTGCAAACCACACCCAATTTTGATTTTTTATTTTTCACTCAATACACTATCAATTTTCAAATATTTTGAAAATATCCTCATCTTCTCTAACCATAACCATAACCATAACCATAACCTAACCCTACCCTACAGCCGCTGCCGCCATCAACCGTTGCCGTTAGCCATCCTACCTCTTTCTTCTGTCGCTACCCTCCGATCGACACCATCATCTTTTTTGTTTCCATCCCCAATCCATTTGTGTCCCTACCATGGCAGTAACTCACGCTGCCTTTCCCTTCACTGCTGACATTGCAACTTGTATCTCCCTCATCCTCGTTACCCTTCTCCAGTCCCGTTGGCCACCCTCTATCGCTACCTATTATCTAGATCTCCTCTACAACACAACTCAGCTCCTCCACTTCATCATTTGATCTATAGTTGCGAGAGAGAGAGAGAGAGAGAGATTTGGGTTTCCAGATCTAGGGTTTGACGAGAAGAAGAAGAAGGGGCTATAAGTGGAAATAGGGAGAGAGGAGCTGCAATGGGGGAGGGAATAGCAGTGGAACGGGGATTTGCAGAGAAGATGTGCCAACTGAAGGGGATTCGGAGGGGCAAAGTTAGCTTAGCAGTGGAGGCAGTGAGGAGATTTTAGGGTTTAGGATTAAAGTTGGGATGTAGAGATGGAGATGGTAGGGGGTGGGTCGCTGGAGCTAGGGATGGCAGAGGAGGTGCGGCCGAAGCTAGTAATGGCTGCGATGGTGACGGGTAGTGAACTGGCGGCGGCGGCGACGGCAACGGCGACGGTTAAGATTAGGGTTAGGGCTAGTAGGGGTGGGTTGTGATTGAGAAATTTGTGTGAAGGTTAAAAATGTAATTGATGAAAGATTGTAGGTGGGGTGTGTGAGTAAGGGCAAAAATGAAAAATTGTGATGTGTATTGAGCAAATTTCTTATTTATCAAATTACTAAAGGTGTGTCTTGAGTAGTGGTGTGGTGTGTAAATAGAGGTACCCTTAACATAGCTTTCGTTTGGTATGAGTTAAAATGAGACTTGTGGCTAAAATAGGCACAAGAAGACAAAATAAATTTTTTAGCCCAATAAGACAAAATGTTACATTTAAACTATAATCATTTCATTTTTTCTCTCACAACAGTTAAAAAAGTCAAAAAGCCTATCTCAAATGAGATTTTTTAGTCCCAGACTAAAATAGCAAAAAACCAACCCACGTCCCAAACGAACTCATAATCGGTTAGTTTTGCATTTCACTCCATACCACACAGGGAGAAGTTATTAGTTAGTCTTGAAATACTGTCACGTGGTGTTTTAATGATATTGTGATTGGTAAAATTTATGTTGGGTGATTGAGAAATATAAGAGGACATGATGAATTATAATTGGTGAGGGTTATGATTACGTACGTTCTGAACCAACTAATAATTTATCCCACAAAGGGATTTTGTGTTTATTTTTAGATTACATGGAAGTAATGTGTTTTTAGACTAAACCACAAGAGGTAAAGTGTAATTAATCCTAACAATAAATATGATATATATTTTAGGACAAATTACAGTCACCTTCCTGAGGTTTCGGACAATTGCACTGGCCTTCCTTACTTTTTTTGAAATTACATTGACCTCTCTTAAGGTTTACTTATGATTTGCAGATTGCCCCATTATGTTAGTTGACTATTAATTTGACTAATATATTTGTTTTTTGGTCAATGATTAATTGTTAGATTAGCACATAGAGAGATTTTAGTTTGGTTTGTATAACATTTGAAGTGATTATCTGTAAATTATAAAAGAAATCGATTGATAATTTTTTAGGTAAACAAATTAGTTTGAATTATTGAAGCCAAATGAGAAATATAAAAACTTGTATGTATGTAATGCAATAAATCATATATATATATATATATAGTTAAACCATGTGAATATTTAGAAATAAATTATTTAATACTATTCAAATAAATACATGTGTTGTCTCAATTTGATTTTTATTAATTTAGATAGTGATACTCATTAATTTTGCTTTAGTTTTTTTAAGACAACTAAGTAATTTCAAGTATTGATTAAAAAAAAAATACCAAATAACTTATTTTATATTTATGTAATTAATTTTTTAATTTGTTTAATCATCACTTTTGTAGTGATCAAACCTACAAATATCATAACTTGCATATGGTACACACCTTTGTGTGTGAGGGTGTGTACCATAACATTATCCTATATAGATATTTATAGTCAAACCATATGAAATAAAATAAAATAATAATACTTTTGGCAACAAAAATATTTTATCCTTAAAAAATGATTTTGTCTCTAAATTTTTGTCTATAAAACCTTAATTTGTTGTAATGTTTTACCTGTATATCTTAAATTGGATGTGAAGTGAGTTTAGAATTTTTTTGCTTATGTTTCATTATTATATAATTATTATTTTTTAATTTTTTTCGAGAACCTATTAGTAAAAATTATGTTAATCTCCAAATCGATAGGATTAAGCAACAATTTAAACAAATAATCAAACAAGGAAATCAAATGATTGTGTTTTTTATTCGATGCCTTTAAAGAATGAGAAGTTCTTTGGAATAAAATTACAATTAACAAGAGAAGCAAGTAAACCAAAGTAAACAAAAAGTAATTTCTAGATTAAACTACTAAAATTCACAAGAGTTACAAGTTAAATACTACTGAAGAAACTACTCGTAATTTAAGAGAAATTACTCCTAAAACAAAACCTAAGTTGTTGTTGTGTTGTTGATGTCCCTTCTCTCTGAAAACTTTTAGCTTTTATACTTTTTCTTAAAACTCTAGTCCATAATCCCACATTCCTTGAAATTTACTGGCCAATCCCTTCCTGCAACTGCTTCTTCATCTTTCTCCAGTCCTTCACACAGATCTGCCACATATCCCTCATGATCTCTAGCACTATCCATGGCAGAGGAAACCATTTTACTAAGGCCCATAACTGTTTGCAACCTCCTTTACTTCTTTAAACTTTTCATCTTTGACCCAATTCCACTTTTAAACCTCCAACCACTTCATCACACATTTTCCCTTCAATTGATGAGCATGATCGATAACAGAAAGCTTTCCAATTCACAAATATGGTCTCCTATAAATTAGCCCACCAAGCCAATTAACCAATTGATAACTGCCTCATGACCTTCTTAGTTAATTGATGCACACGATCAATTCCTTCACACTACTTAGCCCCTTGACGATTGAAAGACTTTATTTTGATTTCACTGTCACGTGTCATCATCTGATTAATCCACCTACCGATAAAAATTTTATGAAAATGAATGCAAACAGGACCTAATTATTATTATTTTTAACTGAAGTTAAAACAAATTTAGTCATCTAAGAGGAAAATATTAATTACCACTCATTAGGATGTGGCCAAGGTTGGTAGGTATGAAAAGTGCAATTGAAATATATAAAATATACAATTCAATAATGTGAAGAGAATAAGAGAAAGAAATTTCACTCACAACGATAATATTTAAATCCAAACATCACATCTAGCAAGGAAATAACTCATTTACTTGGCCCAACCAGCATCCCGTTATCATTGCTCTATATTGATAATGCTATTTTATTTATTCTTGGATCTTAAATTTGTGCAAAAAAAGGAAAGGAAAAAGAACTCTTTTTGCAATACAACGAGCAGCTCTATTACAATCGTGTTTTACAAATTCAAACTTACAATACTTTTCCATCGAATTCAAACTTGCAATGGTGTTTATACAATGACCAATTCTTTTGCAATGTGTAAATTGTTAGAACAATCTTCTGTGTACAATAAATAAATTAAAACCAAATCAAACAAATAAAATATATAACTTACATGATTTATTTTACCGAACCGAATGAAAATTTAAAAGATCAAGTCGAGTGTGTGACACTCTATCCTTTAGACAGATTCACCCCGCTTCGGTGCTTACGGACTTATGGCGTTTATCTTCTAGATACAATGATCTTCACAAATTGTAGTAGCACTCCAAACAATTTGTTCGGCGAACCCGAACCTGTGTTCTATACTCTCTTTAATTTTTCTAAAAAACTAATATGAAGAATATATGCAACAGAGCAGAAAATTGGACTGCAAAAAAATTAATTTTCAGACTATTTTTCGGATCAGAATGACTGCTGGAAATGGCAGTATTTATAAACAAACTAAGGCTGTCCGAACAGGTGCTGTTTTGAATGAACAGATGCAAAATTATACTGAATGAATGCAATATTGTTTCAAACAAATAACTGCTGCAATTACATATCTGTTCAGAAACTGCCCAGCAACCGAATCTGTTTTGGTCTTTTTGAACCTGCTGGATTTGGACCGAAGGAGGAAAGAAATTAGGACAGAAATTAAATTCAAATTTGAATTAAATTAAATTTTCCTGCAAGTATTTTTTTTTGAAAAAATTCAAATGAATTTTGTCCAAAAAATTAATATAAGAACCAACTCGACCCATAACCCACGCATCCGGCATGGCTCGGCTTGGCCGGCCGGACGGCGGCGGCGCGTGTGTGGTGGTTTGAGCCAAGGTTCCATTTGTCCATAACTCCTTCCTTCTACAAACTTGGGGTGCTCCTTGGGGCCTAACCCAAGTTAGTACACTAAGAGCTTATATACTCACAAAAACTCTCTTAAAGTTTCAATGTGGGACAATCCATTTCAAGGAAACCCACATTTAATTCTTTAAATGTCCATTCCACGAACCCGAAAATGACGTCAACTTCCCATTCACTCATAAATGGTTTTGATGAACTGTCTTCACCATGTGACTTTCCGTGCGGCAAGGAACACGTCACCTCTTCGGATCCACCCTAAAAGACGTTTGGGACCCACTCAATTTTGGGCTCAAAGTTGGCCTAAAATAAGCCTATAAAAACCAATTTTCCAACAATCCCCCACATGAATTGAATTTGACGGAGAGAAAATGCAACAACATGATCTAATTACAGAGAGTATAAAAATTGGAAATATTCTGCAAATGATAGGTAGCTTTTGGCTTTGAGCCTTGTGAGAAACTATCGGATTTACTAGCTAACCAGTGAACATGATATCTTGAATTGTTTAGCCGTTTGTGTAAACCAAGACAATAGAACTCACACAGTATATCCCAGACACAGTTTAATTCTCACTATTGTGTTCATTTTGGCCCTGAACAACCTGGACTTTCATGAGTGCTCTAGAGAATTATAGCCTTTCACAAATCTCATAGAACCGGCCCAGTTCACACTCATATAGGTGATTCTTATGAAGAGTATCTGCCATACTTCGCTAGGTTTACTTAGATATAAGAATCATTAAAATTTTACTTAACCTAAAACGCTGCAGACATCACTATTTCATCATACAAATAGGTAGGAGTTTGACTCTCCAGTGATCCTTCTGAGTCATACACAACTCGGTTGTCCCTTTGAACCTAGATCTTGGGATCTCCAGTCAATTAGGTTGAGTTGCCGTTGTGGTAACTCTTATTTTATAGGCTTAAGTCCCATTTTCCTTGATGAATTCTCAACTAGCTCTCTTGCTAACTGTAAAACTCAAGTTGTGTGTAGGATTATTTTATTGGATAGATTAGTAATTAAATTAATTTATATGGGTCATTTATTAATATCAAAGAATTAGTTATGAGATGGCATTATATTTCCTATTACTTAGATGGGTAATTTTGTAACTTTGAGAAATTAGGTTAATAAGCCCACCTATTGTGGCTTTAAGTCTTGGAAAACAAACAAAACAGAGGCTGTGAATTGCTCCATAGGCGGCTAGGGTTTGAGAAGGTAAAAGAAAAAAGAAAAGAAAAAGAGAAGAGAGGTTCAAGTGAGGCTACAATAGGGATTGGAGACAGCACGTTGGTGATTTTGGGACACCCATTAGTTAAGGTAAAATCCGTCTTTACTGTTAATTATTAAGTTTATGTTGAGGAATTTAACAATCAATGCATTAAGGGGATTTCGAAGATCTATAGGTGCCTACTTAGGTTTTGAGAATTGGGTGCAATGTGTAAGTGTAACTTTGGGTGGGTAATAGAAATAATGGAGTTTTGTATCATGGGTAAGGGTGTGTTTGGCTTTAAAGTTGGGTTGAATGGTTTGATCTCTTGGATATTAAAGCAATACATTAATCTAATATAGTGGGGCTTTTGTGGGTGTATGTAACGTGTAAAAAATATTAATTTATTTGAGGTTTTATTTATTAGGTTTGTGTGATTGAAGTGGTGGAGCTGGGTGTTTGGAGTTGGTGTTAGAGTGTTATTTCTAAGCTTTTGAGGTAAGTAACCCTCTATCACTGTTAGTTCATTTTTATTCCTATCGAATCGTTTAAAATCATAAATATTTATTTATAGCCTTCATGTTCTCTTAAAATAAAATATGGGTCAAGTATAAAACAATATTGAAATTATTATGAAAATTATTTGAATATTTTGTGGAACTATTATGAAAATTGTACTAAATGTTTATTCTGAAAATATCGAATATTTTATTTAAAAGTTGTGCATTGTTTGAATTTTGAACATCACTTTAATCTGACTATGATTTGGACCCTAGCCAATAGGGATTATTTATTGGCACAAAAACTAGTTTCTTTTGGGGCTTTACCACTGGCCTATGTGTGGTTCTGGGTCTTGTCACGGGCTAAGTGACCATAGTCACCAAGACTTGGGTTTTGTGAATTGCATCATTGAACCATTTGAATATCAAACCATCAATTTTGAACAACGAAATTTCATCGAATTATCTCATTGTCTTTTCAATTAAAATGTATTGCTATACTGTTTATTTTCAACTACGAAACCATCTTACAAAATATTGTTCATTTATTGAATGGTAGCAAAAAATATATTTATTGGTTATCGACTATTTTTTTTTTTGTATACTTGATCCAGCTAACAGTGATGGTTGGTTATTTACTAGGCTGTCTAGCTTACCCTTATTTTATTTTTCAGATTTTGAGGAGTAGAGCTGCGCGGGTTTTTACTTGTGGGAGTGCCGAGAGTAGGACTATGATTTAAGTACTTAGATCATTACTTGGTGGACAATTTCATATGATAAGAATTATCTATTTGTATGGTTTTTAGCATTATGATATTGAAGGATTTAATTTGAGTATTTTACATTGTTGGTTATGTATTGGACTTTTAGCCTTGCATGCTCGCTTAAATGAGTGTGCGGCGTTGTCACGGAGCTTGGGGCGTGACACTTTTAATTAGTGGATCCGCTATGTTGTCTTTAGACTTCACATATTCAGTGGAATAATTCCATTAGAGAGTAGTTGTCTTACGGTGTTATGTCGACGACGAATGTGTCGTGACTTACCGTTATACATATGACTCTGTGCTCTACTTATTGCTGATTGACTATCGCAATGTACGCATATAGCAGGCACCGGTTTTGGCCATATTGGAATATCTTCAAGGAAATGGCGAAGCCATTCTACTTCTTCCCCAGCTTTATCTAAAGCTATGAATTTTGATTCCATAGTAGACCTAGCAATGCAAGTCTGTTTGGAAGATTTTCAAGATACAGTCGTACCACCAAGAGTAAAGACATACCCACTAGTGGACTTTGAGTCTCTGGTATCTGATATCCAATTTGCATCACAGTATGCTTCAAGTACTGTTGGATATCTAGTATAACTAAGCCCAATGTTACGAGTAAATCTGAGGTATCTTAGAACCGTTATAATTGCTTTCCAGTGTTCTACTTCTGGATTACTCGTATATCTACTTAATTTACTTATTGCATAAGCTATATTCGGGCGAGTGCAGTTCATCAAGTACATTAAGCTTCCAATAATTTGGGCATACTCTAATTGAGAAATATTTTCTGTACATTCTTAGAAAGAAACAAATTAACATCTACAGGTGTTCTAGCAAGATGATCATTATCTTTGCTAAATTTGTCAAGTATTTTCTCAATATAATGAGATTGTGACAAAGCATATCCTTATGATGTTTTGGTAATTTTCATATCAAGAATTACATCAGCAATGCCCATGTCTTTCATGTCAAAATGTTTATTCAACATTTTCTTGGTAGTTTTAATCATGTCATTATTACTACCTATGATGAGCATATCATCTACATAAAGACATACAATGACACAACTTTTGTCTGTGTTTTTAATATAAATACATTTGTCACACTCATTAATTTTAAAACCATTTGACATCATTGCCTTGTCAAATTTTTCATGCCATTGCTTTGGTGCCTGTTTTAAACCATATAATGATTTAACCAATTTATACACTTTCTTTTCTTTTCTTGGAATAAAAAATCCTTATGATTGTTCCATGTAAATTTCTTTATCTAACTCACTATTTAAGAAAGCGGTTTTCACATTCATTTGATGAATTTGTAGATTGTACAACGATACAATAGCAACAAGCATTCTAATGGATGTTATTCTAGTAATTGGTGAGTATGTGTTAAAATAATCAAGACCTTCTTTTTGTCTAAATCCTTTGACCACAAGTCTCGCCTTGTATTTTTCAATTGATCCATCCGCTTTCATTTTTCTTTTGAAAATCCACTTGTACTCGAGAGGTTTACAACCTGGTGGTAAATCCACTAATTCCCAAGAGTGATTTTGCAGGATGGATTCAACTTCGCTGTTTACAGCTTCTTTCCATAAAGGAGTCTCAGGACTGGACATAGCCTCTTTAAAAGTTAAAGGCTTATTTTCTAACAAAAAAGTTAGAAAATCTGGACCAAAAGATTTTGAGGTTTTGCACGTTTACTACGTCTAGGATCCTCTTCCTCATTTTGATTTATCTCTTGCTCTTGATCTTGTTCTTGATTACTACTAGTAATAGCATCAAAAGATCTTTTCTTATTACTAGTCTCTTGTCCAATCTTATTCGGAAACACATGTTCAAAAAAAAGATGTATTCCGAGATTCAATAATAGTATTTACATGCATTTCAGAATGTTCTGATTTATGAATTAAAAACCAATATGCACTACTATTCTTGGCATAACCAATGAAAATGCAATCAACGGTTTTAGGACCTATCTTAATCTTTTTAGGACTAGGAATAGTCACTTTAGCCAAACACCCACATACTTTTAAGTATTTGTAGGATGGTACTCTCCCATGCCACATTTCATAAGGTGTTTGATTCACTTTCTTTCGGGATACTTTATTAAGTATATAATTAGCAGAAACTATTGCTTCCCCCCACAAATTCTGAGGTAATCCAGAACTTACTAACATGACATTCATCATTTCTTTTAAAGTCCTATTTTTCCTTTCAGCAACTCTATTTTGCTGAGGTGAGTAAGGAGTGATGGTTTGATGAATTATTCCATATTCTTTACAAAACTCACCAAAAGGTGATTCATATTCACCACCTCTATCACTTTTAAGTTTCTTAATTTTCTTACTAAGTTGATTTTCAACTTCATTCTTGTATTGAATGAAAGTTTCCAAAGTTTCATCCTAGGTTCGAATTAAATAAACATAACTATATCTAGTATAGTCATCAATGAAAGTGATAAAATACTTTTTCCCACCTCTAGTTTGAATTGATTTAAAATCACAAATATCACTATGAATTAATTCAAGTGGTTCCGCACTTCTTTCAATTGAATGGAAAGGAGTTTTGGATAATTTTGCCTCAACACAAATTTCACATTTATGATTTGAATCAATGTCAAATTTAGGTAAACATTCCATATTAATTAATCTACGCAAAGATCCATAATTAACATGTCCAAGTCTACCATGCCATAAATTTGAAGACTCAAGCAACTAAGAAGAAGATGTATTTTTATTAATAACAGAGGGTACAACAGTTATTACATTCATTTTGAAAAGGCTATCAGACATGTAACATTTTCCTACATACATCCTATTTTTGGTAAGTACAAACTTGTCACTTTAAAAAACTAGCCTAAACCCACTTTTACTCAACAAAGATTCGGAAATAAGATTCTTGCGAATATCCGGTACATGCAGCACATTGTTGAGAGTGAGTTCCTTTCCAGATGTCATATTTAGAATAATTTTCCTTATCCTTCAACTTTGGAAGTTGAGGAGTTGTTCATAAAAAGTTGTTCACCGTTGTCCACTATAGAATAAGATGTGAACATCTTTTTGTCGGCACAGATGTGGCGAGCAACACCAATGTCCACCTATCATTCTTTAGGATTTTCGACAAAGTTTGCCTCGGAAACAACTACATAAAGATTTATGTCATCTATACCATTGGAAAATATTGTCCACTTCGGTCATATGGGCTTGAGCATGCTTCTTGCTTATTCTTCTTTTGCTTTTGTCTTTGCTACGACAATCTTTGGCCCGATGTCCCTTTTTGTCACAGATGTAACACTTGCCATTAAACTTGTACTTTTTAGTTTCCCCCCTTTAGAGCTTTGTGATGAATTTTCTCCAAAAACTTCCGTTTCTTTGCTTTTGGAGCATGTTCCACCACATTTGCCTTTGACTCCATTGGTTACCAGCCCGCTTTTCAGAATTGCGGTTGTCCTCTTTGTTGGGTATACCTCCTTATTGGAGTGTGGGGCCCAATTGGTTTTGGAAAAAGAGTTTAATTTGGTTTAGTATTAATTATAATATATTTTTATATATTATATTTAATTTGTGGAGACCCAACCTAATTTGGAAACAACTAAGGTTTTGAGATGAAAACCCTAGATTCAAAATATGATGTGTGTGTTGTTTTTCCCAAAAAAGAGCAAGTGGCAGCCGTTTGCTTTGTGATATAGTGCTTCGGAAAAATCAGTGAAAAGTAGCAGCAAATTGATTTCGGTGAATAAGGTTTGGTGCATCTTTGTTTGGGTGTTTTGGTGGAGTTGATTTGGTTCGTTATTTTGGATCTTCTACAACACTGATTCGGAAGATTTTGGTTCATCTATTTGGTGAGGTTTTTCCTCTTGTTTATTTGTGATTATTTGGAATTCACCTAAGGGTGGTTTTGTGAGACCATTAGTGTCTCGTTTGTAATCGTTTGGAACTTATTTGATTGATAGTGGAATCGGATTTCGATCCCGTGGACGTACCTCACATTGAGGGAACCACGTAAAAATTCTTGTGTTGCCTCTGATTTAATTTTTCCGCATTAGTTTTTATTCCCATTGATTGATTTACTTGTGGGAATCATCGATTTTTCCTAACAACTGGTATCAGAGCTTACGGTTTATTTGAGTTTATTTATTTGTGTAAATCAATGGAGGGGAATGTGGGTCGTATGTCTAGCTTCAATGGAAGCAATTGGGTAACTTGGCAAACTAAAATAGATGACCTATTATTTTGTAAAGATTTGTATGGACTCATTGAGGGTGATAGTGACAAATCAAAAGATGGTTCTTTTTCAAAGAAAGACATTGAGTGTTACTATTGTCATGAGAAAGGGCACATGAAGCGAGAATGTCGAAAGCTCAAAAATAAGGAGAAAAGGCGTGACAAAAGTGTGGATAAGAAACAAGAAGACACAACGACAGTTACTACCGATGATCTCATGGTCGTTTGTGAAGATAATTGTATCAATTTTGTGGACCAAGAGAGCAATTGGGTGATTGATTCTGGTGCTTCTTTTCATGTGACTTCTCGAGTTGATTTTTTCACTACCTATACCGAAGGAGATTATGGTTCTGTTCGAATGGGTAATGAAGGTTTGTCCAAGATTATTGGTATGGGTGATGTTTGCTTGGAAACAAATTTGGGCTGCAAGTTGTTGCTTAAAGATGTGAGGCATGTTCCCGACATTCGCCTCAATTTGATCTCTACTGGGAAGCTAGATGATAAAGGCTTCAACAACAAATTTGGTGATGGAATATGGAAGCTCACAAAGGGTTCTTTGGTGGTGGCTAAGTGCAAGAAGACTATACACTTTATTCGATGCAAGGAAAAATTTGTAAAGGTGTTGTCAATGCACTTGAAGATGATACTTCTACCGACTTGTGGCACAAGCGGCTTGGCCATATGAGTGAAAAGGGGCTACAAGTTTTGTTCAAGAAAGAGCTTCTACCCGGTTTGAAAGGTACACATCTTAAAACTTGTGTTCATTGTTTGGCGGGTAAACAACATAGAGTTTCTTTTCATAAAAATGTTGCTTCTAGAAAAGAAAATGTTTTGGAGTTGATTCATTCGGATGTTTGTGGTCCTTTAAAAGTTAGAACACATGGTGGTGCACTTTATTTTGTTACTTTCATTGATGATTATTCAAGGAAAGTTTGGGCTTTTCTACTAAAAACTAAAGATCAAGTTCTAGAAGTATTTAAGCATTTTCAGGCCATGGTTGAAAGAGAAACAGGGCAGAAATTGAAGTACATCCGAACAGACAATGGTGGTGAATACATTGGGCTATTTGATGAGTATTGTCGCAGCCAAGGTATTCGGCACCAAAAGACAGTTAAGAAGACTCCTCAACAAAATGGCGTTGCCGAGAAGATGAACCGCACCATTGTGGAAAGAACAAGGTGTTTGCTTTCACAAGTTAAATTGCCAAGATCCTTTTGGGGTGAGGCAATGAGTACAGCGGTTGACGTGATCAATTTATCTCCTTGCTATCCTTTGAATGGTGATGTTCCTGAAAGAGTTTGGACTGGCAAAGATGTGTCTTATGAGCACTTGAGAGTGTTTGGTTGCCGAGCTTTTGTTCACATTCCAAAGGATGAGAGGTCCAAGCTTGATAATAAGTCAAGACAATGTATTTTTCTTGGCTATAGGCGTGATGAATTCGGGTATAGATTATGGGATCCGGTCGACAAGAAAGTCATTCGAAGCCGTGATGTTGTGTTTCTTGAAGACCAAACAATTGAAGACTTTGGTAAAGGTGATCAACCGGAGCCAAAAACTAGTGATCTCATTGACATGGATCCATCTCCTTCATCTTTAGTTGATGATGAAAATGGGGGAGATGTGCAGCCACCTATTGAAGATGTAGAGGATGATGCTAATCCTAATGAAGTTGAGCCAGAAATTGAGGAAGAGCATCCAACTCAAGAACCGCCACCACAACTTGAGTTGAGAAAATCTACAAGGGACCGACAACCTTCAAGAAAGTATTCTCCCAATGAATTTGTGTTGATTTCCGATCAAGGGGAGCCCGAGAGCTACCAAGAAGCAATTGAACATGCAAAGAAAGGTGATTGGAAAAAGGCCATGGACGAGGAGATGAATTCTTTACTTGAAAATCACACCTATGATTTAGTGAAGTTGCCTAAGGGGAGGAAAATTCTGAAAAATAAGTGGGTTTTCAAATTGAAGAATGATGACAAGAATCTGAGGTACAAGGCACGTCTTGTTATGAAAGGCTTTAGGCAAAAGAAAGGTATTGACTTTGACGAGATTTTCTCACCGGTTGTAAAGATGTCTTCTATTCGGGTTGTACTTGGCATGGCTGCAAGTATGAACCTTGAAGTTGAGCAACTTGATGTGAAGACCGCATTTCTTCATGGTGATCTTGAAGAAGAAATTTACATGAAGCAACCGGAAGGTTTTGTAGAGAAAAGGAAAGAGAAATTTGTTTGCAAATTGAAGAAAAGTTTGTATGGCCTCAAGCAAGCTCCACGGCAATAGTACAAAAAATTTGATTCTTTCATGATGAATAATGGTTTTTCTAAAACTACTTCGGACCATTGTGTGTTTGTGAAAAATTTCCCGGATGGCAAATTTATTATTATTTTGCTTTATGTTGATGACATGTTAATTGTGGGTCAAGATTCTACCATGATTAACAGGTTGAAATTGGAGTTAAGCAAGTCTTTTGCTATGAAAGATTTGGGACCGGCAAAGCAAATACTTGGTATGAAAATTGTTCGTGATCGCAAAAAGGGGCTGATTTGGTTGTCTCAAGAGAGCTACATTGAGAAAGTTCTTGAGAGGTTCAACATGGATAAAGCAAAGCTGGTTGGTTGTCCACTTGCGGGTCACTTCAAACTTAGTTTGAATCAATGTCTTATAAGTGAGAAAGACAAAGAAGAGATGTTGAAAGTTCCTTATGCTTCAGCAGTTGGTTCTTTGATATACGCCATGGTTTGTACAAGGCCGGATATTGCTCACGTTGTTGGTGTGGTGAGTCGGTTTCTCTCTAATCCGGGTAAAGAACATTGGGCAGCGGTAAAATGGATTCTAAGATATCTTTGAGGGACTTCGAAGGTGTGTTTGTGTTTTGGGGATGGTAAGTCGATGCTTGATGGGTTCACAGATTCTGACATGGCTGGTGATGTTGATTCTAGGAAATCTACTTCGGGGTATTTGATGACTTTTGCAGGGAGAGCTGTGGCATGGCAATCTAAATTACAAAAATGTGTTGCACTCTCAACTACCGAAGCTGAATTTATTGCTATTACAGAAGCTTGCAAAGAAGAGTTATGGTTGAAGAAATTTTTGCAAGAGTTGGGTTTGAAGCAAGAAAAGTATGTGCTTTATTGTGATAGTCAAAGTACTATTCACTTGAGTAAAAATTCTACTTTTCATTCGAGATTGAAACACATTGATGTGAGATACCATTGGATTCGTGATGTGTTAGATTCGAAATTGTTACAACTCGAAAAGGTTCACATAGATGATAATATTTCAGATATGTTGACTAAGACTTTGTCGAGGGACAAACATTTAAAGTGTCGAACTTTAGCGGGTATGGTTGATGTCTCTACCTAAGTCGGTAGGGGGAGAATTGTTGGGTATACCTCCTTATTGGAGTGTGGGACCCAATTGGTTTTGGAAAAAGAGTTTAATTTGGTTTAGTATTAATTATAATATATTTTTATATATTATATTTAATTTGTGGAGACCCAACCTAATTTGGAAACAACTAAGGTTTTGAGATGAAAACCCTAGATTCAAAATATGATGTGTGTGTTGTTTTTCCCAAAAAAGAGCAAGTGGCAGCCGTTTGCTTTGTGATATAGTGCTTCGGAAAAATCAGTGAAAAGTAGCAGCAAATTGATTTCGGTGAATAAGGTTTGGTGCATCTTTGTTTGGGTGTTTTGGTGGAGTTGATTTGGTTCGTTATTTTGGATCTTTACAACACTGATTCGGAAGATTTTGGTTCATCTATTTGGTGAGGTTTTTCCTCTTGTTTATTTGTGATTATTTGGAATTCACCTAAGGGTGGTTTTGTGAGACCATTAGTGTCTCGTTTGTAATCGTTTGGAACTTATTTGGTTGATAGTGGAATCGGATTTCGATCCCATGGACGTACCTCACATTGAGGGAACCACGTAAAAATTCTTGTGTTGCCTCTGATTTAATTTTTTCGCATTAGTTTTTATTCCCATTGATTGATTTACTTGTGGGAATCATCGATTTTCCCTAACACTCTTCAATCCTCAAACGCACAATCAATCCTTCTAAAGACATTTCTTTGCGCTTGTTTTTGAGGTAGTTCTTGAATTCCTTTCAGTCTTGTGGTAATTTCTCAATTAAGGCAGCAACTTGGAGGGATTCACTGAGTGACATGCTTTCTGCGTGAATTTCATGCAGAATGAGTTGGAGATCTTGAACTTGGCTGATCACAGTCTTAGAATCAACCATTACAAAGTCCAGGAATTTGCCAACCACACATTTTTTGAGCCAGCATCTTCTGTTTTGTACTTTTTCTTCAAAGACTCCCAAAGTTCCTTTGTTGTCTTGATAGACTATAGACGTTGTATAATGTGTTGTCAAGTCCGTTCAAGATGTAGTTCCGGCAAAGGAAATCAGCATGTTTCCAGGCATCGACCGCAACAACCACTTGCCAGTCAGTTTCATCCTCTTTCAACATAGGAACATCCTCACGGAGAAAACGAGCCAGGTTCAGAGTTATAAGATAGAACAACATTTTCTGTTGCCATCTTTTAAAATCAGTTCCTGAGAACTTCTCTGGCTTTTCACCGTGATTGACTGGCACAATCATAACAGGTGGAGAGGTTGGCGCAATTGCAGCCACCATACTCGTACTTGTTTGAGCATTAGTTTGACCAGTTTCAGTAGTCATAAATTCTAAATTATAAAACAAAATTATAATTAGAATTTTATACTACACAGAAAATTTAAACCAAAACCACAGAATTTTAAATTTTGTAAAATAAAAGAAACCAAAATTGTAACTTTTATATCCAATTAATTTGAAAATAAAATAAAATTTTATTTAAGCAAATTAATTCCACCGAAAATTAAATTTCAGTAACACTTCAATAATTAAAAAAGTGAAACAGAATTTTGATTAATGAACACTCAGAAATTATTTCTGAAAAGCAAAATTAATTTTTGATAAATTTCACAAATAAATATTCTGAATTGTTAATGACACTAGTATATTACTACTAGTTGTCAAAGAAAATAGACAGTATATTACTATTATCTGTCAAATAGTATATTACTACTATTTGTTTTCTAACTGGAATATTATTTTGTAAAATCACAGAAAATAATTTCTGTAAGAAGAAAAAAGAGAAAGGAAACAAACGAAAAATTCTGTAAACAGAATAATCCGAATATGTCTTAAGATTGTTGGAACAATTTTCTGTGTACAGTAAATAAATTGAAACCAAATCAAACAAATAAAATATATAACTTACATGATTTATTTTACCGAACCGAATGAAAATTTAAAAGATCAAGCCGAGTGTGTGACACTTTAAGACAGATTCACACCGCTTCGGTGCTTACGAACTTATGACGTCTATCTCTCAGGATACAATGATTTTCACAAATTGTAGTAGTACTCCAAACAATTTATTCGGCGAACTAGAACTTGTGTTCTATACTCTCTTTAATTTTCCTAAAAAACTAATATGAAGAATATATGCATCAAAGCAGAAAATTGGACAGCAAAAAAAGTAATTTTCAAACTGTTTTTCGGATCAGAATGACTGCTGGAAATGACAGTATTTATAGACAAACCAAGGCAGTTCGAACAGGTACTGTTTTGAATGAACAGATGCAAAATTAAACTGAACAAATACAACACTGTTTCAAACAGATAACTGTTGCAGTTACATATCTGTTCAGAAACTGCCCAGCAACCGAATCTGTTTTGGTCTTTTTGAACTTGCTGGACTTGGACCGCAGGAGGAAAAAAATTAGGATAGAAACTAAATTCAAATTTGAATTAAATTAAATTTTCTCGCAAGTATTTTTTTTTTGAACAAAGGAATTTTGTCCAAAAAATTAATATAAGAACCGACCTACAACCTACACCCGCCACGGACGGGCCGCGCGCGTGTGGTGGTTTGAACCAAGGTTCCATTTATCCATAATTCCTCCCTTCTACAAACTTGGGGTGCTTCTTGGGGCCCAACCCAAGTTAGTACACCAAGAGCTTATATACTTACAAAAACTCTCTTAAAGTTTCAATGTGGGACAACCCATTTTAAGGAAACTCACATTTAATTATTTAAATGTTCATTCCACGAACTCGAAAACGACGTCAACTTCCCATTCACTCATAAATGGTTTGACGAACCGTCTTCACTGTGTGACTTGCCGTGCGGCAAGGAACACGTCACCTCTTCGGACCCACCCTAAAAGGCATTTGAGACCCACTCAATTTTGAACTCAAAATTGACCTAAAATAAGTCTACAAAAATCAATCTTCCAACATAAATGCGTACAAATTGCATAAAACCTCGATAATGGTTCTAGATAAAATCTGTTATCTAAGGTACGTAGGACGAGTACCTGTGTCGATAGAGTCAGTATTTTAGAAACAAAGTATTTTCAACTTAATATAATTTATGTAGTATTTTAGAACTAACAGCATAATGTCATATGAAATGAATACACTTCATCAAGGAAAAAATTAATAAAAAAAATATAAAAAATTGATAGTCATGAATAGTCATGCATATTTTCAAACATGCATAGGAAGCATTAAGGGTTCAGATACCAAAGAATATACGTTGAGCCCACTTGAAAATTTATCGCCTATCAATTTTTTGGCTTTAAATTCATAAAGCATAACTTAAGCATACCAAAAAAAAAAAAAAAAAAGAAAGAAAAAGAAAATCAGTGCATATTTTATACAAATAAAAGAAATCACATTTTAAGAAATAGTCTAATCAAACACTAGACTTGCTATCTATATTGTGTACTGCATAACAATAGAATCCACTTAATTAGCATAGGCTGAAGGGGAGGCTAACCTTGTATATAGTGAAAGGATTAATATTTATGGGATTAGTATGGAAATGGTTATTCAATTAGATTTGTAGGATAAATAATTTTTTTTATCCATGTTTATTTTGTAATGGATATGAAAATATATAATTTGAATTATATGTTTGTTTTGCATTATTAAAACTCATTTGGGAAGTGACTATTTTAGTTGACTTTTAACAAAAAAACACATGTAGAAAAGTAGACAGACTTATATGATTGGGTGTTTTGGCTTTTTGGCTATGTTTTAACTTTTTGATTATTTTAGCCAAAAAGCCACCACTCCCAATTAGTTGTAGGATTGAAAAATATGCTAATTTTGTTTAGATAGAATGTCCAAAATTTAATCCGCATAACAAAAATCGTAACTAAACATTGGAATGTGAGGCAATAGATTAATAATCCCAATTTTATGCTATAACCCAACCAATCAAACGGGCCCTAAAAATATTGGATTAGTATAGACAATTTGGTTTGAAACTACAAATTTTGCAGCCATGTATGTCAAATGATACAAAATTTTCAAATCATTCAAATCATTTCAATCTCTTACACCTTTACTCACTTGAAATTTTACTTTGGTTTCAGTTTTTTTAGCAAGAAGTCATAATATCTGTTAATGTTGCTGTAGCTTTAAGCAATCAAAGTTTAAAGGAGTGTTATCAGAAATGCTCTATGACTAGCAATTTACGCAATTTACGTGCACATTTCAAAACATAGCACATTTTTATTTTATAATGGTGAATTTAGAGTTTCATTAAAAGTTCTCTTTCATAAGGAAGAAGTCAAATCTAATGAACTAAAATCTAGATAGAGTAGAGTTTTGAATTGAGAAAATATAAAATAATGGATCATAATACTCATAAAATTGTGTTGTTGAACGATTAATTTGAAGAAAAATACACTATAATATATTGAATATCAAATTAAAAAATCTCCCATTATCGTATCACGTGTTGTATCATGTACCACGTTCCTGTTCCTCTTACCAAACCAATCTGCGTTCTAGGTAAAGCCAACATTGGTTCTTTGGTAGACATGCTCTTGATGTCTTTGATTTTGTTGCTTGGATAGAGGAGGGTCCAGAATGGTCTCGGCACCTGCTTTGTTTGATGCTGATGTTCATTCTGCTAATGTACATTCTCTTTGATTCACTGCATTTCTGTTTTTTTTATAAATAAATAAAAAGCAAAATTTTATAGGTTAATTTCATAAAAATAAGGGACTTGACATAAACTTCTTTAACTGATTAGCTGACTCTCTAAATCCACAAAAGTACCTGTCACCTGTGAAGCATCACAAAAGGAGGTACCGCTTCATCCGAAACAGAAGAGGATCAGACTCATGCCCTTCAGTCACTGCCTTAAACATTGTTTTACTTTTTTGTAATGCAGGATAGGTCCTTCAGTCTCAGTCAGTGAAAGGTTGATTATTTCCAAATGGATAGCACCCCTTCAAGATGGATTCTTCTAAGTTTCAAATCCTTCGACTTGGCCTGAAACAGAACACTACATTGAAAGGTTGCATTTCTTGTTTGCATGACAAAGGCAACTGTACATAAGTACCAAAACTAACGACTTAGGGACAAAAATATTTCTTGAGGTATTAAGAAATGATCAAGAAATTTTAAAACATCAACAAAACATTTCCAAAATTAATAAGACAATTCAATGGCCCCATAAAAAGAATTTCATAATGAAAAATTAGCAAAAATTTAAGATGTCAATAGTCTTCTACAAGTATTCTATCTTTTAATAGAGCAGTTTGCCTCTTATGCACAACCTTATCTACCCACTCACCCGAAACTGTTTCTTTATCGTCCTCCCTGTAATTTTGGCCAGGACTACTGACTGGAGGCCAGGGAGGTAAATTTCCTAATAGCTTATCAGGATCGAAACTTTGCCTCTTTTGCCTCAATAATGCTGAGTTGTCCGGGACCTACACAAAAATCATAAAAAGATCACAATCAAAATGACTAAAAATGGAGCAAGGCCCATCATGAAGATTTGTCGAATAAATCTAATCATTGTGGGACTGCGCAACAAATCTTGTAATAGCATCCTTCATATTTTCAATGATGTTTTAGAATGGAAAAAAACAAGGTGTTTTTTCCTGCCCCCGACCCATCTGCAGAGTCATAAAATTAGTTTTTAATGTAAGTGCTACTTGGACATATTTACAGTTAGATGTTTCAAATTTTGTGTACATATTTTACTGAACTTGGTGCTAAGTGGCCATTGTTGGCATAAATGGTCATAAAAGCAATCTTCACAAAATAACTAGAAAAAAAAAAAAAGGGAAAAAAGAAAAAGAAAAATAATCATAACTACTTAACTTGGTAACGATCAAATCTTCGTGTAGAGTCAATATTTTACCAGTGAATATACATCAAGATGTTAATATTCAAGTTTAGCATGCAAGAAAGGTCAATAAGAGTGATACATTTCATTATTTTCGTAAACGGGGTGATGTTTTACCTCTATGTTGCCAACATCTCCCATTGGTTTCCTGTCACTTTTCTGATCAGCCAATATATCTCCATTCTGCGGCATAGGATGATAAGGTGAGGACACTGTGCCACATGGGCTACTAGACACTTTCTGCTGTTGCATAGGCTCGACTTGCCCTTCTTTCCTTGCCAAGGCTGCTTTAAGACTAGCAATCTGAAATTAGAATTCAAAATATTTAGTGAAATGAAAGAACTAAAGAAGAGTCAAATTTTCTTAGGCAATCAAAGATAATGTAAGGACCTGCTCATTGAGCTCTTTAACATCTGCACTATCTTTGTTTACATGGGCAGCAAAAAGTTCAATGGTGGCAACACGCTTGGCAAATTTGAGTGTACTTATTGTTTCTCCAACAGCATCGAGCTTGGGGCTTATGTGAACAAACATTAGTGTCTTGGCCTGGCCCCCTAAAATGAAAATACAACCACAAAACATAAATAAAAGACAATGAAAAACAAGAATGAAAGTAAATGCATTTGTCTAGGCATACCAAGTGAGTCTTGGAGCAATTGTGTGAGTTTGCTGTTCCTGTAAGGGATGCATGAATTCTTCTGAGCAAGGGAAGAGATCACATCACCCAAAGCAGAAAGAGATTTGTTTATATGTTGCGCTTCTTTTAGTCTGTCTCCTGTGACTTCAGATTTGTCTACCCTCTCACTTCCTGCCAGAACAACTAAATGCATACAGCCACGAAAAATAGTTCCAGATGTCAAGTCCCTTCCTTGGACATGAACAGTCAAGCAACTGCAAATTGATTAGTAGTAAAAGTCAGCAATACCAAAAGAGATATGCTTAGAGGCATGCAAAAGAGAAATAAATCCACACACACCTATGAGAGCGACTAGTACAGTCATTGAGGGCTGTTGCACCCACCGCACGATTCTTTTGTCCTAAGTTCATCAAATCAATAACATCAGATGTTGATGTCACTCGAACAAGGCTTGCATCTGGTACATTGAGTCCAGTTTGAGAACTGTTGCGGATTTCTAATGTGTCAATAGATTAAGGAAATCCTGTGAGGTGCAGACAATGGTGTGGAGAGACTAAAACAAAATCCGGGTCTTAAATGCTTGTTAGTTTTTTAATATCAATAGTTTATCTTAAAGGATATCTTTTGTCAAGATTCATATGTTTGAATGACAATCTGAAAATGCATGGAACAAAACCTATATTAAAGGATATCTTTTGTTAAGACCATTAGTAATGAGTAGATCTCTAACTTGCTCATTATATATCTCAATTATCTGAACAGAAACATCATAGCTAACGGTGTTCTTTCTTTGTTCTGCCAGAAGAAACAAATCGCCCAATGCCCTGTAATTTACACCTTGATTTTGCTCTGTAAGATCCGTGGGTCCACTCTATGTATTAAAAAAAGAAACCATCAATTATTTGTTTGACTACACAAATATCTCATGATATAGATGTTTTCAGAAATAATTGTTAGCATATCTTACCATTGTGTAAGTTTTCCCTGATCCAGTTTGGCCATATGCAAATATACATACATTATACTCATCAAGAACAGATCGAATCAGTGGTTGGGTATCTGAAAAAACCTCCGCTGAAATACAAGGCAAAGGGATAGAGTTAAAGAAATTCTAAAAAGTAAGGATCCATAAAAGCCCAAAGCCAGAACCTTACAAAAATAAATAACTAATAAATTTAATAATTAGCCAGAATTTTTTTATTTAAACACATGCTTCTCAATGGTTCTTACACACATCAATTCTATATCAACTGTTTAATGTCAATGCACAGTGTGAACATTCTTTAGAGCTGATAAACATCTCCCTGAGCACTTCAATATCTTCTTTAAAACTAAAACAAGTGGTACTAATAACAACATACCAACTCGGCTTGGCTTGCAAGGTGATGCTCAAACTCTTCCACAACCTTACTTAGCACAGACTCCACCAGCTGTTATAAGAAAAAGAGCATTATTGCAATTTATATGGATTGGACACTCAACATCCCATGATGGAGCACCATAGTATAGATTATAGAAGACTATAGGTAGTTTCCCCACCTCCCCAAGCCTGATTACATGATTGATTTTCTCATTAAATAATCTAATTAAGGCACTGAGGACATTAACAACTTACTGTTGGCACTTCTTCAAGCTTCTTATCTAACAGAATTGCTTGAACAAGCATTACTTAAAGAAGAACTACATTGAAAATAAGCACATATAAAAATAAGTCAATTCTTTTTGCTCAAACATAACAAAACAATCATGGACATATATCACTATCATCAATTCCTAACCTTATTATTAGAATCGAGGTTAGCGGTCCTAGCATTCAAAGATTTTTCGCCTATTGACAAGTTCCTTGTCAAGGAACCTCTGAATGGTTCTGAATTCTTTTGCATAGAATGCTTTCCAGATGTCACAGTGTTCAAATTTCCCCCAAATTTCCATACTCCATTTCCACCTGTCTGTTCCCAGTCACTGTAGAATTTTAGTGCTAGAACACACATCAAACGATGTCCAAACTAAGTGAGACCAGAACCATTGGAAAGGTATTTGAGTTGGGGATATTTTATCAGAAAGATGAAAAGTCTAAAAATCACAGCAAAGGGGTGAAAATACAGGTTCAAGCAGTACTGGTCTGTTCCTGTCGCATTTTAGAAAAATGATCATAACTCTCTCAATAATTAATACTTTTCAGTGATTCTTGTGTACATAGAAAGGTATCTCATATATCTAACAGTTGGCACTGGTTTCACTCCGCAAGGATTTTTTTAGAGAAAATGGCATAGAAACAAAGTGAGGGTTAACTGCAACTCCCAGAAATCTATAGGATCCAACCGTAAAGACAAGAGGTTTTCGAAACTCAAAACGCATCCCATGATCTTACAAAAATGCAAGTATACCAATAACTCATTGATAGAGGGTATATCAAAATTTCAAAGCAAAATGATTTTTTTTGGGTGAATTTTAGAAAATCAGCAAAGTTAATGCATATGAATAGAATCAGAGTAGACAGGGGCTAAAATCATACCAAGTGTTAAGCCCTACTCCTATTTAATCAATTTTCAGCATACACATACATGATACAAAAATACACAATCAAAACAACCAAATATCAGATATAGGGGAGGAGATGGCAAGGGTGTCACAAAACATAAAATGAATTCCTGAGCTAACCCATTAAGTTGAAACCAAAAAAGGGAATATACCTCAACTCCTTTATAGTTGAATCCTCACCGAGTTTCAGTGTATCAGCTAAAAAGGGTACAATTGAAAAGAAAAAAAGCACCTTTCTGACCTGTAGTGAAAAATGTTGCTTAGAAATACACTAATGTACAATTATATTGATGAAAATATGTATTAAAGCACAAGTCTCTGATATTGAACCTTAGACCATAAGGAGACTGACTTGCAGCAAGCATGTGCACTATGGCTGCATCTTGTTTGCTCTGCATTGATGAAAATCATAAAGCAGATAAGTAACATGTTGATAAGTAACTGTTAAGCTAAATATAAATTGCCAAACAATTTTTCAAGTGCCCAGTCTTAAGTAGAATGCCATGACACTCTAAAATGCATGTTGAGTTGAGCAAGAATACTGCGACTAGGAACGTATGGCTATGAAAATCATGATCCGGATTGTAGGATTACTACAATTCTAAATTGCCAAAATGATCCAAATCGTTGTTAAATTGATATTATGGCAAGATTGCAAGTAGGTTCATATAGGATTGTGCAGGATCATAGTAGGATTGCAGAAGCTGATGATTTTACTTTCTTTTCTTCTTTTTTTCTTCTTCTTCTTTTTTTATTTTTTTTATTTTTTATAATTAAAAGTAGAATCTCATGATCCCTAATCTACTCCTACGATCCGACCCACGAAACCCTCACACCGATCCCATATAAGATCCCAACCAAGTTCTTTTAACTCGTTAAGTCCCATTAAAACCTTTATTCCAAAAATACCTCTCTCCTGCAATGCATAAATTTCAAAGTCCCACATTGCTAATCACTGACCCAGCCACCCCCCATTGGCAGACCACTTCAGCGGCACCAAAGGCAACCGGCAACCTCTCTCTCTCTCTCTCTCTCTCTCTCTCCACCCGAGACCACCATTCATGGCTGCAACTCACAGCCATAAAGCCCCAACAGCCGCTCATCCTCCATCGCACCACCAACCAAGCAAGTAAACTTCATTGTCTCCCTCCCTTTTCTCAACCCATGGCAAACCATTGGCCACCAAACAACTACGCAGCAAACCCAAAAGCCACATAGCTCAAAACCAATGGAACCTATGAGATTATATTGGGATAACAAGGTAGCTACTATTATTAACATAGCTCAAAACCCAATGCAACATGACAGAATGAAACACAATGAGGTGAACAGACATTTCTATTTTTGTGTAGAAATTTTGTTGCACCAGAATTGATGGTTTTCAATAACGGATTACAACAACATAATTGTGGGCCTAGAATAACAACGATTGAAAGTCTAGAAATTAACAAACCTGAGGTTCATAATAAAGCCCAACGTATAAAGAAGCATAGAAGTATTCACTCTCCCGGCCTCTTGAAAATGCAGCAACCAGCTACACAGAAAAATTCAAATGAAAATTTTGAAAATAAAATGCTATTGACATAGCTAAAAATTCAGATATTAAAGTGAATTTAAACCTTCTTAATGAGAGAAGTGCACAAGTTGCATTGCTTTCTATTAGATCAAGCAAACCTTTTCTGGATCACCACCATCTCTAAACATGTTGTAAGCTTCCCGCATGACAGTTCGTGGATCTCCGCCCATCTACATTATTTAGCAACCAGTCAAAATAGTAGTATTGACCCTCCACGTAATAACATGGAAGTGAAGTCTATTTCTCATGAAATAGTCTGAAATAGAAAAGGCAGTTAAAAGACACATATCTACTCAGAAATTATAATAAACTTTGAATTCTCAGGTATACTTGTATTTCATATGATATCCACTAGGGACTGAATTTTAAGCATAAGGCATACATATTTCACAACCTGCTTGATTAGGTTAGTTTAAGGATTACTTATTAGACAAAAACTAGTGTCCAGATAAGCCTATCTCATACTGTCATACATCAGTGATTTTACATCATGATGATTAAGAGAAGGTAGCACAAAGACATGTAAATTGGAAATTGTTAAACCACTCTTCTTTAACTGATCCACAGAGACCCATCTCTCATCACAGTTGGATCCATTCGTACAAGAGGGAGGGTTGTGAACCCATAAAAAATACCATGGATTTAGCAACCTCCAAGAGTAAGGGATGATAAATCTTTTATGCATTTGTTTTTATTCATTAAATTAGATTTATTTTAGTATTAAGAAATTATCACAAGAAGAACATGCATGGCCAATAGTCTCATAATAACAATAATAATAATAAAAAACAATGCCTAATTATCATATCTAACACTAACATAAATCTCAAAATCAAAAACTCAATTCACTAAATGACACTTCCATGAAGATTGAAGTCAAATAGAAACAAATCTATTCGAACTCAACTATTATTCAGCTCATTAAATGTTACTTGTCTATCTATTTCTGGCTTTACTGCACTTATGGCAAAGAATCTCAGGAAACAAAAAACGGACATGAAATGGCACACACACGATTGCAACAATGCAATTAACTGAAACACAAACCCATCTTCAGTTGGCATAGGTGATAACAATGCAATTAATATAACAAATATCAGTGCATTCCTTGGGTATGTTTGGTTTGTGTTTGAGAGATGTGTTTTAGAGATAAAAAGTACGAAAACATGTTTGGTTTGGTTTGGTTTTTTTCAAAAGATGTTTTGGAAAATGATTTTGAGAGAGAGTTTTGGAAAAAAGTGATTGATTTGATATGTGTGAGAGAGAGATTTGTTTGGAAAACTTGTTTGGTTTACAAGTTTTGGGAATTTTTTTTGGAAAAATTTGTTTGGTTTGATTACTTTTGAAAACTTATTTGTAGAGAAAATTTCCCAAATTTTTTTCAGAAAATCAAACCAAACGAACCCCTTATGTCTTCAGCTGTAACCTGGATTCAAACTTTTAAACTGTAGGAATACGATCACATTGTTTGTAATCAGTGAAATTAATAAAAATCCATTTAGACTGGGACCCAAACAAAACAAAACTAGACATCAAATTAAACTTTTTCAATTAACCCAGCATCAAATTAAACAAATTGAATTAGACATCAAATTAAGTTTGGCTGAGTTGAACCGGGTTTTTCTAACAAACATCCAAAGAATCTACTAACTATTTCTTTTTGGCAGATCAACAATAATCATTGATTTATTTTCTAATGGTGCGTTTTCTCGAGAAACAAACGCAGATTATCGAAATTTTCAATTACAGAAATAAATAAAATAATGAAGGAGCAATAGATCAAGCCCTTATATGATCATTACAAGTAAATCAAACGAAAATATAAAGGGGGAAAAAGAAAGTTGGGTTTAATTAGGGTTTAGTTTGACCTTCCAAAAGATCCATGCATGGAGTGGCGTGAAGAGCTCTAATGCAGCAAATCGGTGAGATTCCGAGATGGGATGAAATATCACAGATTCGCATACAAATATTACAGATAGTATTAGAACCAGAAATTTGGGATTTCTGGCCATTCCCTGGGGAAAATGAAAACAAACAAGGATCAAGAGAATTTGAGACCGGAAATTTTTGTAGAAGGGCCTCCTCCAGATTTCGACTATTTTCCAATCAGGAATTACTCTCTAACAAGATAGTTATGAAATGGTTACACAAATTCATTGTCAGACATTCATAAACTTCAGGTTTTTCAATTTAAATCCCATACAGATCATCAGTTTACACATTTATTGAACTATGAAATTTTTTGAAGATTCGAGAATAATCGAGATGAACCTATAATAATCATCGAAACCATAAAATAATTAATTTGAAAATTGAAGTAAATAAATAGTTATAATTCAGATGAAATACCAGAAATGATCTCAGCGCCGATGATCGAGCAACTCCATTATCCCCAATTTTGATGAAAAAATTCGAATCGAAACTTCCAGAAACAATGCCTGCACGCTGAGCCCTCACATATCAAATCTACCATAAATCCAGCAGATTTGAAGCCTTCATACCTCATATCGTCGTCGTCCGAGAATGGCACGAAGATGGTGAAGACGGTGGTGGTGGTGGTGTGCGCTGGATGTGAGGGTGAAGACGGCGGCGGCCATGGAAGAGGAGTAAAGGGCCGGGAGATCGTCGTCGATCTGGTGAGGAAAAGAGAAGATGAGGAGAGAGAAAAAATGTAAAGAGAAGTAAGCCGCCGGAAGCAAATCGATGTCCTGAAGCAACAGGCCGAGAAGAGAGAGAGAGAGAGGGCGGTAACGGAGGTGATGGCGGCGGCACGGCAGTCACAGTGGCGGTGGCGGTGGCGTCGGAGGCAGAGGGGGGAGAGAGAGAGAGAGAGAGAGAGAGAGAGGAGATGGAGGAAAGAGGAAGTGTAACCGTGAATGGTTTGGACCGTATATGATGTGGAAGATTGGATCAAGTGTGGAGGAGTCTGTGGAAGTTTGATCTGTTGATGATGATGAGTAGGAGGTTAGGGTCTCTTGTTTTGGGGTTGAAGAGTTGGGATTTTCGATTTTTTTTTGTTTTTAAATTTTTTTTTTTTTTTTGTATTTGGCGCTCAAAATTTTTACTTTGGCGTCTATTATTATTTTGTTCATACTATTCAAGACAAAAATTGCTTGTTCGTGAAAAGTAAAATATTTTTAACGGTCAGAATATGTGCGTCGTGGAAAGTGTACTTTTTAACGATTGATTTTTTATGCGTTCGTAAAAAATATTATTTTTTTAACAGTCGACTTTTTGTATGCCGTAAAATGTTTAATATTTTTAACGGCTACTGTACGTGTGTCGTGTATAGTTGATTTATTAACGGCATGTCATATACACGTCGTAGAAAGTTTTATTATTTACGGCTAACATTATAAGCCGTAAAAAAATCATCATTATTAGCATTCACGGCCTACTAATAGACATGTCGTGATTGAGAAATTATTTACGACATGTAAAAAAAAGCATGTCGTAAAAGTGAGAAACCACGGCTTGCATTTACTGTATGTCGTTAATGTGGAGCCGTAAAAATTCAGTTTTGTTGTAAATCAATTGAGTGTATTTTTTATTTTATTTATTTATTTTTTTCTTTTTTATTTTACTGTTTAATAAGCAAACAAACTTCAGATGCTTCTCAACAAACCGAAAATGATCTTCATTAAATGCAACACAATTCCGGCCCTCGTTTTGGTTCCGGAACTCATTCCGAAACTCTCTCAATGGTATTTACCGTGAACGTGAACGTAAATATCTTGCTAGAAAATGACCGTTGGTGCGATTCTGAGTTCCATTGAGGCCCGGCTTGACCATGATTGTTCCAAAGAAGAGAAAGATCACCTAGTTCGAAGTACCAAGAAGATCAAAAATATATCTGATTTAGCTGATGATGGTATGGAGGTACAGAGCTCGGTGGATGATACACAGGGGAAGGCAAACCCTATCCTCTCGCTACCTGAGGAACCTATGTTGGAGGCCCCCCTGAGTCAGCAGAAGGAAAATATGGCCGAAGATCCACCTCCTCCTACGGAAGGGCATTCAGATCAAGTTCGATCATTCAAACAAGCTTTGCTGAGATCTCGATTTAATGAATGTGGAAATGAAAAAAATTTTGACTGTGATGTGGAGACCCTCTCTTCGGATGAAGATGATTTGGCCAATGACATCACTCCTGAGGGTCCTATGGAGATCAACGATGAAAATAGGGCTGGTATTCCTCAAGTTACCATACCCGCAAATCTGCTAAAAAAAATTAGGGATCCTTGGAAAAAATGTTTGATTGTAAGGTTGCTAGGGAAGAAAATAGGGTATAAACTGTTTATGATCAAAATGACAAAGATCTGGGGCCTTCAAGCTGACTTTGAAGCCCTAGACATCGGCAATGGCTTTTTTATTGTCAAGTTTGACATGATAGAAGATTATACTAAAGTGTTCACAGGTGGCCCATGGGTTGTTCTGGACCACTACGTGACGGTGAGAAAATGGCAACAAGATTTCAAATATGATGAGGCTGAAGAAGATACCACTGCCATCTGGGTGCGTTTCCCTAATCTGCCGATTGAGTATTATGATGAGAAAGTTCTGTATCATATCGCAAAGATCCTGGGGGTGCCTCTGAAGGTGGATATAAATACGGCCATGGCAGCTAGGGGGAAATATGTTAGAGTTTGTGTGGAAATTGATCTTCGAAAACCATTGATCTCTCAGTTTTCTATAGGTAAGTATACATATGTTATAGAATATGAACATTTACATACTCTTTGTTTTTCTTGTGGCAGGGTGGGACATCGTAAAGAAAGTTGCAGTGATAATGTTTCACCGGTGACACCCATCCCCAACCATGACCCCATCGGAGAAGACAACCGCAGGAAGGAGGCTCTTTTAAATGGGCTGGACTCACATAATGGCAGAGCTAAAGAAGGGCCAGAGACTGATAAATATGGGCCTTGGATAAAGGCCACCACAAAGAGAAGAATGAAAGGCCCAAAAAATTCTAAAGGGCCCAATGCCCATGTTCGTAATAGATTTGAAGCCCTGAGTAATGTTGAAACCCAACCTCAGATGTTCGAAGGCCTAAATCCCTCAAGGTCAGTTCCTAATAGGCCAGATCAATCTACTTTGGAATTAAATCACATAGACCACTCTGCCAAGCCAACAGACAACATGGCTGAGTTGGGTTCATCAAGTGAATTGGTTATGGATAACCGGAGAGAGGAGATTAGACAAGGCAAACAGACGAGCTGCTCTACTGCAACAAGTTTTTAGAAGTTAGAACAGGAAGTAAGAGGGTCTACGTCATCCATCCTAGTCCCTAACAGCCCCAAGACTTTTCAACAACTTAAAGGAAACCCTAAAGCAAAGGTTAGAGAATCACCATATCGTAATGGAGGAAGAAGGAGAGAGTTATCCAATAGAGAAGCACATCCTGAACATGCACAGAGTCTTGCTAATGCTTGCACCAGACAAAGAAGTGTTTTACCTCGTCACCTCAGAATGGTGGATAGAGGGAGCAAAGCTGCGAATCCAACCTTGGAGACAGATCGACGCCAGCCAAGAGTGGCACTTCATAGCAATAACACTAACATTGTCAATGGAGGACAACTAGTGTAAAGCTAAGGGTATTCTGGGCTTGTCTAACCAGAATACTCTCCCTACCCTCAACCAGTCATCTATGAATCTGTTGGTTTGGAATTGTAGAGGTGCAGGTAATAAAAAGTTTCGTAGGAATATGAGGGAATTAGTCCAGATTAACAAACCTGATTTGCTAATCCTTATGGAGACTAAGATCGAGTTCAGCTCTATGGGCATGTTCTTTAATAGGATGGGCTTCACTGCTTCGTCTCATGTGGATCCCATCGGTAGAAGTGGGGGTATCTGGTTAGTCTGGAACCCCATCCTAGTGAATGTGAGAGTCACTGAGGCTAGTTCCCAGTTGATCACTGCCACCATTTCGAGGCAAGACTATCCTGATTGGATTTTATCTACTATCTATGCTAGTCCTATTAGTCAGAATAGGGATGAGCTGTGGAATAATCTGGAAAGAACTTCCTAAACTATCACTGATCCTTGGCTCTTAGCTGGGGATTTTAATGACTTTGTTTCTCTAGATGAAAAAAGAACTATGTCTGGAAGCCAAAACCAAAGTCAAGATCAAAGGAGAGCTCGGAAATTTACTGAGAGGGTGAACAATTGCAATCTGATGGACTTGGGCTGTATAGGTCCTAAGCTCACTTGGTCTAACAATAGAAAGGGGTGGGCTAATACTATGGTGCGACTTGATAGAGCCATGTGCAACACTGAATGGAGGACGAGCTTCCTTGATGGTTTGGTCCAGAACCTCCCTCCTACTTACTCTGACCATTCTCCTTTGATGATTTTCACTCAAGGTAAGCATTCCTTTAACCATGGCTGTAAACCATTTAAATTTGAAGCTGCTTGGATCTCTCATGAAGAGTTCCAGTCAGTAGTGGATTCTAATTGGAAGTTCCCCTCTTCATCTCTGCTGGATAAGCTTGTTAACCTTACTAATAAAATCACTGTTTGGAACAAAGAGGTGTTTGGTAATATTTTTCGAAAAAAAAGATGGTTACTTGGTAGAATTGAAGGAATTCAAAAATCCCAACTGTGTAAATTCTCCCATAACCTCCATCTCTTGGAGTTGGACTTGGTGGAACAATATAACAGAATCTTGTACCAAGAGGAGCTCCTTTGGTTTCAAAAATCGAGGGCTAAATGGCTTACCCAAGGGGAAAGAAACACCAAATTTTTCCATCTTTCTACTTTAGCTAAGAGGAGGAGGTGTAAAATTGTCATGCTTAAGAATGATGCAGGGACTTGGATTGATCAAACTGAGAGCCTTAAAACTCTGGTCATTGATTATTTCAAGAACTTGTTTTGTTCTTCTTCTACTGTTGGTTTGGCTCATTGGAATAATCACATTGCTTGTAAAGTTGATGTTACTGATAACTATTCTCTCACTAAGTCTGTGAGTAATGAGGAAATCTGGCAGACTGTTAAACAAATCCAGGCTTTCAAAGCTCCTGGAAGAGATGGCTTCCAAGCTATTTTCTACCATACTTATTGGCCTATTGTTGGGCCTGATGTCTGTGCTTTTGTTAAGAATTGTTTTGTCAACAAGTGTATCCCACCTAATATTAATAGAACACTTGTGGCCCTGATTCCCAAAACTGAGAATCCTGAGACTATTAAACATTTTAGGCCTATTAGCCTTTGTAATGTGACTTATAAAATTATTGCCAAAATCCTTGTTAGTAGACTCAGACCCCTCTTAGCTAAACTTGTCAGCCTTTATCAGAGTAGTTTTGTTCCTGGGAAAACTACCAGTGATAATATCATCATTACCCAAGAAACTATCCATACCCTGAACCAGAGTAAGGGTAGAACTGGAGGGATGATTCTTAAAATTGACCTTGAAAAAGCCTATGATCTTGTTTCTTGGGATTTCTTAGAACAAACTCTGGTGGAATTCAATTTTGAGGCTAACTTTATTGAGCTCATTATGAGCTGTGTGACTTCTGTGCAAACTGCCATTCTCTGGAATGGTGAACCCCTTCAAGAATTCAAACCTAGAAGAGGGTTGAGGCAAGGAGATCCCCTTTCCCCATATCTTTTTGTCTTGTGCATGGAAAGACTCTCAAATATGATCATTGCCACCTCTGAAGGTAATCATTGGAAAGGCATTAAGACCTCCAAGTATGGTCCCTGTCTCACTCATTTGTTCTTTGTTGATGATCTAATGTTGTTTGCTAAGGCTGACTTGGCTCATTGCAATACTATCACGAGGATCATGTCTGAGTTTTGTGATTTATCTGGCCTTAAGATTAATGCCCTTAAGTCCAAGATATTTGTTTCTCCTAATGTTGATAGACATAAGGCTAAAGAGCTAAGTGATATGTGTGGGATTCCTTTAACTTCTGATTTAGGGAAATATTTGGGGGTTCCTCTCATTCATGGCAGAATGAGTTGGAGACATTATAATGGCATTCTTAATAAAATGCAAATGAAACTTGCTGGGTGGAAAACTAGTGTTTTATCACTAGCTGGCAGAACTACTTTAATCCAATCTGTTAGCTCTGCTCTTCCTGCTTATACTATGCAGACTGTGGCCTTTCCTAAAAGGGTTTGCAATGATATTGATAAAATGAATAGAAATTTTCTCTGGGGTGACACCCTAGAGAAAAAGAAGATTCATTTGGTCAAGTGGAATGTTGTTTGTCAGCCAAAAAGGAATGGTGGGCTTGGCATTAAGAAGGCCAAGGATCAAAATCTTGCCCTTCTATCTAAACTTGGCTGGAAAATGATTAGTCATGAGGAGGGTCTTTGGAAAGAGGTCCTTAAGTGTAAGTATATGAGGAATAATTGTCTTCAGGCTTGTTCTAGAGGTAAGAAAGCTTCTCATACCTGGAGAGGCATTCTTAGCTCTAGAGCCATCTTGAGGAAAAGGGGTTAAATGGACAGTTGGTAATGGTGTAACTGTTAACTGTTGGAAGGACTGGTGGTGTGGTGATAAGGCTTTTGAGGATCTTACCCTTAGTAGCTCACAGGCTGCTCCCTTTTGGGAGAATGATGTTAATGTGAACAACCTGATATCTGAGCATGGAAGTTGGAATGAAACTGTCATCTGTGACATACTGCCTCCTGCAGTAGCATCTATCATTCTGAACAGGCCTTCTCCAACCTCTCTTGAGCCTGATGAACCCAACTGGAAAGGCTCAGTAGATGGGATTTTCTCATCTGCTAGTGCCTATGATCTGGTGAGTGGTAATCAGCCCCAAGTTGAGGATTGGCATTGGCTCTGGAAGTTACGGATTCCACAGAAATTGAAAAGGTTCTTGTGGTGTTGTATCCATGGGAAACTCCTCACAAATAAACTTCGTTTGAAAAGGGGTTTATCTTTGGAGGCCACTTGCCCATTTTGCTGTAAAGAGGAGGACTTGATTCACTTCCTTAGAGACTGCTTTAAAGCAAAGGAAGTGTGGTTTGCTATTTTTGGAAGGCATTGGTACTTGAATATGTGTAGCAAGCCCTGGAAGGACTGGATCATTTGCAATTCAAAAAACAAAAATCATTTTAATGATAACCTTACTGTCTACACTATTTTTATTGTTACTCTTTGGGCTATTTGGAAGAATAGGAACCAAAAAGTCTTTAATAATAGTGTAATTAGCATTCTTGACAGTGGCAGGTTCATCATGCAATATTCTAATGATATTCATCAAGCTTTTGTTTTGTCTATTGTTAATCCAAAACCTGCTTTTCGCCTCATTTCATGGTCTCTCCCACCTGCAGGTAGACTGAAGCTAAACACAGACGGTTGTAGAAGAATGGGAGATGCAGGTGGATTCGGAGGTCTAATCCGTGATGAAAGGGGGACATGGGTGTGTGGCTACTATGGGAAGCTTCACAGTGGCACTAGCTTGGAGGCTGAACTATGGGCGATCTACAAAGGGCTCACGGTGATTTTACAAAAGGGAATGAACAATGTAACCATTGAGACAGATTGTGAGCAAGCAATGAAGCTGCTAAAAGAGGAACCAAATGCCAAATGCCCATTCAAAGGGCTGGTGGAGGATGCTCGTATCATCATGAGAGGTTGTGAATGTACTGTGCGGCATGTGTATAAAGAAGGCAACCTTTGTGCTGATGCTCTGGCCAAATTTGGTGCTACTCAACCTGAAGAGATCTTAGTGGTTAATGAACCACCAGCTGTTATTAGGGAGTTCCTAGTTGCAGACATGATTGGCATGTCTTGTGAAAGGGCCTAGGCCTGTGTTTCCTTTTTTATTTCCGTTGTACCTAAAAAAAAAAAAAAAATTTAAATGCAACACAACCATAATTCTTATTCAAAGTAAGCAAGAATCAAACCAGCTATGAAAATATTTTGATGGTAACCAAGTCATAAAATATGCCACAAACCTCATTCTTCTTCTGACTCACTTTCCATGCTTTCTGTTTCATCTGATGCAACATACAAATTATCACAAACAGAATAAGAAAAGACACAAATAGAAGATGAAATGAGAAGAGATTAATCAGGACAACAAGAAGAAGACTAGTGATTCAGCTACAAATGTAAGGAGGGTGTTTGAAGGCCTGGCATGTGACAACTAAGGTGTATGAGGACCAATCACACACCACTCGCACAGAATGTCAAGAGCAATGGTACATATAGAAAACTGCTGTAGTTATTGGCATAGTACGGAGACAAGTTAATAGAAAGTGCTTGCTTTCGACTTGCTAGGTCATACATGGGATAAAGAAAAAGAAAACAAACATAGAGAGTGTGCGTGAGAAAGAGAGAAGTGAAACCAAAATACAAAATATTGTTTTGAAAGGGAGAGGGCAAAAAATGAAGTCCTAAACATGTTAAGAAGGCTCTTACAAATTTCTTCCCATTTTGTGGGGAAAAATATTGAATGGCTAAGGAGCTCATCCGAACGGTTAATATAGCATTTTTTTTTTGAAGGGAAAGGGAACGCGTGTATGTGGTGACATAATAAGAAAAATGAATGCAGAAAGCATTTTTATGAGATCATTAATTGACTGACTCACAGGTGATTCCAGAGTATTCCTGGTTGTTGATCAGGATCTTCAACCAATCATTTCCATTGCTCTTTTGCTCTTTCTTAATTTTCTTGGCTGATTCCTCCGCAAAGTGGGTACAGAGGGTTACTTCAATCATCTGCAGTGTGAGGATATCCCCCAAACCAGATGGAATCTCCTTGAGGCGAGAACAATTTTCCAACACTAAGTGCTCAAGTCTTGGAAAGTGAGAACCGGAGGCAATCCATCGTTCAACTGAAAGGTGTTTGAATTTCACGAATTTGAGACGACAAAAACCCCCGTCAGTTGTTTCCCATCTTGGTCCCCAGCAAGCATACATTTCCAATTTGAGAACCTCGAGGTTGGGCAACATCCCAATGGTTGATATTTCCTCCCATTCTATCTCAGTTTCTCTTAAGGTTAGCTTCCTAATATTTGCTGGAAACTTAACACGGTGTAGATTGGTTGCCCAAGCTTTAGCCGTATTGCACAACTTCAAGTTTTCAAGCTCACTTAAAAAGTCTAGGTTAGGAAACATCAAATGTCGTGACTCTGATATCAAATGTCCAGAAAATCCTAGCTTTCTAATGTTTGGAGTCTTTGCCAAGAAATCCTGGGCAGGTTCACAAGGACACAGGTATGAAATGGTTTGCAGGTTATACAATGTGAACGAAGAGCAATTACTGAGTGATGCTTCTACAAAAGAACGGCTATCAATGTGATACTTGCCTCTAGTAGAGAGATGCCTCAATTTTGCCATCTCCAGAACATTAGGTGGTAAAGTAACATTGGACCATCGTGAACCAAGAATTAGTGTTTCTAGGTTGAAGAGGTTGGAAATCGATGGTGGTAATACATAAAAATCATCAGATTGAATTGCCAAGTACCTCAAATGAACTAGTCTTAATATTTTGTGGGAAAAGAAGACGTTTGGGCACCATAAAGCCAACACCGTAACAAGTTTGAAGGTCTGATAAATGAATGACCATGGATTAATGTGCAAGTTGTTCGTCAGTATAGATAACTGCAGAGATGGATGACTAAATATGGGCTGCAGGAGAGTTAGTTGACGAGCAAAGTCACCATAACATTCTCCCAAAAGAGAAAGGCGCATTCGAAGGTCGACTAATTGAAGGTCGACCACTTGTCTATTGGAATCAAAATTATGAAAGCATAAGAACGACTGTACAGCTTCGGCATTAGGGTTCATAGAGTTGTGACAAAAATTTAAAAAGTCAGGACGGATGCACAAGCGATGCTGGTTGTTTCCTCCATCACTAGAAGAAGAAGAAGAAGAAACTTGTTTAGCCTCACAAATCTGCTCTAGGAAATTGACTTCCTCAGCTTTTCTTAAGCATAAATCCCTCAAAAGACTATGAACGTGGCATGCTTTAATTCCACCACTAGACCTTTTCTGCACAACTATCACTAGACTTCTCTCAACTAATTCCACTAAGTAATCCTCCGCTATATCCTCCAACTGTTTTTGTCCATTTTCCTTTATGAATCCCTCAGCAATCCATAACCAGATCAACTTCTGCACAGGGATTTCATGGTCTTCCAGAAATGCACCAAAATAGAGAAAGCAGGGTTTCAAGTGTTGTGGCAAGTGATTGTAACTCAGTGCTAGTGTATCCATGTATTGCTTTGGATCACTAACAATGTATGAACTCACACTTTGGGCAACTTGTTTCCACTGGTCTTGAGCCTTCTCAGTCTTTGCAAGAAGCCCTGCTATTACAACTGTGGGGTTATATTTCTGAGTACCAAACACGTGCCAAGGTGACGCCGACGTGTCAGCCGAGGTGCCACGTGTTACGGTAAGTTTTGCCGAGGTAATCTAAGAATTGCCGAGGTTATCTCCGAAGATATCTTAATCTGGGATAAAGGCCTCTCCTTTCTCCTACCTCGGCTTACCATGCAAAGGCCGAGCTACCCGCAGAAGAATTAAGCCGAGGTAACTGTTAGATCGGCCATACCTGCCTATATAGTATGGCCGTATTATCACGGCCATATGGGTGTCCAGCCATGAGAAGAAAGTTATAAGGCCAACACCTCACCAACTAGCTGGCCATGAGGCCATGTGAGTTGGCCATGAGGCCATGAGAGGCCATGTGAAGCCATATGAAGCTTTTATCTGGAAAGCTGCCAAAAGCGCAACAATGGGTTGGCAGCCAGCTCAAAAGTTGATGGCTTCTCCATCTCTATTCTGGTGTATATATGAAGGGAAAAAAACAAGAGGGAGGAGGGAATTTTGACAATTACAAGCTTAGAGAGAAAGAGAGGAAGAGAATTCCATAGAGTTAATTGTAATTCTTATTATTCATTCAATATAGTGAATCTGCTGCCCGTGGACGTAGGCAATTCTTGCCGAACCACGTTAAGTTCTTTGTGTTATTATTTGTGCCATCTATTCTGCCTGTGTTCTACAGTTGAATTCCTAAGGTGGGCAGTGTGATCGGAAAATCACTCACACAATTTGGCGCCGTCTGTGGGAAAGTAAGATGAATAGATGGCCAGTAACGCACAGAATGAGAAGGTTGGGGGCGACACTCCCGCTGGGAGTGGCAGGCCTGTTGACCTTGACGTCGACGGAGACAACCACAACGACAAAGCCCGTGACCAGGGGAACGGGGGAAAATATGTCTTCCAGGAGGGCGACACTTCGAAGAAGACAGACCAGAGCAAATACTACAAGGAGGATAACCTCCAGGTATGGAGGGATAGGTGCCTACGAAGGGATGAGGAAGTCAAGAAATTGGCAAACAAATTGGCAGACCTGCAGTCGGTCGTCAACTTCATGATGCAAAACAATGTCATGCAGCCACCATACCCACTGCAGGATACGCCAATCCCAGTAGTTAAAACTCGGAATGAAGGAAGGAAAATAATTCCTGAAGCACCACAACGCTCCAGGAACAAGAGGCACTCTCACCCGCCCTCCGGGGAGGTCGGGCGAGAGGAATCCATACAAGAGAAGTCCCAGAGGACGTATCATACAAAGGATCAAGAACCCAGAGAACATCGGCATGTACAAAAGCAGGCTCTCTGCTTCGACACAACCCACGGAGAAAGATCAAAACGGGCACACCACGAGGCCGAGAGTAGTGTGCCAAAGGGACTAAAGTCGAAAGATAGCTGAGCTCCGGGGAGGAGTAAAGAAGACTTGAGAAACTACCTCAAGAGGAGAGAACAGAACGCTGAAGCCGAGGTAACCTCACTCGTCAAGCCGAGGACACCATTCTCGGTAGAACTGGACAAATTTGAAGCGCCAAAAAGATTCAGCATACCGAGGTTTCAAATTTATGATGGTAAGTCAGACCCTAACTTCCACGTTGGACTATTCTTAAACTCAATGGCGTTATACAGTGGAAACGAGCCTTTGCTTTGCAAAGTATTCCCCTCGTCCTTTGGGGAGATTGCATCTGACTGGTTCCATTGAAGATCAGTAAGGATGAAGGCCTTAGGGCCTATGCAAAAAGATACTACGAGGTGTTCAACCGAATACTTGAATGCAACCAGGAGGTAGCGGTCGTGTCTTTCAAGAACGGCCTGAAAGAAGATTGTTCACTTCAGAAATCTTTGGTGAAGACATTGCCAAAGAGCATGGAGGAACTCATGGCAAGGATCGAAAAGTATGCCAGAGCCGAGGAGGATACATCGGCACCAAAGGAGGTCAAACAGGAAGGAAACGGCTCGCCGAAGCGAGGCCGAAGTAACAATGGATTCAGCAAGACAGAAATAGAGTTAAGGGCTAAACAGGCGGTGACAACCGTGTTCCGAATTCCAATCCAAAAAGTCCTAGGAAAAATTCGGAGCCAACCCTATTTCAGAACACCAACAAGGGAACCCGGGGAGTTTATGGGAAGAAACATGGACAGACATTGTTCTTATCACAATGAGAACGGACATACAACACAGGGCTGTAGAGCCCTAAAAGCACACTTGGAAGATCTGGTGAGACAAGGCCACCTGAGAGACCTTGTCGATGAAACCAGAACGAGGGAAGAACAGGCAAGACTGCTCAGGCTGAAGCAGCCCCACCACCACCGCAACCCCGGGCAGAAAGACCTCGGGTAGTAAATGTAATTCACTCCAAGGTGAATGAAAACGACATTCGGGGGGAAACCCAAAGAGTAAAACACTTGCAGTACGTGAACCAGGTCGGACTGAAAAGGCCCCGGCCGGAAGATTGCCAAGGTCCGATGATAACCTTCACCGAGGCCGACCTAGAGATGGTCCAGCATCCGCATAATGATGCCTTGGTAGTATCCCTCCAGGTTGGGAAGTGCCAAGTAAAACGCATCCTGATAGATCAAGGCAGCTCTTGTGACATCATGTTACAAGGAGCTAGGCCTTCACCCTGACGACCTAGAGCAATCGAATGGCCTGATGGTTGGCTTCAATGGAACGCCGACGTGGCCACTGGGTGCCACAAACTTGGAAGTACAAGCAGGCACTAAGAAGATCAGGACCGAGTTCATCGTGATTGATACACCTTCACCATACAACATCATCATGGGCAGGCCGTGGCTGCATGCAATGGGGGCAGTTCCCTCAACATTGCACCAACTACTGCGCTTCCCAACAGAGCATGGGATTGAAGAAATCAGAGGAGATCAACTGCAGGCAAAGAATTGCTCTATGGCAGCAATGAAGACTACCTGCAATGTTCGAGAACCAGCCAAGGCAGAAATCGAAGATGAGGACATGGAAGTCCTGGATGATGTCGGCAAGGAGCCGGCCGAGAAGAGTGAGGAAACACTAAAGAAAATCCTCGTCCAGGAGGGCGATGAGGAGCGCTTTTTTCTTCTCGGCTCAAGCTTAGCCGAAGAAGAGAAAAGAGCACTGGAAGCCTTTTTAAGAACAAACATAGAGGTGTTCGCCTGGACACCTTATGAAATGCCTGGCATTGACCTCGAGGTCATATGTCACAGACTGAACGTCGACAGGTCGGCTAAACCTGTGATACAGCGAGCTAGAAGACCGACGTTGATACACGTCGAAGCAGTGGAGGAAGAAGTTGACAGGCTTCTAGAAGCTAGGGCCATCAGAGAAGTCAATTATCCAACATGGCTATCAAACACTGTGGTGGTAAAGAAGAAAAATGGTAAATGGAGGGTCTGCGTAGATTTTATAAGCCTAAATAAAGCCTGTCCCAAAGACAGCTTCCCTCTGCCAAAAATTGACCAGCTGGTGGATGCTACATCTGGACATGGAAGGATGAGCTTCCTGGACGCTTACAGGGGGTATCACCAGATAGCCATGTACCCCCTAGACGAGGAGAAGACAGCATTCATCACCCCAAAAGGACTGTACTGTTACAGGGTGATGCCTTTTGGGCTAAAGAACGCAGGAGCAACCTACCAAAGGCTGGTAACCAAAATGTTCAAGCACCTGATAGGCCAAACAATGGAAGTTTACATCGACGACATGGTCGTAAAGACCAAGGAGCCAATGAATCATCTTGTCGACCTAGCTGAGGTATTTAAGATACTTAAAACATATCGGCTCCGACTCAACGCATCAAAGTGCGCGTTCGGGGTTGGATCTGGGAAGTTTCTAGGGTACCTGGTAACAAGAAGGGGAATAGAAGCCAGCCCAGATCAGATCAAGGCCATCCTGGATCTATAGAGCCTAACCTCGGCAAAACAGGTTCAAATGCTCACTGGCAGGGCCGCAGCCCTAAACAGGTTCATAAGCCAGAGTTCAGATAAGTGCAAACCCTTCTTCAACCTGGTAAAAAAGACTGCAGACTTCCTATGGACTGAAGAATGTGAAGCCGCTTTGGCCGATCTAAAAAAGTATCTGATCACGGCTCCAGTCCTCTCAACACCCGAGCCTGGGGAGGCGTTGTTTTTGTACTTAGCCGTGTCAGAGCACGCGGTAAGCGCAGTACTAATCCGAGAAGAGCAGGGAGAACAGAAGGCTGTCTACTATGTAAGTAAAACCTTAGCCAGCGCTGAAACAAGGTACTTACCACTGGAGAAGTTAATGCTGGCCTTAGTTATGGCCTCAAAGAAGTTGAATCACTACTTCCAAGCACACAAGATTGCGGTGCTAACAGAGCACCCATTGAAATCCCTGTTACAACAAGGAGACTTAACAGGAAGAATTGCGAGATGTGCAGTGGCCTTGGGCCAGTATGACCTGGAATTCAGGCCCAGAACAGCAATCAAGGGCCAAGTTTTGGCCGACTTTGTGGCAGAATTCACGCCGGAGTCCATCGAACGTCGGACTCCGTTGAGCCAAGATGAACGAGGTCCTTGCAAGCAAGAAGAATCCCAGCCGAAAGCAAAAGAGCAAAGGAAGGAACAGCTCAGACCTTGCAGCATCTACATCGGCGACTCATTCAGACTCTTTGTCGATGGAAGTTCAAATCGACGAGGAGCGGGGGCAGGAGTACTGCTGATATCCCCAGATGGAGAGATAATAGAACAATCCATCCGTTTGGGTTCAAGGCCTCAAACAATGAAGCTGAATACGAAGCATTATCGCAGGATTAAAACTGGCACAGCACAGAAGCAGATGAGGTAATAGTTTTTTGTGATTCACAGTTAATTGTTAACCAATCAACAGGAGAATTTGCAGCCAGGGACGAGAGGATGTCGGCATATGCAAAAGAGGTAATCAGATTAGCCGAGTTATTCCAGAACTGCCGACTTCTTCAAGTTAGCCGAGATGATAACAGCCACGCCGACGCGTTGGCCAACCTGGCGAGTTTAACGCAGACTGGAAAGACAAGAACAATTATGATCGACTACATGTCGGGCCCGAGCATAGAACCACGGAACGCAAAGCAAGAAGCAATGTGTGTGGACATGGGGCCAAGCTGGATGGATGCGATTGTTGCATTCCTGAAAGAAGGAAAGCTGCCAGAAGACCGCAAGGAGGCACACAAGGTCAGATTGAAGTCGGCAAGATTTAGCCTGACTGCGGACGGACATCTCTACAGAAGGTCCTTCACAGGACCCCTTTTAAGGTGCGTACATCCTTTACAAGTTGAAGATTTTTTATATGAAATTTATGAAGGGATTTGTGGAAGCCACACTGGGGGCAGATCATTAGCCCATAGGGCCATTACCCAGGGGTATTGGTGGCCATACATGCAAAAAGATGCAGAAGCATACGTGAAGAAGTGCGAACCATGCCAACGGTTTGCACCTTTGATTCATCAGCCAGCTGCTGACCTGAATCCAGTATCCAGCCCTTGGCCGTTTGCCCAATGGGGCATGGATCTGGTCGGACAGCTTCCCCAAGCAACTGGGCAGAGAAAATACTTGCTGGTAGTGACAGATTACTTCACAAAGTGGATAGAGGCAGAACCTCTTGCCAAAATCTGAGATGTGGACGTCAAGAATTTCATATGGAAAAACATTATCACCAGATTTGGCATTCCCAGAGCCATTGTTGCCGACAACGGAACACAGTTCGACAGCAAGCTCATCAAGAACTTCTGTGCGAAATTTAAGATCAAAAATTACTTTTCAACACCAAGTTTCCCCCAAAGTAATGGACAAGCAGAAGCATCCAACAAAGTGATTTTGGATGGAATCAAGAAGAGGTTGCAGGCAGCAAAAGGGAAGTGGGTAGACGAATTGCCCAACGTACTTTGGGCATATCGGACTACGCCGAGAAGATCAACAGGGGAATCTCCCTTTGCCATGGCCTATGGCACGGAAGCAGTCATTCCACTGGAAGTCGGCATCCCAGGGATCCGAACCCAGGGAGTTGAAAATGGGACTAATGATATACTCTTAGCCTGAGATCTGGATCTTTTAGAAGAACGAAGAGAGAAGGCTGCAATTCAGCGTGCAGTATACCAACAACAGCTTGCCAGAGCTTACAACAAGAAGGTCAACCCAAGAGATTTTCAAGTCGGCGACCTAGTCTTGAGAAAAGTGGTCGGCAACAAGAAAGATCCCAGAGAGGGCAAGCTTGGCCCAAACTGGGAAGGACCTTACAGAATTACTTCGGTATTAGGTAATGGAGCTTATCGGCTTGAAGACAATGAGGGCAAAGCATTGCCAAGACCCTGGAACACTTGCAATTTGAAATTTTTCTATCATTGAGATGTTCATTATTCTTGGCCGATGTCATCAATAAAATCTCTTCAGAATTCTTCAAGCACCTATGATTCCTGGAAGACATGGCAAATGAGAACCCAAGTGGAACTCAGGTTCACATTGGGGGCAGAGAAGATACAAAGTCTACCACTTGTTGAAATTTGTAGCAATTTACAAGTTGGTTTGACCGAATACAAAGTCTACCACTTGTTGAAATTTGTAGCAATTTACAAGTTGGTTTGACCGAATACAAAGCCTACCACTTGTTGAAATTTGTAGCAATTTACAAGTTGGTCTGGCCGAATACAAAGCCTACCACTTGTTGAAATTTGTAGCAATTTACAAGTTGGTCTGGCCGAATACAAAGCCTACCACTTGTTGAAATTTGTAGCAATTTACAAGTCGGTCTGGCCGAATACAAAGTCTACCACTTGTTGAAATTTGTAGCAATTTACAAGTTGGACAGACCGAATACAAAGTTTGCCACTTGTTGAAATTTCTAGCAATTTACAAGTTGGTCAAACCGGTAAAAAGCTTAGCTTCGCTTGTTGAAATTTGTAGCAATTTACAAGTTGAAGTTAAGCCGAGATGGTTCCTTAGCTTCGCTTGTTGAAATTTGTAGCAATTTACAAGTGGAAGTTATGCCGAGATTACTACTCTACTCGCTTGTTGAAATTTGTAGCAATTTACAAGTCGGGGTGAAGCTGATGCTATTGCTAACCGACATATAGCAATCCACAAGGTGGTCAAGCCAAAGATCATTGCTTAACACTTGTTGAAATTTGTAGCAATTTACAAGTTGAAGTTAAGCCGACATGAGATCATCCGTTGAAATTTGCAACAATTTACAGGTTGAAGTAAAGGTTAAGTATAAATTGTTTAAATCCTTGTTGAAATTTGTAGCAATTTACAAGTAGACCATTGTTTAACACTTGATTATAACTTAAGAAAAGTTTACTGTATATGATAATCCTTGTTGAAATTTGTAGCAATTTACAAGTTGAAGTTAAGCCGACGTGAGATCATCTGTTGAAAATTGCAGCAGGTTAAGGTAAAGCCAAGCATAATTGTTTAAACCCTTGTTGAAATTTGCAGCAATTTACAAGTAGACCATTGTTTAACACTTGTTATAACTTGAGTAAAGTTTACTGTATATGTCAAGCCTTGTTGAAATTTGTAGCAATTTACAAGTAGGACAGACTGAGATTGTTGTTTAAACACTCGTTGAAACTTGAGAAAAGTTTGCAAAGTTAACATCGAATATGATATGTTTTATATTTGTTGAAATTTATGAAAAGATTGCAGGTCAGTATCTTGCCGACGTAAAACTTGAAGTTATCATACCCGAGGTATGTAACCCCGAGGAGATTATGCAAAGGAAGAATTATGTAAATCGTACAAAGTATTCTAAGTATGGAACCATACAGAAGCAATAAAGAGAAAATTGAAGACTAAAGCATTCAGAGACAAACAGTTGCGGTATTATAAAGGCACTATGGCCTAGCAGAAGTAAATTGTTCTTAAACAACAAAGAAAGGCACATCGGCCATAAAGAAGAAGCTTACATTGTTCAGGGAACATCAACAAGAACAAAGAGAAGAAACAAAGTGCAAAAAAGAAAAACAGAAGACATTCAAACTTCTTCAACAGATGGTTGGGCTGAAACCTCGGAGGGCTCTGGACGAACCACCTCGGCATCTTTTCCCGCCTCAGCCTCTGCATCCTTTCCTACCACAACCTCAGCTTCTTTATCTGCCGCAATCTCGGGGTCAATCTCGGCCAAAGTCTTCTCAACACTTCTCTCAGCCAGAAGAAGGTCAGATGATAAGTGAACTGAGTCCGCTTCCTTGGGCACCTTCTCAACCTCCTCATCTTCCTCTTGGGTCAAGTCCAGGACTTGATCACCCTGAGGAGGTGACTTGGTCTCAGTGGCATCCTTGGATTTCCTCACCAAGGCTTCGTCATCTTCATCTTCATCTTCGGCCTGAGACTCAGACTCAGCTTCTTCGGTTTGACTTGGAGGAGGAGGAGGAAATGGCAAAGGAATAACGTCGGCCTTGCGCCATGGCGAATCAGCAGGAAGATCAAGTTTTTTGGCTAAGGACATCCAACCAAGGGAAAAACCCCTGTTGCATGCCTGCTTAACTTGTAACTTGTAGTCTTCTGCAACATCGGCCATGCCTTGGGCATATGCCTTGTCATCGGCCGCCTTGATTTCAGCGTCCTTGGTGGCCAACGCCTCGTGAAGTTCTTGCTCGGCCTGGGCAGCCTTCGCCTGAGCTTCTTTCTTTTCTGCCTCGGCAACGTTTTTAATGGCTTCAGCAGCCTCGGCCTTCTCATCAGCCTCTTGCTTAGCCTGAGTTGCAGCCTCGGCTTGATCTTCTAGAGTCTTCATTTTATTTTTAAGACTCTTATTTTGTTTTTGAAGGGCAGCAAACTCCTTCTTCATATCGGCTAACTTCTCCCTCGTTTCAAAAGCTTACATGGAGAAGGAGTGGGCATGTTGAATGGCCTGAAAGAACACAAGGCAAAAGTTATTACAAAATATTACAAAATTTTACAAGTATGAAGAAAGTGGCAGGAAGACAAGTTATCAAATTCAAAGACTTACTTGGACAGAACGCTGCAGCATAAGGGCATAATTCTCAAATTCATTCATCTTGGCATTGCGCTCAAGATCGCCTTCAAGAAGAACTGCAGTACTGAGTGCCACGCCGATGTTAACGTCGTTGGCACTTTCATTGGCATAGACAAGCCTGTTTTCAAGGGTAATTTTGGGCTCCCAGGGAACCTTAGGAACTCTGGACCCCGAAGTCGTCGCAGACGATGACCTCGGCCTTTTCGACTGAGTGGACCCTGATGGCTGGGCTTCAGTAGGTCTTTTGGCAAGTGCAGAGGAGGTCTTCTTGCTCTTGCTAGCTAGGAAATGGGCAAGGCATCCTCAACCTCGGCCTCAGTAGCCTTGGACTTTGGTTGGGCCTTCTTTATTCTTTTCGGCTTCGGTGGGGGCACGGTTTGAGTGGGAATTGCATCGACGTCGGCTGGGAGGTCGGCTAAGAGATCCTGCACAACTGGCTTCGGGCGAACCATTTCGGTAGTTTTTACGAGTCGTCGCCGGCGTTTTCTTTCAGAAATTGGTACCAAGTATGGTGCCGAGGTGGAAGGTTGATCGGCTGGATCGGAGGATGATCCTTGATCAGCCCGAGGTGTTGATGCAGTTTGCAGAGTGATAGCAGAAGGAGAGAGGTTTTTCTTCTTCCTCTTGGGAACGTCGGGCAAGGTGGATTTGTATGTTGGAATGAAATTCAGCAGCAATGGGGCTTTGCGCTTCTGGATGGGCAAATCTAGGAGCTTCTTCAAATCCTTGCGCAGAAAGTAGGATTGACGAAAGTTGTTTGGCGGCTTACGAATGTCTGCAAGAAAAGAACAAGACATTAGAAAACAACAAAGTTTGAAGACTTGAAAACATACCAGCAACTAAGTAATTAACACTGGGCTCTTACCCTTGCCCTCCCTGATCGTTCAAGTAAGAGGGAAGAGATGGACTTCTTCGTCTGGGCCAAATTCCCAGTTTCCAGAAGCAATGAGATAATCATCTCCAGCCCCTTTATTGGAGTCTGGGAGGTCGGCTACGATCTTATATTCGGTAGACCTCGGTTTAAGGTAATAAACATAACCTTTTTCCTTCAGGTTGAGGGCGCACATGGTGTAACAATATTGGATGTCGGCAAGAGTGATCCTAACATTCTCCTGCCGAGCTAAGGCTATGATACCATTAAGCGTTCTATGGGCGTTGATGGTGAGCTGCATAGGGTTCAAAGAATAGTAGTGAAGGACTTCACGAAAAAGGGGATCTAGGGGGAACCGAAGCCCACATTCAACAAAGGCTACAACGGGAAAAGGCATGGAATCATCCTTGGGCATAATGGAGTCATCATCACCAGCTAGTCTCAGATGGACATCAGCTGGAATGGAGAATTCTTGCCTAAAGAATTCTAGTTTGGTTGGGGTGTTAACTCTATTTCTCCACATACCCATGATTTTTTGTGTAAGGGTACTTGGCTACAGAGACAGGATACTCCTAAAGGGTTCTTGGAACCTCGGCTTGAACCTAGGTATATATTGGTAAAGTTTGTTTCAGTTTTTCCTAAAAAATGAAGGTCCTACAGACAAATCCCAAACCTAAATCTACGAAGAACGAGTATGGAGGGCAGAAATCTGGAAAACAGAAAAGCAAGAGCGAAGTTTCAGAATCAAGAACAGTGACAAGAGTGCAAGAAAGTGGTGAACAGTGTGTGGGCAGAAATCAAATGCACTTGAATACTTTCAAAAATATGACTCACGAGATTTGAAAGAAAAATGGAAGCAAATAATATCGACAGAAATGAAAGCGAAGGGAACGGTGGTTTACCAGAGAAATAGAGCCGGAATGAGCTTCGCCGAGGTCAGACGACGGATGCAACAGTGGCAAAAGCTTCGCAGAAATGACAGATGGAAGACAGATGCAGAGTTCAAAGCTTGGAGCAATGGCAGATTCGAAGGAGAAAAGAGCTTTAGAGAGAGAAAATGTAAAGTAGACGAATGCAAAAGTGAAGAGATAAAGGAGAGAGACAATTGTTTTGTCAAAAACGTGAAACAGCGGCAAAACAAAAGCATTAATTGCGCCTGGGTTAACACATGCGTCAGACGGCGCAAGCAGAGAAAAGACGACCTACAGGCGCGTCACCAGCACGGACCAATAAGGGAAAAACGCGTCAGTGGAACGGTTGAAAAATGGTGCATGACAGCTCATGCGCGTAGGAGAATTGATCTGGATTCTTGTTCTTGGATGAAGACATGTCGGCCAAAACTTGGATGATCTCGGCTAGAAAGTTCTTAAGCCGACGTACGAGAAAGAAGTGCAAGGTAGGTTCCATCACCTCAGTATGCCGAGGTAACAGAACCTAGGGGGCAGTTGTGGGGTTATATTTCTGAGTACCAAACACGTGCCAAGGTGACGCCGACGTGTCAGCCGAGGTGCCATGTGTTACGGTAAGTTTTGCCGAGGTAATCTAAGAATTGCCGAGGTTATCTCCGAAGATATCTTAATCCGGGATAAAGGCCTCTCATTTCTCCTACCTCGGCTTACCATGCAAAGGCCGAGCTACCCGCAGAAGAATTAAGCCGAGGTAACTGCTAGATCGGCCATACCTGCCTATATAGTATGTGTAGACACCCCATTTTTGACCGACCTTAAGACTCAGACGTCACCGATTGAGCGCTCGGTGGTGTTGCATATCGTGCTCGTTCAGAAGTCTCAGAGTCGCGGCCGTGAGCCCTGCCTCCGGACTTCCGAACCCTCTTCTGTGTCTTGCCTCGGTTTGCGAACCAGACTCGGTTTTCTTTGTTTCTCTTCCTGAGGGGAGGGAGAGGTCTCGTAGACCATATCTTAGTGGCCGTGGGCTACATTTCGTGGCCGTAGGCCATTTTGCCCATTTCGGAGCCTGGTTCCCGGTTTTCGGAGTCGTCAGGCCGTGTGCCTCAGTTCGGGACCGCCTAACCATCTCCGATTCCTCCGGTTTTTGGCATACATCTTATTTACTCCCTTTTGAGGGACACTGAGGTCTGAGAGACCCACTTCGTGGCCGAATGCCACTTTCGGTGCTTAACAGCCTATTTTCGGGACCCCGAACTGCGTGTTTTGGCCCCCGAGCATTCGTTTTGCATCGGTTTTGTTCATTTTTGGCAGGTACCTCTGTTTTATCACCAGGAAGGTCACTGAAGGGTGGGAGGCCAGCAATTGTCTCAGCAATCAGTTATGCTCCTCTGGCGTCCTCCGACGCTCGTTTTTCTCACTTCCGAGCCAATGTTGACCACCCTAGGAGCATTTTCTTCAAGCCCAAACCACATATTTGTGTTGTACACACCTGGGAGGACCCTAAAAGTCCATGGCCGGCCAGTAATTCCTCTGCCCATTTTGAAACCTCTTTGAAAAGTGGCTTGTTGTCTCTCCTATCTTACAGTTGCCAATTTCCAACCATAGGGACTTGTTGGGCACACATGGGAGGACATCTTTCTCCTATGGCCGGCCAGAAAATCCTCTGGACCATTTTTCCCCTTGGCCGGCCGGCCACCTGCAACAAAGATAGATGGCCGGCCTTGATCCTCACAATTGGTACTTTACAGCTGTATAGCTGTTTTTCCCCAAAAATATCTGTATCCGGGGGAAGACTTGAGGAGGGAAACTTGGTGTCATTTCCCTCCACTTGGCTCCTCCTCTCTTGCCTTTATAACAGCAGCTCAAGCTTGGTTTGAGGGTTACAAAAAATTTCCCTAAGGCCTTTGCATACATCTCCCTCCATTTCTCTCTCATTTTCTTCAAAAAATCACTAAATCCTACCCTTTTCTTCATCACCACCAAGCACCACCATCACTACTCCATTCCAGCAGCAAGGAGAGGATTTCCAGCAGCTAAAAGGCAGCAAATTTGGTCCAAGAAGCAAAGAAAGGGTGGTCTTCAAGGGTAAGTTCTCATTCCCCTCTTTTATAGCTCATTCTTGCCTCATTTTTCTACCCTATTTTCTTTCTGTTTTGGGCTCCGAACCTAACTGAAACTAGGCTTTTTTTGATCCATTCTTCATGTTTGATCAAGGGCTCAACCCTGTTTGAGCCCTCCATTTGGTACTTGCTTCAATACCCCTTGGTATGCCATTATTTTGCATGAAATTTCTAGCCCATGTGTGATCTGTTTTCGAGCATAATGTAAACTGTGAGTGGGCCTATTTTGAGCCCCTATTCAATATTGAAGAAGGGATCAACCCTTTTTGAGCCCCCTATCTTGCACTTACTTCATAATCCCTCCTATTTACCGTAAATTTGCATGATTTGTTTGACCTATATGTAAATTGTTTTGGAGTGTGTCATGAACTGTGAGAAGGCTTATTTTTAGTCCCTCCACAACATTGTAGAAGGGATCAACACTGTTGGGGGCCTCCATGTTGTACTTACCATTATACCCCTCTTTGGCCCCCATCTTTGCATGCTTTTTTTGGCTCATCTAGCTTCTGTTTTCGGCCATGATCAGAACTGAAAATGGCCATATTTTGACCTTCTTGGCATGTTTCATTAAGGGTCATTTCTTGTTTGGTGAATTCTTTGTATACTTCATGTTATAGCCTCTTGTTGGCCTATTTCTTGCATTGCATTTTGAGCATGTTTGCATACTGATTTGAGGTTTGTCATCTACTGTAAATGTCCATATTTTTGGTCCCTCTTCAGTATTGTAGAAGGGTATTTTTCCATTTGGGCTTTTCATCTACCATTTGCTTCATTGCCTCCCTTGCGAGTCATTTTTGCATGCCATTTTTGCCCTATTTGTGCTTGCTGTTTGGCCTTGTTTTGTACTATAAAAATGTGATTTTTGGGGCTGCCTTGCTTCTTCCTTTTCATGTCATGTACCAATTATGCATGTTTAGTATAGCTGTAGGCCATTTTATGCATTGAAATCCATGTTTCGGGATCATTTCGTGCATCGGGTATTACTTCGCCTTACTTCGGGGCTGTTTTGCCCCTCATTTTGCTACTGTTTTTTGCATGTTTGCATATCATATTCCATGTCTTTGCCATGCCTCATTAGAGTGGCATTTCGGTGCCTGAGGGTCCGTCCTCGGTTTGCGTGCCCGCGGGCGCGCACTTCGAGGTGTCTTGTTTTCATCTGATGGCCTCCTATGTGAGTGTGGCTGAGGCTCTCTCATGTTAGTGTAAGCCCATTATTACATTGCGTATGCCATTTCATCCGTGGCATTGTGTATGCCCGGTTGTGTATTACCTCGTATAGCGTGTATGCCATTCCATGACATTGTGTATGTTAGGATTGCATATTAGCTGCATTTCTTGCATGTCATGCATATTGCATCGTGTTCGGGATAGGAGTTAGCCCGGGCACGGGAAATGAGGCACGTTTCGTACTCCGAGCGACGGAACGAGTCTCAATTCCCCAGTCACCGACACTCCGGATCATCCATGATGGAGTTAGGTTTTGTTGTAGTGTTCATATGCATTCATCCTATATTGAGTTGTGCAAATCGGCTCCTCGGCCATCATGCATCGATATGCGTGATTGGTGGCACGAGGATCGAGGCATGCATATATTTGTGAAATACATTGCTATGCCCTTTATCTGCTCTCTGTTGCAGCAAAATGAAGAATCAGCAACTTTTCAGAGTCTGGCACGCATTTCAAGAAACATCGCAAACAGAGGCTAATTGGGGCATCCCAGTGGATTTCCGCGCAAAACAGCCCAAACATACATCGTCCATCAGAAGCAAGGCAGTCTCTGGCTTGCATGCCAGTTTACAGTTTTTCTTAGTTAGTTTGTTAATTAATTAGGAATTTGTATATTATTCGGACTGTATATTCATTTGGACCCTCTGCGCGAGGGCATAATTGTAATAAGTGTGGGTGAGTGTGATGTATGTCTTCCAACCCCACGTCTTTCTTCCCTTTTATTTACCCGCTTATGATGGTTAGATATAGGGCATATTTCAATTAGCATACAGTATGACCGCATGTCTGCATTCATTCATCTGTTTTGCACGCACCGGGCTCGGCGCATCATACTAACTGCATTTGTATTTCAATTCCAAGTTGAATACATGATTAGCTGTAGCATTCCATATGCCATGTCTAGAATAGTCGAGCCTGCTATAGTTTGCATTTTTGCATGTGTTGCATTAGGCATCTCTGTATAGTTAGGATCATGCATGAATTTCTAATTAGCTTCTGTTTTGGCTCGGAGTACTCGGTAAGTTTTTATGCTTTAGCATCCTTGCATGTGTGTGAGTGACTGCCATGAATAGCATGCTTACCATGAGGCTAACTGCTTATGTGATATAACTGCCTTGAATGCCTGTGGGTGGAGGTTGGGTTACTTGGATTGGACAATTCATCAAGTATTTGTTTTAAGCCCACTAGATAGTGGCAAAATCACGTTTTCTAAGCCCACCCGAGGGTGGCAAATCCACGTCTTAGCCTACCTGCGGGTAGCACCATCAAACCATTTTCAAACAAACAAACATGAAATGTTTTTTCCAATTCAGGCGGCCCAGTCTATACTTGTTTGCTGCGAGCATCACATAGTAACCTAGGCTAATAACCGGAATAAGAACTCACAATGTTTTCAAAATAAGATATCATGGTTAGTAGAGGCCGGTCTTTGACCGGGCGAGCGGGGGTGCTCACGAAGTGACCTTCCCCATCGTACCCAAGTTCCCGAGCCGAGGTAACTTTGGTGATGACGGACACGTGGCCTTTGGCACCGAGTCAGGGTTTCCTAAATTTCCCAAAATAAAATATTTAGGTGGCGACTCTGTATCTGGCAAAGCAGTCCATGTTTGCACTTCTTTCAAAAAATCTGTTTTCCAAAACGATTTGCCGGATTTGGACTCTTTGGTTCAAGATTAAGAACCGTGACACAAATCGAGTCCGAGCTGTAGCGAGGTCCCCCGCGGGCTTGTTACAGTTTCTGGCGACTCTGCTGGGGATTTAGAGAACTTGACTCAAACTCATGATATCTCGTTTTGACTACACTTGTGTGTTTCTTTGCATTGCATTTGCATTGGTGCGCCTAGGACATCGTGTTTGCCATATGCCATTCCTGAACGATTTGCCGGAGGCTTGTCTTGTCAAGGCATGTCCATAAGGCTAATCGGCTCTGGGCTCTGACAGCATGGGAACACAAACCCCGGTTTTACTGGGGCACCCTTTTTGACCATTCGACCTAGTGCATATTCGGATCTATAGTGACCATTCCAAATTAGGACAGGTTGCTTACCCGTTTATAGGTTGTTTAAAACCGCTGCGTGCGTAGTGAAACCCTAGCTCCTGACAAAATAGGACAGGGAAACCCTACCCCCAACATAGGGGTGTTTTGGCTCTCACTTATCTGTTATGTGCTTTAGAGTGCGTCTCTACAGGAATGCACGTATCAGTATATGAGTTTGGGCATCAGGCCTGCGGGCATCAGTCAGTATCTGAGAATCAGTTGTCTGCGAATATCGGATTCAGTTTGGGAACAGTGATACAGGAACAGTGATCAGTGATTGAGGACAGTGTATTTTCAGCTTTTCAACTGTGTGTTGTATGCCCGACTGTGTGTTGTGTGTATTTAATTTAAGCTGTTATGCTGCCCGTTTATCTGGTTATTTATTTCCTTTTTGCTTTATTATCTTTTTGCTAGGGCAGTTTTTAGCACGATTGCTTCCGAACCAGTAGATACTCCCCAAGCACTTTGGACACGAGGTCACCACTCAATCGATCCGAGGATCTGGTTGACGGACATCCAGTGTTCCACTCTCTACCCCCAGTATCAGAGAGGCCGAGGAGGCGCAGTGTGTCAGAACAGGGATTACCGGGACAGAGGGCTACTTTGACAGTAAACAGTCAGGTTGAGATTTCTGTGTCTGCCATAGAGATACATTTACCAGTCATTCAGATGGAACAGCAGAATACATCAGGGATGGAGGCGATGGTGCGCCAAATGCACGAGAGCATGAAACAGATGCAAGAGGATGCCATCCGCCAAGCGGAATTTTCTAAACAACAAGCCGTCGTCATGGCCCAGCAGGCCGAGCTGATCACTAGGCTGCAACAGCAGAATGCAGCGTCTGCTTCACATCAGGCTCCTCCTCCACCAGCGGCTCCACTACCCGAGCAGGCACCTACTGGTCAGAATACCTTGCCAAATCCTCCAAATCCTCAGAATACCCTCCCGAACACCCAGAACACCCTACCCAATGTCCAGAATATCCAAGAGGACACCAACCTCCCAATGGGGCTGGCTCCGCCCCCGCTTCTGCCTCAACTGTCCAAGAATCTTACACCTAACCACCCGGACTCTCCATTCGAGTTCGAGGTAGATCATACAGCTCTAAAACTGAGTAAGTTGGAGAAGCTTTTCAAGAAATCGCAGGGGGTGAAGGCCATTCCGGACATCGAAGATGGGTACACCGACGTGGCCGTAACATTGCCAGACAGATTCAAGATGCCACAGATTGATCGTTTTGATGGGTCAGGGGATCCTATGGTCCATCTCCGCTATTTTCAAACATCTTGAGGCCAATGGGCCTAACCCGACCACAAAAGCTTTCCCTGTTTGGTCAACTTTGTCGGGTGTGGCGGCCATTTGGTACGCAAGTTAGAAGATGACGTGAAGAGAAGCTGGGATGAGATGGCTGAGGCCTTCGTCGCACAGTACTCGTACAATACACAGATCGAGATTACAACCCGTGATCTCGAAACGACGAGGCAGGAACCCAAGGAGTCTTTCTTCGATTTTGTAACTAGATGGAGGGCAAAGGCGTCGATGATGACCTTGAGGCCTACAGACAAAGATCAAATCCGGATGATTGTGCGCAATCTCCAACCGAAACTCATGCAAAAGATGATCGTACTCCCCTTTCCCACCTTCTCAGATTTATACGAGATGGGGGTACAGATCGAGGATGCCATGAAACAAGGTCTGATCGACCAGGATAAGGAGCAACCCAGAAGGACTTTCAACCGTAACAATAACGCAGGCCCAAGCGGCGCTGCAAATACAAGAGCTTCGGAGGTCGGTATGGTCACCACCACTCCCCCTCCCCATTCAAGGCCCGCGGCGGCCACACCCTTTTCCAGTACATCCGGGAGCAGTACCCAAGAGTACCCAAGCCCCGAGATTTCAGCCCAGAGGCCAAAGAACCTTTACGCCCCTCTATATGCCCCTGTCCAAAGCTCTGGGGGTGTTCAGGAAGAAGCATTTGACACCCTAGAGCCGAGGCCACTGCCAAATCCACTCCCTCCCTCTCATGACCCAGCAAAGTACTGCGCGTATCACCAACAGCACGGTCATGACACCGACCGCTGTTTCAGATTGCGTCATGAGATCCAGGATCTTATCGACAAGCAGGTGATCGCGCCTCCCGAAAAACCCAACGTCACGACAAATCCTCTCCCACCACATAACCAAGCCCCCCTCCCAACAGAATCAACTTCATCCAAACTGGGGTTGTGTCTTACGATCCTAGTATCTATATTACTTCCTCTCACCTACCCAAGCCGGAGGTGATCCTTCCTGACTGCACTGACTTGTGCATGTTGGACGCCTTCACAACCCAATCTAAGCCAGTGGTGGTGACCACCGAAGATGGAACAGGGCAGGTTTCAGAGGAGAGTAGAATTGCTGAGTCTGGGATGGGACAATCTGGGAATTTAGCTGGAGTAGCCTATGATCCAAGCGAGTATATTTTATCAGTGGGCCAGTCTGAGCTGAGTGTGGGGCTGCCAGAAAAAGCTGAACTGTGCATGATTCGGGGGGACAGACTTGAACAAGGGGCAGATGATCTGACAACAGTGGAAGGGGACTTTGCCAACTTCCAGTTCTTCAACGACCAAGAATCGGGGGATGCTGCAATCAACTGGTTCGACTATGAGGAGTCGGCAGAAGTTACCGGATGGTTAGATGATCAGCCAGACGTTGCAGAATTTCAATCAGAACAGGGCCCGGCAGGGGCAAGAGTATCAGTGATGGCCGGAAGGGCCGAGAGTCAGAATCCACCGCCGGAGAGCGCCGGCGTTAAGAATTTCGCTCAGAACTTGGGGATTGTAAATACAGGGAGTATTGAACCACCAGCTGTACTGACGCAGTTGGAACAACAAAGATTTGACGATTCCGAGAGAATCAGAAAAGCTAAGGCCCATGTGAGGGTCGAGAGTGCTGTGTGCACAGGAATAGAAAATGCTGCGGGCATAAGGACTGAAGGTGCTGCGAACACGATCATACCGGAGCCGGACAGGTGTCTGTCGGCTGCCGACGGAATGTGGTGGGAAGACGATGACTTATGTCTTGCCCACACAGATGAAGACTGGGGAGTAACCAACCAGATGATACCTGGTATGTTGACGAGATCGCTCATATGACAAGGAGTGGACGATATTTCAAGCCCCAGCACTTAGACCAACCTGAGGCATCTGGGAAAGACAAGGAAGCAGAGAAACAGAGAGAGAAACAGATTGAAGAAGAAGCTGTGCTCAAGCAATTGAAGACGATACAAGCAGATATCTCCATCTGGGGACTGCTTATGGCATCGAGGGTGCACAGACAGACCGTCCTATCTGCCATGGACAAGGCCAAACTCTCATAGACACTACCAGAGCAGCTGGTTGGGCTGGTTTTTCCGGGAGGAGGTTCCCCGGCATTAACCTTTTCAGACAAGGAATTACCGCCTGAGGGCATAAACATAACAACCCCTCTACGTTTCCGTGGAATGTAGAGGAAAGTGGATACCGGTGGTACTTGTTGATACCGGGTCCGCCATCAATGTCTGCCCAACCAGAACAGCGTATGCAATTGGGTTGAAACCCACGGACTTCACACCAACTACTCAGGTGATCAAAGCATACGATAATACTAGCAGGGAAGTGATGGGGACTGTCAAGATTCAAACCAAGGTTAGTCCAGGACAACACGACATCGAATTTCATGTCTTGGACGTTCCCGCAACCTTCAACTTACTCTTGGGGCGGCCGTGGCTGCACCAAGTAAAGGCAGTCTCTTCCACTCTACATCAGATGGTGAAATACCCCTATGGAAAGGGAGTAGCCATTGTGTTCGGAAACTCATCAATCCATCCGCCTCCAGAGGTATCTACGCCAGTCCTGGAAATTGAGCATGGCACAGAGGATGTATTCTTATCAGGATTCACTTTGGCTGAGGCCCGGGTAGTACAGAATATTATGGCTGTGAATGAAGGTGTGTACGTTAGTGCTCAATCCGTCTACCTCATGAACAAGCTATAACATATTCCCGGGATGGGATTAGGAAGGAGCGGCAGGAAAGGAGTCGCTGCGTTGACCGAAGCGCCACACAACCCACATACCTTTGGGCTGGGTTATCTGCCCACCAAAGAGGACTGGGTGAGGAAAGGAAAAGAAATGGCCGGTAGAGCCAGAGCGAAGCAGGCTGGGAAGCCTTTTGAATTAATGCACAGGCCCATCCAGGGTACCCTGAACGGACGCTTCGTCCGGGAGGGGGAGGACTTTCCATTTTGCGGCTTCCCAGAGCCGTGGATAAACGCGGAGAAGAAGCGCGTACCAGGTTTCGAAATCTTCTTCGACCTGCAACTCCCCGGGGATGACGTTGCCACAGAGCAGACAGACCCACCAGCTGAGGTTAAGCAGTGTAAAGCAGGGGATCCTGAGGGCACAGAATTTGAAATGGGGGTAGCACTGGCATGTCTCCTCTGTGATCCTCCGATCGACCAAGAGTGCTTGGGGAATAACTTCGTGGTTTCCATGATTGGGGATGAAACGGCTGCGAGCCAACCAGCAGCTATCTTGGATGCATCAATCGCACCCTCTCTCACTTGGCAGTACGAGGAGGGATTTTTGTCCAGCAGCACCGGGTCAGGTAGTGAGCCGGAATTGATTCCACCGAGTCCTTTGAGTCGGAATCAGATTCCAGCTCGACTGAGTCTGAGTCTGGTACTTCTGGGAATGTTAACCCGGATGCCACAGTCCTGTCTAGGTCGTCTTTTTCCTTTTCATTTGAGTCTGTTGTAAATGAATCGGACGATTTGGATGAACTTAATGAGAATGAAATATCTGTGGTTTCCGAGTTATTTTCTGTGCCCTTGATTTATTGCATTAATTCAGACTTTCAAAACTTTGATGAAAACGACGAGGACGAAGTTCCTCCGGTTTTACAACGTTTAATTGAGCAACAGCAAGAGAGATTTGTTAAACCATTAATGGATGAAATCACTACCGTGAACATTGGTACTGAGGAGGACCCGCGACTGGTCCAGATCGGGTCCACGTTGTCTTCGGAGGAACGCGAGCGCTTAGTCGCTTTATTAAAAGATTTCAAAGATGTTTTCGCGTGGTCCTACGAAGACATGCCTGGAATCGATCCTGAGATTGTACAGCATCGGATCCTCCTTGACCCCGAGGCTCGACCTGTCAAGCAGAAGCTCAGAAGGATCCGCCCGGATTGGGCTCTTAAGATTAAGGAAGAGGTCACCAAGCAAATCGACGCAGCTTTCTGCTGGTATCTGAATATCCGACTTGGTTGGCCAACATTGTTCAGGTGCCGAAAAGATGGCAGGATCCGGGTGTGTGTCAACTTCAGGGATTTGAACAGAGCTAGTCCGAAGGATGACTTTCCCTTACCGCATATCGATGAGTTGGTGGATTTCACAGCAGGGCATGCTTTGCTCTCATTCATGGATGGCTTCTCAGGATACAACCAAATAGTGATGGCACCAGAAGATAGGGAAAAGACTGCATTCACCATCCCGTGGGGGACATACTGCTATAGGGTAATGCCGTTTGGGTTGAAGAACGCTGGAGCTACTTATCAACGGGCCGCGACCACAATACTACATGATATGATCCACAAAGAGGTTGAGGTGTATGTGGACGGTTTGTCAAGTCCAAGAAAGAGAGGGCCACTACACCGCCTTGCATAAGTTTTTCTAAAGGATCAGGGAATTCCGGTTGTGGCTAAACCCTCAGAAATGTACATTCGGTGTTACAGCGGGAAAAATGCTGGGGTTTCTGATTACACAAAGGGGCATCGAGGTCGACCCTTCCAAAATCAAGGCCATCCTAGAAATGCCCCCACCAAGGACTGAAAAGGAGTGCGAGGCTTTCTAGGTAAAGTGCAATTCATAAGACGGTTTATCTCAAAATTAACCTTGACTTGTGAACCATTTTTGGTCTCCTGAAGAAGGAAAGAAGTTCCAATGGGACGGCCGATGTCAAGCTGCATTTGAACAGATTAAAGAATATTTACAGAACCCGCCCGTGCTGTCACCGCCAGAACCGGGGAAACCGTTGATTTTGTATCTTCAGTGACTGAAACTACAATGGGCTGCATGCTTGCCACAAGAATCAGAAGACAAGGTGGAGAGAGCCATCTACTATTCAGCAAGAAGATGCTGGAGTATGAGACCCGATATACACCGCTGGAAAAGGCTTGCTTAGCTTTGGTATGGGCTACCAGGAAGCTGCGGCACTACTTGTTAGCTCACTCTGTAATGTTGGTTTCGCGACTTGATCCCATCAAATATCTCTTCGAGAAACCAGCATTACGGGTAGGCTAGCTCGCTGGTTGTTGTTGCTCTCCGAATTGATTCATGTACGTGACACGCAAGTCAGTGAAAGGAAGAGCAGTGGCAGAGTTCCTTGCCGACCACCGGTTGAGGGGGATGATGAAGCAGTTGAGTACCTATTCCCGGATGAAGCAATTCTGCATATCGATGATGAAACTTGGACGATGTACTTCGACGGAGCATCAAATCAATACGGATATGGGATAGGAGTGTTGCTGATAGCACCCGACAATTCCCGTATCCCTCTAGCCTTCAAACTCCGATTCAAAGTCTCGAACAACGAAGCAGAATACGAGGCATGTATTGCTGGTCTAGAAGCAGCCCTGGAACTAGGGGCAAGACGGTTGGACGTCATTGGGGATTCGAACCTTGTTGTGTCTCAAGCTAAAAGAGACTGGAAAGTAAAAGAGGAAAAGATGATGATGTATCACCAGACCTTGGATTTGCTGATTCCTCGGTTTGAGAAGCTAAGTTTTACTCATCTACTAAGAGAGAACAACAGGTTCGCAGATTCTTAGCAACTCTATCTTCTATGATAGACATCCCGTGTGGAGTCCGAATGCGTCCAGTCATCATTGACCAGAAATTCGCACCTGCCTATGAGTCGATTGCAACCATAGATGAAGTTCAGGACGAACACCCCTGGTATTACGACATCTGGAATTTCTGGAGAAAGAAGCATACCCGCCAGGGGTAAATGCCAAAAACAAAAGGGCAATCAGAAGAATGGCAGTTCAGTTCATCATCTGCGGAGGTAAACTGTATAAACGAGGTCATCTGGGAATGCATAAACTGTGCGTTGATGCGAAGAGTCAAAGCGTCTGATGGAAGCCATCCAGGGAGGGAGAATGTGGTGCACACATGAATAGGGTAATGTTGGCACGGAAGATTCTCAGACAGGGTTATTACTGGTCCACCATGGAGGAGGATTGTATTAGTTTCGTCCGGCGATGCCACAAATGTCAAATTCATGCAAATCGCATGAACATTCCGCCGTCAAAGCTGTACAACATGACTTCGCCTTGGCCATTTTCAGTCTGGGGAATTGATGTAATTGGAGCTGTTACGCCGAAGGGGTCGAATGGGCATGAGTTCATCTTGGTAGCGATAGATTACTTTACAAAGTGGGTCGAGGCCCAATCTTATGCGGTGTTGAAGGCTTCACACGTCGCAAAGTTTATCAGAAACAACATCATCTGTCGCTATGGGGTCCCAAATGAAATCGTTTCAAACAACGGTTCCCACTTCAAGAAGGAGGTGATTGATTTGTTGGAGAAATACGATGTGGCTTTTCATAAGTCATCTACCTACCGGCCGCAAACCAATGGAGCAGTTGAGGCCGCCAACAAGAATATCAAGCGCATACTACAAAAGATGGTGGAAACCTATCGGGACAGGCCAGATAAGCTGCCGTTCGCTCTGTGGGGCTACCGGACTTCAATCAGAACTTCTACTGGGGCGACTCCGTATTCTCTGGTTTATGGGATGGAGGCCGTTCTACCTATCGAGATTGAGGTTCCGTCATTAAGAGTATTGGCCGAGTGTCAAATAGCCGAGGCAGACTGGAAACAGAGCAGATTTGAGGAACTCATGCTTTTCGATGAAAGAAGGCTGAAAGCACTGTACCACATCCAAGGTTATCAACGCAGAATCGCCCGGGCTTTCAACAAGAAGGTTAAGTCCAGGAATTTAAAGGAAGGAGATTTGGTGCTCAAAGACAACCGAGCTCCCATCCACGACCCAAGGGGCAAGTTCAGACCTAATTGGACTGGTCCCTACATTATCAAGTCAATCTGGTCAGGTGGAGCTGTGGTTCTGATGGATCTAGATGGCTTAGAGTTTTCCCAACCGATCAACATGGACAAGTTGAAGAAATACTACCCCTGAGAGGCTCGCTAGGCCGAAAACCCGAAAGGGCGACCTAGGCAAAACTCAGAGCATAGAAAATTTGAAATTATAAAAACTGAGCTCGCAAGGTTGAAAACCCGCAAAGGGCGGCCTTGGCAAAAGTTAGAGCGCAAAAGGAGAGTGAAAATACCCGAGCGAACCTAAGCCTGAACTACGTAAGGCTTGATTCCCATCTTTGGGATACGTAGGCAGCTTCATCTTGAAGTTCAGCCACAATCTTTTCCCCGATCAACTTTGTCCATTTAATCGTCTCAGTCATCTCTATTCATCAACATTTATCGTGATCTCCGGTACAGTGCTATTCAGACTAGGGGCAACTTTCCGTTGCGACGAAGTGCTGCAGTACCTTTCAAACTAGGGGCAACTTTCGAGTTGCCAGGATCTGGGGTTGTGCATCTCAGTGACAGATCTCAGGCGTGTCCAGTTCTGATCCATATCGAAAATACTTTTGAAAAGTTTTAATAAAAGTTGATTTTGCTCAAAATTAATCTTTTTACAACTAAGACCATTTTTGGACCAAAGCGGAGAATTTTCAGTACCACAACCTTCAATTTCATTGATTTTAAAACAGAGTTCTCTTGCTCTTGCATACAATTGAAGTTGCTTTTTATTACACTCAGGAAGAAAACTTGAAAGTACTAGTAAAGCAATAAATCCGGGGCATAGTCAAGTCAGGTGTCCCTGCGCCCCCTGCCAGAGCTAGTTGAAGCCTCTGATGCCAACCTAGGTCCAACCTGTGCTTCTTCGTTGAGCCAATCCCAGCACTCGTCAGACAAAGTGCAACTAAAAGTGGGAGCAGGAGCCAGGAGTTCTCTAATTCCCCACGCTGCGGCCTGTCGAGTCAGCTGTGCGCCTCGAACTGGAAATGTAGCCGGATACTCTGTCCCCTCTGGTGGGCAAGTCTGATCATGGTCAAACTGGCGTAGAATACGGAATGGGAAATAGAATACGCAGTGAGTCAAGCCGATCAATCGAATCCCAACCTGCCGAGACATGCTGTAGCTCATCGCCGGGAGATTGAGCCAAGGACAGCGCCACGCAATGCGATCTGCCGACAAATTGCACATCCATTCAAACCACCATCCCTTATCAAGGGCATCGACTAGGCGCTGTCGAAAGAAGTAGCCGCGGGTTGAGTAAGCAGGGCAAGAATCCACAACCTGCAATTTATTCATCAACCATACCTGGGGAGGGATGAAAAATAAGAGAATAAAGAATAGAGAGATGTACGATGAGAGAAAAGTAAGAAAAAGGTTTTGTGAGAAAAACCGAGCCTGAGGGCCGAGTGATGTGAGCAAATACATATGCGAGATCGGGTGGGAAACATTACCTGTAACAGTAGTGGACTCCCTGCAAATCTAGTTGTCTCCCGGCAGTAGAAAGCATCCAAGCCCATCAGTGTCTCCGCCAATGTCATGGCGATGCAACTCCTTCCTTCTTTCAAGCCTTGGGCCACTTCAATCAGACGGACGCTGGATCCTCCAAAGCTCGAGGCAAACAGAAAATGAGATAACATGCATAAACAGAGGGCGTGTCGCCGGAAGCCTTGCCAATGATGGTCGCCGCGGTCACCAGCATCGGAGAACCGGTAAATCAGGCTTGGGAATAACCAACATTCCGTTACAAATCAGGGATCGAGCATCAATGTGCGTTGAGTCCACACATCCGCCCTAAGGTTTGGACATAGCCAAAATTGAGTTGGGGCAAGATTTCCTCACCTCGCTCGGATTCTATCAAAACTTGAAATCTTCAAAAGTGGGACATACCTCTTGCCCTCCGAAGCTGAAGACGTGCGTCACTGGGTTCCAAAATCTCATCGCGGCATAGAGGAAAGGAAGATGCAGTGAAGTCCGGCCCAGCGTGAATAGTGCATTCAAGCCGAAACCCCGGAAGTTCAACTTTTTTGAGCCATCTAAAGAAGAGATCCAAGATGTGAGATTTTCTACGAGAAATGCCTTCATTTTTTGTGCAAAGCAGTGATGAAATGAAAGTTCCAAAGTTAGAGCTTTATAGGGGGGTAAAACACTATTCGGGGACACGTGTCACAATTCTGAGAGTTGCAGGAGAGGTGGCCGGCCGGCCATCTATTCTAGCACGCCGGCCATCTTTGTTTCAAAAAGTGGCCGGCCGGCCACCCTTCAGTCCCCAGATGCAAAATGTGGCCGGCCATGCATTGGTCCTGTTTTGCCCTCCGGAAGGAAGTTTGAGGCATTTCTACGCATCGGGGATGTTGAAGGCCTCCATTTCTCTCAGTTTCGGATGCGTTCCATCATCCAGATCATCCGTCCGAAGTACGTTTTGTTGTATTTTGCTTATCGAGTTGTTGCTTTGTTTATCGAGTTGTAAGTTTTGTCGAGCTGTCGCATTTTTGTGTTTTGTGTTATTACATTTTATTTATGCAATTTTGTTATGTCTTGTTTATCGAGTCGTTAACATTGTTGTATTTTGCTTATCGAGTTATAAACTTGCTAAGATTCTGTTATTTCTTAGTGAGTCGAGTTGTTTGATTTGTTGCGTCGGTTCATTACCTGACCCGGTAAATACACAAGGCACATTTCCATTCAATTCCGTTTTTGTGCAAAACGATGCGATGCGATGCGATGCGATGCTAAGAGTTTCAAATACAAACACCTTTTCAAAAGCTGTTTCATTCCATCATGCTTTGCAACAAATAAAGGTACAAGTTTTACAGAAAATAAAACTGCCTAACAATGTGCAAAGTGCTACAAACTACTAGCAAAAAGTAAAATAAAGCAGCAAATAACATCAATATCCTCGGGAGCGGGAATGAGGAGGCCCCCTCATCCTCTTCTGCGGGACAACCTCTGCACCATCATCACCATCCGGGTCGGAGCTGTCATCCTCAGGATCCCCCTCAGCCTCGCCTCCACTCCCGGAACCAAGGCCGGAGCCCCCCTCCTCAGCAGATGTCTCTGACTCACGATCTGCGACCTCCTCCTCCTCCTCATCAGGCTCTGCCTCTATAACATGTGCCCTACGTCTGCAAGACGACCCCGCTCCTCGAGCTCCTCGGACAGGCCTAGATGGCCCTGCTCCCTGAGAAGGCCTGGATGGCCCAGCCCCTCGAAAGGGCCCAGATGGCCCAGCACCTCGACCTCTCTGGGAAGGCTCGGGTGGCCCGGCCCGCGGCGGTGCATATACAGGAGGCATCTGAAAATGAAGAGTTCAATACATCAGTTCAAATATGAAAAGCAGATGCAAGTACAATATGCGAGTGGGGTGTGTGTCAGATGTGCTCTACACAGCCTATCAATACAGCAGAATGTTCAAAACCAGTATGTTATCAGAAATATACGAAATACGGGAAAGATGGACAGTACCTGCTGTAACATGCCCGGGAGGGTACCCGCGCGCGTTAAACAGTTCGGACTCCCGAGATCTCTTTGATCTCAAGTTTCACGAGTGCAATGTGAAACGTAGATGAGAGTCCAGATTTGGCAACTTTTAGTGAAAATCCATTTTATTGCAATTTTGTCAAAAATGGACTGCGTCATCAGATCTCAGAGTCGCCACCTAATATTTTGGGAAATTAGGAAACCCATGACTCGGTGCCAAGGCCACTGTTCGTCGTAACCAAGGATGCTTGGCTCGGAACCTTAGGTGTGAGAGGGGAAGGTCAATAATGAGCACCCCCGCTCACCCGATCAAAAGATCGGCCTCTACTAAACCATGATATGACTTTTATTTTCTTTATATGTTTATGTTCTGATTATTTTAGTAAATCCTAAAATTTACTATGTGAAGCATACAAGTATAGACTAGTTTGCTCAAATTGGAACAATTCAATTTCATGTTTGTTTTGAAAACGGTTTGATTTTGCCACCATCAAGTGGGCTTAAAGTTTGTGAATTTGCCACTGCAAAGTGGGCTTAAAACGTACATTTATTGAATTATTCCAATTCAAACAACAAGCCTTCATCCACAGGCATTCATACAGTTATATCACTTAAGCAAATAGCCATATGGTAGGATGCTAAACATAATAAGAAAATCACACACAAATGAGATGCTAAAGCATAAAAACTCACAGATTGACCGACGTCCCTCGAACAGCTACAAAACAAAGTTAGTAAAATATGCATGATCTTATATACAGAATCCTAATGCAATTCACTCATGAGATGCACTAAAGATTTGGCTTCTAGAATATGGTATGTGAAACATTGCAAAACATGTGATAGCGTACAAAATCATGGAATAATCAATGAAAGCATAAAGAGTGCAAATTGAGCCAAATCTTATGCATGGATCATGGATGTAAAGCAGGGATATGCATGACATGTCAAGATATATACATACACACAGTTAGGGAAAGCGATAAAAGAATGGGATAGAAAGAAGCGGGGTGGGGGAATTATTACAACACGTTGAATATTACAGATCCAAATGAGGAAGGAGGGAGAAATAATGAAATAAAATAAAACCTCACAAAACACTCAAAATAAAAATAAAATAAAGAACTGCATCACTGGCACATTCCACTCCTTTTCGCATGTCCCGGGTTCCGCAACACCACATGATTCACATTTTCCAGATTCAAGCGGCAAGCCAAGAAAAGGATTTGAAATCTGACTAGCATAGCTTATGTGCAAATTTCCTGAGAGTGTAGAGAGAGAAAGAGTGACTATCTCCTCTTTAGAACCTCGGAGTTGTACCTATCATCCATCCACTCGCCACCTTTTCTCTCTCTTCAAAGATGCAATCCGAGAGAGAGATGTCGTGCCTGTCTTGAGAGAGAGAGAGAGAGAGAGAGAGAGCTGCCCGTGTGTGTGTGCATGGGTCTCTAGAGAGAGAGTGCCGTGTGTGCCCGTGTGTTATGCATGGGTGTGTGCATGTGTCATGCATGGGTCTCTAGAAAGAGAGAGAGAGAGAGAGAGAGAGAGAGCGTGGGTGTGTCTTGTGATGTGGGTTAGGTGTGTCAGCGGGGAGAGAGAGAGAGGGAGGTGCCGAGGTGGGTTAGGTGGCTGGGTTGGTGCTGGGCCGAGAGGGAGGGTGAAGTTGGGTGGCCACGGTGGTGGTGGTGTTGTGTGTGTTGGTGAGTGTTAGTGAGAGAGGAGAGAGATGTAGTGAGTGCTGGTGTGTGCTGGGTTGCCGAGAGAGAGAGAGAGGTTGATTAGGTTGTGCATGGGTGTCCCCTCTCTCTAACCGTGTGTCCTTACATTTTTCTTAGAGAGAGAGAGAGTGAGATGGCGAGGTGGGTTTGGTGTGTGAGTGTGTGTATGGTGTGGTGATGGTGAGTGCAGTGAATGGCCGTGGGTTAGTATGTGTTGGGTGTGCATGAGTGTTACTGCGTTATATGTGCATGGTGATTGCCGAGAGAGGGGGAGGCAAGTGTTGAGTGTGTAGGTGATGAGTGGTGTGTTGTCCCTCCCGTCGGTGTGTGTATGTGGGTTGAGGGTGTGTGTGTTGGGTCTGTTAGCAGCTCAAACTCTATTCTCTCCTTCACCCCTAACCCGTGTCTTTCTTCTCTGTGATCACCCCCCTACTCGTGTGTTTTTCTCCTCTCTGGCCCTCTTGTTGTGCCGTGTGTTTTTACATCTTGCTTAGAGAGAGAGGCATGGGATCTGCCGTAGGTGTGGTGAGTGAATCTATGTGTGCCTGGTGTGTCCCCTCTTTCTTTTCTCTCCTCCACCCGTGTATGGGTTTGTTAGAGAGAGAAGAGAGAGAGTGGGATGTCTCCCCTCCTGTGCCATGTGTTGGGTGTGTCCCTCCCGTCAATGGTGTGATGCTGGGTGTGTAGAGACCGGAGAGAGAGGTGGGTCTGGTCTGTCATCTGGGTCTCTCATCTGCATCCCCCCCCATGAGAGAGTTTGAGTGCATGAAGATGAAGATGATGGTGTGTTGTGCATACATGTGTGTGCCTCTTCTCCTCAACCCATTTTTTTCTCTCTATGGCAGTGTGTTTATCAGTGGTTTTTTTTTAAGAGAGAGAGGAGAGTTGGGTCTCTCTTTTTTCTTTTTCTTATTCCTCCACCATCCGTAAAAGCCACCGTCCCATTATTATTATTATTTTTCTATATTTATTTTTATTTTATTTTATTGTTTTCCCCTTTTTTTTATTTTTATTATATATATATATTTTTTGGTTTTCAATTTAGTTTTTATTTATTCTTTTTTTTTTATTTTTTTTATTTTGTTTAAAAAATGGTTACCAATTATAACACACTTAAAAGATATGCACACACCTAATTTAATACACACACATAAAATTATAAAACACTACAAATTACCAAAATATTAGTGAGGCCAAAAATGGGTGAGGTTGGTCAAAATAAAATGCCCAAGTCTTAGGGCCGGTCAAAATGGGGTGTCTACACCTGCACGCCCATGATGGCTAGCTGTGCCTCCCTCCGTAGGATCATGCCCTCGAATGTGGCCAGCATCCCAAGCATCTCATCCATGTACTCAACTGGAGGCTACAGATACAAATGCAAAACTATCAGTAAAGGAATGAATGTCCAAATATCTGACTGATGAATCAAAGCTGTAAAACATACCGGTGGTGAATCAGGGTCTCTGACATATCTGTGGTCAGGAAGAGGAAGCTCTAGCGAGACCTGGTAAGGAGCCCCGAATCGCCAACTCGTCAACTCGGTCGGCATGTCTGGCCACCCAGGATGATGAAAAGTCGGTGGGATCGGGGGAATCGACCCACTCCCACCTCGAGACGCACCAGCCTTGCTGGAGGAGGGGATATCCGTAGCACGAGCCCGGCTCGAAGATGGTACATCAGCAGGCCTCAGTGGCGGAGCACGCACTCCCGTCAAGGGAGGCATCAGATATGTATGACGATAAGTGGCGTAGTCCCCGTCTGTGAGGTGCAGCAAAGCATCAGTGCCCTGCAAAGCACTAATGACCTCCTGGGTAGAGAGTCTATCCGCAGTCCGCATAGTGGCTGGGGGTGCTGCAGGAGGGTCTTGAGAAACGTACCCCCATACCTGGCGCAGAAAGCGTTCCCCCAGGAACCATGCCCTACCAACCGGCCCCTCAAGCAGGACTCTGTACTGGGAGGTACCCGATCCTCCAGCATACTGAAATCGGAGACCATCGCCCAAGACTGCCCAGGGCTGCCACGTAATCTGCGGATAACCAGTGCATAAATCAATCAAAAATCGGGAATATACAGGGCAAATCAAAGATGAAAACGGAAGAGAACTGAGAGTTCTGAAATACCTCTGTCGTCCGAACAGTGTCAAAGTACTGTCGCAGGTAGAAGAGAGTCTCTCGAGGTCTTGGCCGATGCTGGCCCTCGAATACCAATGAGAACGGGGTCGTAAGAAACCCCGCCACCTCCATCTCTGGGGCTAACGTCGGAAAATACACGTAAACCCATAGCTGAGAAAAGCAGTGCGGAATGTAAATACAAAGTGCTGAGGGCAAAATACAGAATGTAAAGTGCGCCGTGTGTGTGATAAATAAGTAATGAGGAGTAGAAATGTAAATCAAGAGGACAGAACGTACCTCCCAGGCTCTCCAATAGCCGCCGAGTAAGTCTCCCCGCCCGCGAGAGGCCGCGCTCATATAGCAATAGAGGGTAGCCAGGCCAGCGCCACCCCAGTCGTACCGACTGACCTGTGATAGGTCCACTAGAGCGCTCAAAAGATACAACCCAACAGTGTTCCCCCTATCAGCAAACAGAGTGGTACCAAAGAGGAACATAAGGAAACCTCGGGCGTACTGCTCCGCCTCCTCAGGAGACTCGGGCTCCATCTCCGGCCTCCGAAAACGGGAAGAGAACCAGGTGTACCGGACTCTCCCAGAAGCTCTGTCCACAGGTGGGCGGGCCCCCAACAGATGTACCCAAGCGGCCTCCCATTCGCCCATATCCTCGTCATAAGGAATAGGCCAGCCTCCTATGTCTAGGCCGGTAAGTACAGCAAAGTCTAGCGGGGTCATGGTCAAATCTCCGGTGGCGAAAAAATGGAAGGAATTGGTGGTGTCCCACCATCTCTCCACCAAAGCGGCTAACAGTGTCCTACTGGCAGGACAATGTGATAACCCCATACAGAAGGCCCCGAACCTTGCTGAATCAACCAAATCCCGGACAGCCTCCGGGAGCTCGGCGTACCACTCTCTCGCAGCAGTGGAGCCGTATCCTCGCACGGTACGAGAGCCAACCTGTATTCAGAATGAACGCATGTGTCAGAATCAGAATGAATAAGCTGTGTGCAAATGAAATGAATGAGCCGTGTGCAAATGCAAGTAAATGAACTGTGTGTGTTCAGAAAATTAAATATCTGGGCTGTGTGTTCAGAAAATCAGTTTGGGCTGCGTGTTCAAATCTTAATCAGTGGGCTGTGTGTTCACCATCAATTTGGGCTGCGTGTTCAAATCTTAATCAGTGGGCTGTGTGTTAGCTTTAATCTGGGCTGTGTGTTCAGAAAATCAGTGTTTTGAGCTGCGTGTTCAAATCTTAATCAGTGGGCTGCGTGTTCGCTTTAATCTGGGCTGTGTGTTCAGAAAATTAATTTGGGCTGCGTGTTCAAATCTTAATCAGTGGGCTGCGTGTTCGCTTTAATCTGGGCTGTGTGTTCAGAAATTCAATTTGGGCTGCGTGTTCAAATCTTAATCAGTGGGCTGCGTGTTCACTTTAATTAGTGTGGGCTGTGTGTTCACCATCAATTTGGGCTGCGTGTTCAAATCTTAATCAGTGGGCTGCGTGTTCACTTTAATCAGTGATCTGGGCTGTGTGTTCAGAAAATTAATTTGGGCTGCGTGTTCAAATCTTATTCAGTGGGCTGCGTGTTCGCTTTAATCTGGGCTGTGTGTTCAGAAAATCAGTGTTTTGGGCTGCGTGTTCAAATCTTAATCAGTGGGCTGCGTGTTCACTTTAATCAGTGATCTGGGCTGTGTGTTCAGAAAATTAATTTGGGCTGCGTGTTCAAATCTTAATCAGTGGGCTGCGTGTTCGCTTTAATCTGGGCTGTGTGTTCAGAAAATCAATTTGGGCTGCGTGTTCAAATCTTAATCAGTGGGCTGTGTGTTCACCATCAATTTGGGCTGCGTGTTCAAATCTTAATCAGTGGGCTGTGTGTTCACCATCAATTTGGGCTGCGTGTTCAAATCTTAATCAGTGGGCTGCGTGTTCACTTTAATTAGTGTGGGCTGTGTGTTCACCATCAATTTGGGCTGCGTGTTCAAATCTTAATCAGTGGGCTGTGTGTTCACCATCAATTTGGGCTGCGTGTTCAAATCTTAATCAGTGGGCTGTGTGTTCGCTTTAATCTGGGCTGTGTGTTCAGAAAATCAGTGTTTTGAGCTGCGTGTTCAAATCTTAATCAGTGGGCTGCGTGTTCGCTTTAATCTGGGCTGCGTGTTCAGAAAATCAGAATTTGGGCTGCGTGTTCAAATCTTAATCAGTGTGGCCTGTGTGTTCACCATTAACTAGGACTGTGTGTTCAGAAAATCAGAGTCAGGGCTGTGTGTTCTACTCTCCATCAACTTGGACTGTGTGTTCAGAAAATCAGAGTTTGGGACTGTGTGTTCTACTCTTAGTCAGTGTGTGCCCTGTGTTCACCTTCAAATTCGGGCTGTGTGTTCGACAAATCAGTGTTTGAGCCGTGTGTTCAATGCTTAACTAATGTGTACCGTGCGTTCACAATCAATCAATGAGCCTAGTGTTCAGAAATTCAAATGTTTAAACCACATATTCAGGATACAAGCGAAGTACTATGTCTTAGGCTAAACTGTGTGTTCAAGCATGGCAAAGGTATGAAATGCACGAAGAATACAGAAAATGAAGTAAAATACCTCTCGTGCCTCGTAAGAAAGGTGATGCTCCGGCTCTCGTAGAAGTAGATCTTCGGGTGCCCGATCATTGAAGTCAGTGAAATGACGAAAAATGGCCCGCGGAAGAATGTGTACCGACGGGGCGTATCTCTCGGGGATAAAGGGGCGGACCCTCGGGGGCAGCGTCATGATATCGAAATCATCCCCGGCATCTGGAGGACCTCCACCATGAGGGAAATTACCCGCCATTTCAAAAAAATCTGCAAAAGGAGCAAAAATGAGCAAAAATTGGAAAAAGTCAACAAAAGTCAACTCTCGGGAAATGGAAAAGTCAACAAAAGTCAACTCCTGAGAAAATCTTCCAAATATTGAGACAAACTTACCTCAAGTGGTGAAAATGAGAAAAGAAGCCTCGAAATCAAAATTTAATCGGTCCAAAGTGCTTAAAATTGAATGTTTTTGCGAAAACAACTTGCGTGGGAGGCTGAAAAGCGCGTATAAAGTGCAGATCTGAAGGAAAAAATGGTTTGGGAAGCAAGGGGAGAAGATTTCGCAGCTGTGGGTGTGGTCTCGGATTGAATGGATGAGGGAATATAAAGAAAATGAGGCGAAAAGACAAAGTTGCCCCCGGATTTGGGCAGGTGGCCGGCCGGCCACCTTTTCTGGCTGGCCGGCCATTTGCTTTTTGAAAGATGGCCGGCAGCCTCCCCTTGGGCAACCACCTTGCCGGCCATGTTCTCCACATCCTCCCCTAGCCCTCTGCAAATTTTGAGGAAGATTGGAGTTCCCGGGACCTGAAAAAGTTCAAGAAAAGTGTACTTTCTGGCGTGAAATTGCTCCGCCGGAACTTCAGCTGCAATTTCTGACATGTGTCTCATCATTACTCATCAAAATCAGAGTGTATCCTTTTCGAGCATGTTGTAACCTCTCTGGGAAGTGAACCAGAGGCCGCGATCAAGTCGCCTTCGCCGAAATGCGCGTTTCCTTACTCGTTGTTTCGCAACAAACGGGCACCCTGATTTATGCTCGTTTTGCATTGTTGTGCATATAACTTGCATTTCTCATGAGCATTTTGCATTGTCATGCATGTTTTCTTGGTGTACCATACCTCTGTGCTTGAGCATGCGTTGTCACGCACGTCCCTCTCTCGCATTGCGATGCATTCACTCGCCGACACTGCGTGTGTCAAACTTTCAGGAATCACGGGAATCACATTGAATATATGTTGTTAGCATATTGTTCTTGTTGAATTTCTTTCTTTTGCAGGCACGATATTGTATGTACGGTTCATTTGAGGCTGGTGCGACCAGACGAATCGCGCAGGTATCGTATCTTCTCCGTGTGAGACGCGACGAGAATTGAATAATTCTCCGCATTCCTAACTGCATGAAATGTAGTTGTTGCTTTGCATTCTTGCTTAAAACTGTTGCATCTATTTGCGAATACTTGCTTCATTACAGCTTGCTGCACTTGCATGATCATTAAGTTACATCTGGCTCCGTGCATATCGCTTTGCATTTTGCCCCCTTTGCCTGCGGGCACGCCTGCGGGCATATCTCTGTTCATCTTGTATGATTGTCTAAGTCTTCGGCCTTGTCAAAAATGGGTCGTCTCTGGGCTTTGACATTCACTCCCATCACTTGTGACTTCCGAGTTCTGTCAAAGAGGGGCAACTGTAGACACCCCATTTTTGACCGACCTTAAGACTCAGACGTCACCGATTGAGCGCTCGGTGGTGTTGCATATCGTGCTCGTTCAGAAGTCTCAGAGTCGCGGCCGTGAGCCCTGCCTCCAGACTTCCGAACCCTCTTCTGTGTCTTGCCTCGGTTTGCGAACCAGACTCGGTTTTCTTTGTTTCTCTTCCTGAGGGGAGGGAGAGGTCTCGTAGACCATCTCTCAGTGGCCGTGGGCTACATTTCGTGGCCGTAGGCCATTTTGCCCATTTCGGAGCCCGGTTCCTAGTTTTCGGAGCCGTCAGGCCGTGTGCCTCGGTTCGGGACCGCCTAACCATCTCCGATTCCTCCGATTTTTGGCATACATCTTATTTACTCCCTTTTGAGGGACACTGAGGTCTGAGAGACCCACTTCGTGGCCGAATACCACTTTCAGTGCTTAACAGCCTATTTTCGGGACCCCGAACTGCGTGTTTTGGCCCCCGAGCATTCGTTTTGCATCGGTTTTTGTTCATTTTTGGCAGGTACCTCTGTTTTATCACCAAGAAGGTCACTGAAGGGTGGGAGGCCAGCAATTGTCTCAGCAATCAGTTATGCTCATCCGGCGCCCTCCGACGCTCGTTTTTCTCACTTCCGAGCCAATATTGACCACCCTAGGAGCATTTTCTTCAAGCCCAAACCACATATTTGTGTTGTACACACCTGGGAGGACCCTAAAAGTCCATGGCCGGCCAGTAATTCCTCTGCCCATTTTGAAACCTCTTTGAAAAGTGGCTTGTTGTCTCTCCTGTCTTACAGTTGCCAATTTCCAACCACAGGGCCTTGTTGGGCACACATGGGAGGACATCTTTCTCCTATGGCCGGCCAGAAAATCCTCTGGACCATTTTGCCCCTTGGCCGGCCGGCCACAGGGGGTGGCCGGCCAGCCACCTGCAACAAAGATAGATGGCCGGCCTTGATCCTCACAATTGGTACTTTACAGCTGTATAGCTGTTTTCCCCCAAAAATATCTGTATCCGGGGGAAGACTTGAGGAGGGAAACTTGGTGTCATTTCCCTCCACTTGGCTCCTCCTCTCTTGCCTTTATAACAGCAGCTCAAGCTTGGTTTGAGGGTTACAAAAAATTTCCCTAAGGCCTTTGCATACATCTCCCTCCATTTCTCTCTCATTTTCTTCAAAAAATCACTAAATCCTACCCTTTTCTTCATCACCACCAAGCACCACCATCACTACTCCATTCCAGCAGCAAGGAGAGGATTTCCAGCAGCTAAAAGGCAGCAAATTTGGTCCAAGAAGCAAAGAAAGGGTGGTCTTCAAGGGTAAGTTCTCATTCCCCTCTTTTATAGCTCATTCTTGCCTCATTTTTCTACCCTATTTGCTTGCTGTTTTGGGCTCTGACCCTAACTGAAACTAGGCTATTTTTGAGCCATTATTCATGTTTGATCAAGGGCTCAACCCTGTTTGAGCCCTCCATTTGGTACTTGCTTCAATACCCCTTGGTATGCCATTATTTTGCATGAAATTTCTAGCCCATGTGTGATCTGTTTTCGAGCATAATGTAAACTTTAAGTGGGCCTATTTTGAGCCCCTCTTCAACATTGAAGAAGGGCTCAACCCTTTTTGAGCCCCCTATCTTGCACTTACTTCATAATCCCTCCTATTTACCGTAAATTTGCATGATTTGTTTGGCCTATATTTAAATTGTTTTGGAGTGTGTCATGAACTGTGAGAAGGCTTATTTTGAGTCCCTCTACAACATTGTAGAAGGGCTCAACACTGTTGGGGGCCTCCATGTTGTACTTACCATTATACCCCTCTTTGGCCCCCATCTTTGCATGCTTTTTTTGGCTCATCTAGCTTCTGTTTTTGGCCATGATCAGAACTGAAAATGGCCATATTTTGACCTTCTTGGAATGTTTCATTAAGGGTCCTTGCTTGTTTGGTGAATTCTTTGTATACTTCATGTTATAGCCTCTTGTTGGCCTATTTCTTGCATTGCATTTTGAGCATGTTTGCATACTGATTTGAGGTTTGTCATCTACTGTAAATGTCCATATTTTTGGTCCCTCTTCAGTATTGTAGAAGGGTATTTTTCCATTTGGGCTTTTCATCTACCATTTGCTTCATTGCCTCCCTTGCGGAGTCATTTTTGCATGCCATTTTTGCCCTATTTGTGCTTGCTGTTTGGCCTTGTTTTGTACTATAAAAATGTGATTTTTGGGGCTGCCTTGCTTCTTCCTTTTCATGTCATGTACCAATTATGCATGTTTAGTATAGCTGTAGGCCATTTTATGCATTGAAATCCATGTTTCGGGATCATTTCGTGCATCGGGTATTACTTCGCCTTACTTCGGGGCTGTTTTGCCCCTCATTTTGCTACTGTTTTTTGCATGTTTGCATATCATATTCCATGTCTTTGTCATGCCTCATTAGAGTGGCATTTCGGTGCCTGAGGGTCCGTCCTCGGTTTGCGTGCCCGCGGACGCGCACTTCGAGGTGTCTTGTTTTCATCTGATGGCCTCCTATGTGAGTGTGGCTGAGGCTCTCTCATGTTAGTGTAAGCCCATTATTGCATTGCGTATGCCATTTCATCCGTGGCATTGTGTATGCCCGGTTGTGTATTACCTCGTATAGCGTGTATGCCATTCCATGACATTGTGTATGTTAGGATTGCATATTAGCTGCATTTCATGCATGTCATGCATATTGCATCGTGTTCGGGATAGGAGTTAGCCCGGGCACGGGAAACGAGGCACGTTTCGTACTCCGAGCGACGGAACGAGTCTCAATTCCCCAGTCACCGACATTCCGGATCATCCATGATGGAGTTAGGTTTTGTTGTAGTGTTCATATGCATTCATCCTATATTGAGTTGTGCAAATCGGCTCCTTGGCCATCATGCATCGATATGCGTGATTGGTGGCACGAGGATCGAGGCATGCATATATTTGTGAAATACATTGCTATGCCCCTTTTCTGCTCTCTGTTGCAGCAAAATGAAGAATCATCAACTTTTCGGAGTCTGGCACGCATTTCGAGAAACATCGCAAACAGAGGCTAATTGGGGCATCCCAGTGGATTTCCGCGCAAAACAGCCCAAACATACATCGTCCATCAGAAGCAAGGCAGTCTCTGGCTTGCATGCCAGTTTACAGTTTTTCTTAGTTAGTTTGTTAATTAATTAGGAATTTGTATATTATTCGGACTGTATATTCATTTGGACCCTCTGCGCGAGGGCATAATTGTAATAAGTGTGGGTGAGTGTGATGTATGTCTTCCAACCCCACGTCTTTCTTCCCTTTTATTTATCCGCTTATGATGGTTAGATATAGGGCATATTTCAATTAGCATACAGTATGACCGCATGTCTGCATTCATTCATCTGTTTTGCACGCACCGGGCTCGGCGCATCATACTAACTGCATTTGTATTTCAATTCCAAGTTGAATACATGATTAGCTGTAGCATTCCATATGCCATGTTTAGAATAGCCGAGCCTGCTATAGTTTGCATTTTTGCATGTGTTGCATTAGGCATCTCTGTATAGTTAGGATCATGCATGAATTTCTAATTAGCTTCTGTTTTGGCTCGGAGTACTCGGTAAGTTTTTATGCTTTAGCATCCTTGCATATGTGTGAGTGACTGCCATGAATAGCATGCTTACCATGAGGCTAACTGCTTATGTGATATAACTGCCTTGAATGCCTGTGGGTGGAGGTTGGGTTACTTGGATTGGACAATTCATCAAGTGTTTGTTTTAAGCCCACTAGATAGTGGCAAAATCACGTTTTCTAAGCCCACCCGAGGGTGGCAAATCCACGTCTTAGCCTACCTGCGGGTAGCACCATCAAACCATTTTCAAACAAACAAACATGAAATGTTTTGTTCCAATTCAGGCGGCCCAGTCTATACTTGTTTGCTGCGAGCATCACATAGTAACCTAGGCTAATAACCGGAATAAGAACTCACAATGTTTTCAAAATAAGATATCATGGTTAGTAGAGGCCGGTCTTTGACCGGGCGAGCGGGGGTGCTCACGAAGTGACCTTCCCTAATCGTACCCAAGTTCCCGAGCCGAGGCAACTTTGGTGATGACGGACACGTGGCCTTTGTCACCGAGTCAGGGTTTCCTAAATTTCCCAAAAATAAAATATTTAGGTGGCGACTCTGTATCTGGCAAAGCAGTCCATGTTTGGCACTTCTTTCAAAAAATCTGTTTTCCAAAACGATTTGCTGGATTTGGACTCTTTGGTTCAAGATTAAGAACCGTGACACAAATCGAGTCCGAGCTGTAGCGAGGTCCCCCGCGGGCTTGTTACATATGGCCGTATTATCACGGCCATATGGGTGTCCAGCCATGAGAAGAAAGTTATAAGGCCAACACCTCACCAACTAGCTGGCCATGAGGCCATGTGAGTTGGCCATGAGGCCATGAGAGGCCATGTGAAGCCATATGAAGCTTTTATCTAGAAAGCTGCCAAAAGCACAACAATGGGTTGGCAGCTAGCTCAAAAGTTGATGGCTTCTCCATCTCTATTCTGGTGTATATATGAAGGGAAAAAAACAAGAGGGAGGAGGGAATTTTGACAATTACAAGCTTAGAGAGAAAGAGATGAAGAGAATTACATAGAGTTAATTGTAATTCTTATTATTCATTCAATATAGTGAATCTACTGCCCGTGGACGTAGGCAATTCTTGCCGAACCACGTTAAATTCTTTGTGTTATTATTTGTGCCATCTATTCTGCCTGTGTTCTACAGTTGAATTCCTAAGGTGGGTAGTGTGATCGGAAAATCACTCACACAACAACAATTGCAAGTGGTAGCCCTCTACATTTTATTGTGATATGCTTCCCAATTTCTATCAGTTCTGGAGGGCAACTGTCTTTGTGAAATACCTTCTCATGTAATAGCTTCCAACTCTCTTCTTCGGTTAAAAAACGCAGACAATGAGGACGGTTATTAGGTTTAACATGCAAAGCCACCTCCATGAGCCGACTAGTGAGCATAACTCTACTTCCATTGTGATCATCAGGAAAAAATATTTTAAAATCATCCCAGTCCTCAATCCTCCATATATCATCCACGAAAACGAGATATCTCTTACCCTTTAACCCTTTGTACAATTGTACGCCTAACTTCTCAACGCTCATTTCATAAATCTCGTCCCTTAGCTGCACAACAGAACCTAATATGTCAAGCAACAAATCCTTTTTGCGGTATACCTGAGAAACGCACGCCCACGCACGAATATGGAAGTGATGTACAATATAAGGATCATTGTACACTTTTTTGGATAAAGTAGTCTTACCAAGTCCAGCCATCCCAATAATTGAGATGACATCTCTCTGCTTCTTCCCTCCAATAAGTTGTTCCTTTATAGCCATTGCCTCGTCATCGAACCCCACCATAATTTCTTCGCCTACTATGGTTCTGTTGGGTTTTGATGGAACCGGAACACCTTCATCAGAAGAGGCTCCGATTCCAACATGATGAATGACACCGAGATCATTCATTTTGTGACGAATGTCAGTCATTTCTACTTTGATGGATTTAATATCTTCCGCAACACCACCAAGCTTTCCAGTGTTGGCTATAAAGAATTCAACGACTCCTTTGGCCTTGCAAGTCACACGGTTAATGTGAGTCACTAGATTTTCCATTTTTTCATGTTGATAGTCGTGGTGGTGGTAGGATTTTTTCTCGTCCATATCATTTTTTAAGGCCTTTAACTTTCTTAGCTCCCCGTTAAGAGATCCAATTTGATCCTCTTCATATTGATGGAGATCCGCTCTCAATTTCATTATCTGCTTCAAGTTCTCCAAAAGAAGATCCACTGCACTTGCAGCCATCTCTCTCTCTCTCTCTTTCTCACACACACACTCTTGTTTTGTTTGGCAAGTGCGTTAATGGTTTAAAAACACTCCAAAAACAAAAACAAAAACAAATACAGCTAATGACAATTGCAACTGACCTTTTGCAGGCGAGGAGGTTGTAAATATTCGAAGTTCGGTTCTGGTGAATTTACTGGCCGCTCCTCTTCTCTGTCACTCTACTTCACAAATGAATGTGTGGCTTTGAGTCTTTGATGAACAGTGAATGGAGACAGATGGGTTTTCAGCTTTGGGGAGTAGTTTTTTTTTGTCTTAAAAATTTTAAATCTAAAAAATTGTTTAAAACAAATAATATACATAAGTTATTCATATATTTTTTTTAAATGATTAATTATAGTAAACACTTTTAAAGTAGGACTCGTTTGTACTTTGTTTATTAAACTTTAAAATTCAACTATTAATCTCTCAAAAAGCATTATCTTATTACACTTTTTATTAGAATTTTATTAAAAATTCACAGAAAATCAAATCACTTGTAAAATATATGAAATATTTATTGAATTTTTAAGATAATAATATCCGTTATTTATTATTTTAGGATAATAATACTCTTATCTAATAATTCTATTTGTATTTTCTCTCTTATTTTAGTTACAAAGTGCAAACATGATCACTAAATAAGGGCAATATTGCTCTAAAAATTTAATAAAGGTGTCATATGTTTTACACTGTTGGGTCTTGTGGATCCTGATAAATACTGTTCATTGAACACCGGATCGGGTTTGGAGAGCTCCCCCAATGATATGATTTTCGATAAATTTCTAATAAAATTCTAACAAAAATGGTTACTCGTAATAAGATAATATTTTGAGTGAATTAACTGTTAAGTTTTGCAGTTGAATGAGGTAAAATATAAATAGTAATACTACAAATTCAAACTTAATTATCTAAAAATTATTCAGAATTATTATTTTGTGATTCAGATTTATTTTATACATAAACTCCACACTAAACAAATTTAATCTTTACCACACAATCATCCACCCAGAATTTTCTAGGTGGATATATCTAGATTTGTAGGCTTATTCAAATGTAAATGAGTCATAATTTAAGAGGTTTACTATAATTTATCATTTTTTAAAATATAACTTAAAATAACTATTCCTAAACACATTAACTTTTTCATATAAGTCTCGTTTGGGAACAGGCTAATTTAGTAACTTTTTGGCTAAAATATGAGCTAAAAAAAACTAGTATGTTTGGGATGACTTTTTGACTTTTTACGAAAAGATGTGCAAAAAGTAGAGAGAAAAGAGAATCTTTGACTTTTTGGTATGAGTTGTTGGCTTTTTGGCTAATTTAGTAACTTTTTGACTTTTTGGCTAAAAAGTTCGGTTGCCAAACGAGGCCTAAAAAATAAAAATAAAATCCAAGAATTAATAATAAAAAAATTAAAAAAATTCTAAAGACTTCAAAAAAATTACCAAATATTTTATGTATATAATATTTGATAATTTTTTTAGGATCTTTAACATTTTACTTATAGGAGGTGTAAGTTTTGCCTCATATCATATGAATATGAGTTTGGATTTGTTAAAATTGAAAATTTTAACTTCAGGATAAAATTGATCCACTATGAAATTAATTTAAATTCATTTCAATTATCTAAATCTCATACATCAATTGAGAAAATTATCTATGTCAAAAATAAGTTAATCCAACATTGATTGCCATGTTATTAGATCATTTTTATCTACGATATACATGTTATTAAGAATAAATCATTCATTTATTATATATATATATATATATATATATATATATATAAAATTTGATTATGTGATTATTTATGTTTCGTCAAATATTTTATGTATGCATTTTCTTCTCAAATTGTCATGTGAAAGGAATAGTTCACATCACCAAAATAAATATACAGTTGTGCTAGGGACCCCAACACTCCCAGTTTTTTTTTTTTTTTTTTTTCAATCACCCACAACCAAGTGGGGCTGGGGTCATTGGGGGTGGGGGTCTGCCGCATTTTTCATAAATATATATTGATCCCACAATGCATCGATATTTATGAAATTGAGATTTTAAACTTTAATAAACTCGAATATTATTCTTCTATAAATATTGGTCTTGTTTGAAAAGTTAACTATTTTTGTTATTTGATTTTTTAGTTATTTTAACCTAATTAAAATAATTATATTTGAAAAAATAATTAATTTTTTTTTATAATTTATTTAATGATTATGAGAAAAAAAATAAAATAATTATAACTAATATTTTATTTTATTAATTATTTTAATTTATTTTATTTTTTAGTGAGTTATTTTAATCTAAATTTTTTTTTTCAAAACAGGGCGATTAAGATTATGTTTTAATAACGTTTATTTTAGAAAAATGATTTAGACCCCCATAAGAGGGCACTCCCATGACTCCCTCTGGCCTGTGATTGGCTATTTTTTTTTTTTCTTCTCCCCCAATCACCAATTCCACTTGTGTGGGGGTGGTGGAGAAAGGGAGTCTGAATTACTCCCATTTGTTTTATGAAAAAGATCCGGACCCCCTTTGGAATCACCCCCTCACAATCCATTTTACTTTTGATTGGTCAATTTTTGAGGGGTCTGAATCAGCCCTCTTATTTTTATAAACCACACCGAACTTTTCATTTGACGTGAAAGGGTGATATAAACAATGAATCGACGTGACAATTTGATGTATTTTTTTAATGCAAAGTGAGTTCCACCATCTATGTATATATATATATAGGAAAATGAAAAATTCCCTAAAAAAACTCCCCCTAATTCTCCTAATTTCTATTTTTGGCAAATTATTTTTTTTTTTACTTAAAATGGAAAATCGGGGGATTCAGGGCCCCCCTTTCAGGGGATGAATCACTTCCGATATATATATATGAAAAATGATCTTTTTGAAAATAGTGATTGTAAAAATTCCAACCTCTTAAATTAATTTTATTAATTTTTAAAGGAATAAAAAAAAATATTGGTTAAAAATTCAAAAACAAAAAAAGTTTTAATTATTTATAATTTTGAATTTTAAAATTCAAAACAATAATAAGTCACCCTCACTCTTTCCAAAATAATGTTGATCAAAACAATTTAAATAAAAAAAATAAAGACATTAATTATCTATGATTTTGAATTTCAAAATTCAAAATAATATAGTAAGCCACCTTAATCCCATTCTCACATTTTCTGAAAATAATATAAATCTAAAATTTTAAAAACCTAATCAAATTAAAAATTCAATACAATTCTCTCTTTAAAATACTAAATATTTGATTTTTTTTTCCAATCCGGCCAACTCCTCCCCAAATATAATGATGCAATGGTTATTCTCTCTCTTTGCCAATAAGTCAAATTTATTTCAAATTTGTTTGTTTGTGAATTTGTTTTTTATAAATTTATATTTTCGTGTGAGTATTTTTTTTCTCTATATGACTTTTTTCCCCCTCTATATGACTTTTTTTTTCCCAATGTATTTTTTTCCAACTTATTAATAAATATATATCTATTAACTATCTTTATTTTGGGAATTGATTTGAAGGTTTTTTTTTTTTTGGGTGGATGTTTGTGTGTATTTTATATTGTTGTTATTATTATTTCTTTTGATATATGTGAATTCATAATATAGTTATGAGTTTTTTTTTTCAAATTTTTTATTTGTAAAAAATTAAAAACATTTAATTGACTTGCCCATCAATAAATAAAATTTTAAATAATGAACACTATTTCATAATTTATGGATTTAAAAAAAAAATTAACACTAATATATGAAATAAGAAAATCTAAAATCATGTATTTTTTTATTTTTCATTTTTAACTCTTTAAAACTCTAACGGTACCTTTTTATTTTCACAATATTGTTTTTTTATATTTACAAAGATAAAAAAAACTAGATCGGAGTTGTATAATGGTTAGTGGAGGTGGTGAGCATAGCAATAGGGTGATGATGAGCTCGGTCAGAGGATTGTTTGGGTGGATTTTGAAAAGTTGAATATTAAAAAAATAGTAGATAGTTTGGGTGATGAACTGATTTAGAAAACTAATGTGTAGTTGAGATTACGTGTGAATTTTACTATATAAAAATTAAATATGGATCATATATTGTTTTTTATATATAATTTTGGGTACTTTTGTATAACTATAAAAAATTATTGTGATCACATGTTACTTATCATTTGATATATTATTGTTGTATTATCGTAATGAATTTTATTATTAATGTCTATTATCAATGCAGTGGTGAAACGTCACATGATAAATAAAAATATGTTTTGTTATTATTATTATTGATAATATATTTCTTTATTTACCTTTTTACAATGTTAAAAAAATTAATTTATATTTATTGTTAGTTTTTGTAGATGAGAAGTCAAAAATAAATTTTAACCAAATTCAAGTTATAACTAATTTGAGATTGAAAATGAAATTTCAAAAGAAATTATAATTATATATAATTTAAAAATATTTTTTAAAAAATACAAGAAAAAATTGGAATTATAAATTAAAATTATCAAACAACCTAATTGCATGGAAAAAATTTAAATGAAAAATTGATCAAATTTGAATTTATAATTATTAATTTTTTTTAATAAGCCATTAATTTTTTATTCAAGTTCTAACATGATCTGGTCTTAAATAGTTTTTCAGATATAAATATATTTTAAGAAGGGTAAGTTATATCTATAGTTCCCTCATTTTGTCTCTTGTGTCAATTTAGTCTTTATAATTTCAGTTAGTTTGATTTTTATCACTAATTTTAGATTTTGTATTAATTTGATCCAATTGATAATGCCGGTTAAGATTTTTGAAAGAAAATAGTTATTCGAGTTTGTTGAGATTAACTTATTGAGTTGAACAAGTTTATAATTTTGTCTATAAAAGTATAACAGAGGCTACTCATGTGTGTATTTTCAATAATAATAATATAAAAAAAACACTAGCAATTATAACAATTGGATCAAATTGAGATAAAATTATAAATTTAGGATCAAAATTGAGCAAATTAAAATTGCAACAACAAAAATAACACAAGAGTTAAAATATAGGAATTACTAATGTACTTTATCCTTTTAAGAATAAGTACATAATTTCTTAATTAATTTTGAAATTATTAATAAATATACCAAACAAATATGTACATATTTCCTATTTTTTTTATAAATTTTTTAAAAAATATATTTACTAACTAAAAATTAAATAAATAGGTAGGTCTACTAACTCAGGGATTGGACATGAACTAGACGATTCTCTAAGGACTAGGCTTAAATCAATAATTATTGGTAAAAAAAATCGACTTAAACTAAATTTTTTTGGCTACTTTTTAGTATTTAATCCAAATTAGAACCTCCAAATTAACTCATATCAGTCATAAACTGATAAACTATGATATAATTTAAATATAAAATTTAAATTTATTAGGACTAGAATATGACCTACAATTTAGGGTGGCTTTATCTTAAATAATTTTTTTATACATAAATATATATAACTATTCATTTAATTATTTTAAAAATAAATATATAGTTTTTTTTTTAAACTATAGTTCAAACTTTTTAATAAGTATGCATAAAATAAGTCCATATTTCTTATTTTTATTATAAAAAATGTTTACAAATATTTATTTACTAATTTAATAAATAGATAGGTCAAATAATTCATATAAATTGGGAACAGAACAAGACAAATTTTAATGATTAGGTGAATGACAAGTTGGAGTAAATTTAATGTTAAACCCAAATTTAATATCACAAGTGAATTCTAATTTATTTTTACGTAAATCTTATAACATAAGACAAATTATAATTTTTAGACTTCACAAAACATGAAAAAAAATTAATATCTTGACAAATGTAATTTACCACTATCATATGATAAATTAAATTTACGAAACTTATAAGACGAAATGTATTTATATTTTATCATATAAATATAATTTTTGTGATTTATTTTTTAATTTTTACCACTTAAATTATGACATATATTTGTTATTAAGAACTTAGAGCACACAATTAATGACATAAGAATAAAAAAAATTGATAAAAATGAAAAAAATTTAATTGATTCTAAATTATTTTTGCTAAATATTATAGATTAATTTTTTAAATTATTATTTAATTTTAAAAATTAATTTATAATTATTTATTTATACTCGTATATAGTACGAGTAATTACGCTGATAAATAACAAAGGAGAAATATCAAATTAGTGATTTGATTTGACAAACAAATTAAATAAAAAATGTGTCTTTCAATATGTCATATCCTGAGAACGACTTTGTTTTTAACTTATCAGCGAACTCAATTGAGTGGGAGGAAATTATGTTGTAAGAATGTGTCTTTCAATATGCCTCAAGCCTTCAAAATTGTTCTTTTTTATTTTTGTCCTAACAAAAACTGTATTAGAAAATAAGGGGCAGTCAACTTTGTTTTGATCATGAACTTCTTTGTTAAATGTTGAATTCTCTCTCTCATTTTTTCAGAGCTATGTTCCAAATGCAAGGAAAACAACTAATTGTTGGAAAGAGACAATCAGTTCATCATCTTTTGCACACTTGGTATCACAATTAATTTTCTAATGTCCTCAAAGAAAGCGAAAAATATAACATAAAGTGTCTTGTTTCAAGAGTTTGGCTATAAGTTTAAAAATATTCAAAAACTAATTTGGTAATTAAAAAAAAGAAAAAGAAAAGAAAAACACTTATATTTTCATATGATTTTGTTTTATTGGGACAAAAATAAATTTTAAAAATTTAGAAACATTTTTTGTGTTTATTTTTATCAAATTAATTCATATTTTATATATATATATATATATACATATATATAAATAAAAAAATAAGTTCTAAAAAATTCAACCAAACAGAAAGTGTCATTGTTTTCAAGTGTCCCAGACAATTGTTTTGTAACAATTAATATTATAAAATTCAATTTAATAATTTTTAAATCAATTACATTGTAATTAATGATTATTAATTTTTCAAATTAAAATGAACAACAATTAATGTGTTATGCTAGAAATTGATTCACTAATTATTATTATTATTATTATTATTATTATTATTATTATATATATAAATTAAGTCATTAAATTACACTTTAGCAAGTGTTATAGTTAACATTTGTCTAACAGAAACATTATTAAGACAAGAAGTCAATAATAGGTTGTTTGCTGCAACTTATATGAATTGGTTATAATTTTTGTTTTACTGGTGACTTAGATTATAAGTCTAATTTTAAGATTTTTTGTATAATTAATCCAAGTTCTATTCTTTTGGAGTCAGAAGAAAAATATAATTTGAAAGACTATATTATCCCTATCTATATGTCCATTGTCCACCTATCTTTTCACATCACCTATTTATCTGCATGTCATCTATCTGTCTACCTATCTGTCCATGTGTCGTTTCCTTATTTGTTCACATGTTACATATTTATCTGCCTAATTGGTCTATATGTCAATATCACTATCACTACTAGTTACCACCTCTGGCTACTTCTGGTGACTTTTCAAGCGATCGGCCAACAACAGTTCGGCAGCAGTGAGAGAAAAATGAAAAATAAAAAATAAAAAATTCAAAACAATAATTTTCTTCTCACTAAACAATTTCATTAATAATGTCTTTATCAAAAAAAAAAAAAAATCAATCCTTGTACCTAATGCCATATCCCTCATATAAATGAACTTATTATTAATAAATTTTATTTTTATTTTTATTTTTATTTTGAGAGTTTTGTCAAATTATTTGATGCCACCTCTTCTTCTTACTTATTTGATAGAAATAACTTAAATAAATTGAGGGGAAAAAAAAAAAGAAAACTAATTATCTAAAAGCTAAATAAGTGATGAGGTGGAGGGTTCGACCACTATGAGTTTGATACTATTTGTGATGGTTTAGTAACTAACAGTGATTGTTGGGCTTGAACTTGAACTTAAGCTTGGGCTTGGACTTGGTAAGCTTTGTATACTAGTTATTTGGTTTTGTTGATTTTGAAACTATTGAAAATTGGTGAACTATTTAATGATATAAATATTTATTATATTTATAATTAATCTCTTATCAATTAAAAAAAACAAAAAGTTACATCAAGCATGCCCAATACAAGGCTTATTTGGTGTGCAATCAAAATCAATGTATTTTCTATTAAACTTGCAATGATATTTTAATAGTTCCATAAGTTGGTGAAACTAAGCGTATGACCGTTAGTGAATAACGTGACAATAGGAGTTCAAACAAAGTGGGTCTTTGGGAAGTGGATTTTTATGTAGTTTTTTTAGTTGTAGGATATTATTAGAGAAAAAAATTTTAGTGTTTGGGAAGATAGTTAGGTTTTTTTGTGGTTGGATGTGATATTTGTGAGAGAAAAAGTGAAATGATTATGGGATTGGATGTGATATTTTGTTTGGATTTATTTTTTTTGGTTTTGCAAAAAATTTTTCTTTTGGTGAAAAAAATCAAAAAAAAACCCAACTATCAAACTTCCCAAACACCAAAAGTCATAGCTTCAATAATATTAGATCTGGCAAGCGACTTTTTTAGTTAAAAAGTCATTAAAAAAATTAAAAAATCAACACTCCATATCAAAAGTTAAAGATTTTCTTTTCTTTTACTTTTTGCATATCTTTTCGTAAAAAATTAAAAAATCATTCTAAATATACTAATTTTTTTAGCTCATATTTTAGTCAAATAATTAAAAAATTACTAAATTAACCTACTCCCAGACGAGACCTAATTTCTTTGTCTTGACAAAGTTGTCATGACCAATTATTAATTATTTAACCTAGTCGTCATTCACACACACACCACCAACACCCCCCCCCCACCACACCCCCCCACCACCAACCCCCCCGCCCCGCCGCGGCCGCGGCGGCCAAAAAAAAAAAAAAACTAGTCAATTGAAGATGTATTGTCCTTTCGTCATATAAATATGTTCCAATATGTCTCTTTATAAGTCTAAGTCAGTTAGGGTGATTGAAGATGGGTCTAATTCAGTTAGGGTGGTTGAAGATGGGTCCCCCCCCTCGGGCCCGCGGCGGCCAAAAAAAAAAACGGAGCTGCTAGGTAGCTCGAGAATTGATTGGCTCGAATGGCTCGATTTTCCGAAACGACCACGTTTTGTCATTTTTTTCTTACCCTCTTGCTTCCTCTTCTTCCTTTCACTGAGCCCCAAAAAATCAAACAGAAGAAGTAGAAGAAGAAAGAAGGAGAAGAAGCCAGATTTCTGCCGATCATCGAATTTCTAAGGTGTCGAATTTTTCATCATCAGATCATCGAATTTACATTTTCTGGAGTAAATCCAGAAGCCATTTTTCATCTAGAAGCCATTTTTCATCATCAATCCAGAAGCCAATTTTTCATCATCAAAATCCATTTTTTCATCATCAAAAGCCATTTTTCATCCAGAAGCCATTTTTCATCATCAATCCAGAAGCCAGATCTTCAATCCAGAAGCCAATTTAATAGGAAAATAAATTTATTATTTTCAGATCCAGATCTACCAGGAAAAAAAAAAAAGTAGAGAAACAGAGTGGATCGGCGATCAGCTTCATCGCCATCACCGATTGGCAATCAGCTTCATCGATCGGCAATCGCTTCATCGATCAGCTTCATCGCCATCACCGATCAGCTTCTCTTCCTCCTCCTCTCCATCTTTTCTTCCTCTTCTCTTCTCTCTCTCCTCTTGTCTCGCCTCTCTCTCACCGATCAGCAAATTGAAGCAAGGGATGGAAAAGAATTAAAAAAAAAAAAAAAAAATTTTCGAGCCAATTTTCGAGCCAAGCATTCGAGCTACGGATCTTTATCCAAAAAAAAAAAAACTAGTCATTTGAAGATATATTGTCCTTTCGTCATATAAATATGTTCCAATATGTCTCTTTATAAGTCTAATTCAGTTAGGGTGATTGAAGATGGGTGTTTATTGTGACTTGCAGTAAATTTTGGTGTGGCCTATTCAAGTATTGAAATAATTTGAATTGTTCATTTTGCAAGATTTATTAAGTAAATTATTTATATAAAAAATTAGATTGATTATATATTAGTAATACATGATCGAATTGTATTTATTTATTTTTTAAAATAGTACAATAAAAGTGGTTTTTTTTTTTTCATCTAAAAAAAAATTGTCTTTTTTTTTTTTTTTAATTTAGACAAATATAATTGATTGTGTAATTATTAATATTTAATCAATTTTACGTTTTATATGAATAGCTTGCTCAATGTGTCTTGCAAAAATGAATGATTTTAATTCTCGTTAATCCTGTACAATAGTCATCCCAATTCTGATCTGACTAAGTTCATTGGTACGAAGAATCTAGAGGGTGGGACCTATTTCATTCAATTGTAGACATTTGTAAATATGAGCTTTTACATTAGAGTATCTCCAATGGTTCACCAAAAATTTCATCAAATCTGAATAAAAAAAAGACTAATTTCTCAATCTGATATCAGTCGCTCCAATAGTTTTCATCAAAACACATTGGACGTCCGGGGGACGACCGGAAAGAGGAAAACAAATTTTGTTTTTCCCACACTCAAAAGCTGACGTGAACACCTAGACTGCGATGAGAGGCCGACAATCGATACATAAGAAGATCCCGTACGTAACAGAAGCCCATGTTGGATTCTTAGCATTGCAATCAAAACACATCTGATTCAACCCCAACCCTTCCAAAAAAAAAAAATTTTCAGAATCTCAATTTAGACTTGGAAATGCCAAATCTGAATCAGATGTTGCAATTACAACCAAATTTATAGCGATCCTGGTTTTGACCCGACCCTTGTTGTATCTCGGGCTCGAGTTTCGTGATTCTGTATTGTTGTTCTTGTCTCTTTTTCCTTAATTCCTCGTTGAAATTGAGTTTTAGAGTGCCTTGGTTGTGTTTGAAATAGGTTGATTGCTAGTTGGTTCAAATTGTTATTGGCCAGTTTTTGGCCTCTTCGCTCAAGCGAAGCTTCTCGCGTTCGAGCGAGCTTTGCGAGCTCTGCGAGCTCCCAGTAGTTTTGCAGGCCTACAAATATACTGGAAGGGTATTGCTCTTCGCTCGAGCGACAGTCTTCTGTTTGTACAACTTCTGGGAGTGTGTATTCTGCACTCGAGCGAAACTTCTTGTGCTCGATCGAGGTGAAGTATTTGCGTCTGGTCGCTCAGGCGACAACTCTTGCGCTTGAGCGAGCTACGCGTATATCAGTTCGCAGCAACACCTTTTTACTTCACTTTTTCATACCTTTTGTTCCAAAAACCCTAGATCAGGACCTCCTCCGCTAAAACTCCATTTCTCTACATTTTTCACCTAGATCTAGTGGGTTCTTTACCCATGTCTCTTTGTTAGGAAGGTAGTACGTCTCAAAAGCTTATTTTTGATCCGATTAAAGCTTGGTTTCGGCGTTCTTGAAACTCCTCCATCTCTTTCTTTAGTCTTCTAAGCTTGAGGTAGGGATTTTCTATACTTTTATATGTATTTTAACTTAGTAATGAGTTGTTGTGTAACAATGGTGGAATTTGGGTGTACTATGAATGAATCTAGGGTTTGGGTATTAAATCCAAAAGGGGGTTTTAAGTGCATGAGTTATGAATGGTTATGGGGTTGAATGTGAGGTTGTATTATGACAAAATAGTTGATTTTGACATTTGGGGTGGATACATGGGAAAGAAGAAGTTTGCCCTAAAATGCTTCAAATATTAATTTCGTATAAATAAATAGAATTGGTATTGAAAATGTGAAATTGAATAGATGTTGATATAAATGGTGAAGAAGAATATGTTTTATCACTCACCTTTGAAATTTTGAATAAATTATCTATCTTGAGATTGAATATTTGTTTAGAAATATCTATATTGGGCTATGGGTAGAGCATAGTTATGATTGTTGTAGAAATTGCATGAGGATTAGGTGAATTGAAACTAATCTTTTATTGGTTGTTATTGAAAATGACGGTGTTTTAAATACATTGTATATGTATGATATTTGGGGAGGAGAAAGATGATGTACTCCATGTTTAGGAGGACAAAGGGGATGTACTCCATTAAATTAAGGCCTTGTTTGGGGTACCCTATTTTAGTCCATCTTTTTATCTTTTTTGGGTCACATCAATCAATATCTCCTCTCTATTTTTTTACACATCTTTTTATAAAAAATCAAAAAGTGCACTTATTTAGAATATTCCAAACCACCCCTAAGTTAGCCTATGTGTCCTGGGTGAAAGTCTTGAAACCGCGCGTAAACATGGGTGCTAATTCTTGCGGATGAAATTTTCATAAAATGGCAAATTAAAGTGTTTGTGTGATTGTTGTGTTGATTAGAGAACCAGTGAGTTGTAGTTTCAGTTAGGTGTCTGGAAGATAATGAAATTGGCTCATGACTTGAGATGAAATAAATTGATTTGAATTGAATTGAAGAACAATGCATTAAGATATAAAATTTGGTACTTTACGATCCTGTGCAATATGAATGACTTGTCACAGGCATTGCATATGCACATTGTACTTATACCTTTGTTAAGACTCATTTATTGTGATAGATTATTTCTACTAGGCTTTGGCTCACCCTACTTAGGAAAAACCATTTTCAGGTGTTGGTGACATGCCTTCGCCAAGGCAATAGCTTGAGAGGAAAAAGGAGCTGAAGGCTTATCTTTTTGTATCGTGCTAATTGTTTTTAAATTCTAGCTAAGGGCTTTATATGTATTGGATTTGTATCCATTTTGTTATAACCAAGCACGACCTTGGAAAGATCTAAGCCATTAGGGCATGTGAATATTTGTTGACTTTCATTTCTTTATCACTTGTAACACATGTTGTAGATTTAGGATAAGCCATTTATGAATGTATATTGCATGTGTCATTTTTTGTATACGAACTCTGATGAATGAAAGTATATTACTTCTATTATTCTTCTGCTTATGAGTTGGGATTTATCATATTTATTTGGGGCGTTACAAAATTCACCTAAAAAATAATGAAAGCCCAGAGACAGAGAGAGAGAGAGAGAGAGAGAGAGAGAGAGAGAGAGAGAGAGAGACCTTGTCGTCGGACTTGGCTTTGAGCTTTTTGAAAAAAGCATTCTTGTCGGTGAAGCACTCGGTGGATGCCATGGTAGAGAGAGAAAGAAAGGGGCTCCTCAGGGAAATGTAAAACCCCAAAGCAATAATAATTCCTTTACAAAGAGGACTTGCCTTTGGAGCGTAATACTAAGTTAAGATCTCGCATTTTCACTGGCTTGCATCCAAGTTCTGAACTTTCTCCAAAATCATCACTACTTTGCTTTTCCCCCATTATCAACAACTATCAAAACCAAAACCCAAAAAACGTTTATTTAAAATAATCAAGAAAAAGAAACCAATGATTCAAACCTTCAATTTAAATCTATATTGAATAAAAAAAAAGATTGATTATTTTTCAGATTTGTAATTAAATGCATCAGCAAAACAATCCACTCTTAATATTTTTTCCTCACATTTTCAAGCTTGAGGGGTCATCCTGGAGGTCGCCCTCCTAGTGTAAAATCTTCACAAAATTTTGCTTGAGGTGGTTATCTGGAAGGACATCCGGGGGGACATCCGGTGGTGAAAATACAATGGTAGTGAATAGTGTTTTGCTGAATGGCACACAGCATCCTCAGTTTGGTGAAAAATTTGGGTCATTCTCAATTTGATATCATTTTGATGAAATTGTTGGAGACAAAAAAACTGTCTTTTTTCACTAAATTCAAATTTGATCATGAATCTGATGAACCGTTGGAGATGGTCTTACCCAGATAAACACTAGGAAGCCTGGCTACTGTGGTGTTTCAAAAGTCAAGTTGTCGCGTCGCGACACAACAAGTAAAATATTACGATTATTACGATTATTTATTTAAAGACCCTTTAAATAATACGATTATTTTTTTTAAAGGCCCTTTAAATAATTAAAAATATTATTTTAATTTTTAAAATTTTAAAAATGTATAAATAAATTCTCTAAATTATTGAGAAGTATTATTTTTTTTTAAAATTATAAAAACATATAAATGATCTTCTTAAGCTATAAAAATGTATAAATGGATGCCTTAAAGAGTTATGTGTTTCACTTTTACCTTTTCCGTTAACGGTCTAATTTGTTCGTTTTTATAATTTAAGGACATTTGTACATTTTTATAGTTTAAAAGGTAAAGTGATATTTCTCAATAGTGTAAAGGATTTATTTGTACGCTTTTATAATTTAAGAGGTCAAAATGATATTTTTTTAATAATTTAGGAGGTTCTAGTATAAATAACCTAAAATTTATTTTAATATAGTACACTGCAACATATTGAATTTTTAAATACACAAATTTCAGCACAAAATTACATTTTATGAACAAAATATTTTAATTATCAAAAAATAAACCCTTTTGAAAGTTTTTATCCCTAAAATATATTTATTAACAATATTTTTAAAATTTTATCTTTAAAATTTTTCTTTTTTAAGCTTTTTGGAACAACTTTTACTAACTATCCTAACGATAACAATTAGTCTTTAAATATTTTTATTTAATAAAATTTTATTTCATAAGAGAAAAAAAATAAAAAATTATAACTCTTATACGTTATAGTTGTAATTCTTGAATTGTTCAAACTTGAAGTAGGGTCAAATAAAAGTTCAGTACCATTAGAGATAAGGATTAGTTGTCATCGTCGCATTCAATTAAGGATAACAATTAATGAGTTTGTTTGGGGTGCACTAAAAAAATGTATTTATTTATTTATTTATTTTAATCTTTTTGAGATTTCATAATTTCTCTATTTTTCTACATATCTTTTTATAAAAAATAAAAAAATATTTTTATTTTGATCATCCTAAACAATCTCCCTATCTCAAACAAGAGAGATGGCTGAAATTGCAGTTGATGATCTCCTAAAGAACTTGAAGCAATTAGTAAACTTCAAAGCTCATATGATTCTAGATTAGGTAGAAATATCCGAAGTGAGTCCATTATTAGGTGACTTAGGGCTTGTTTGGGATAATTTAAATAAGTACGTTTTTTGATTTTTTATGAAATTATATGTAGAAAAATAGAGAGATGATATGACCTAAATAAATATACTTATCTAAATAAATGCATTTATTTTGGCATCTCCAACGGTGTATCAAATATTTCACTAAATCTGAATAAAAATTTGAGAAATTCCTCTATCTAATATTCAGCTCTCCAACGGTGTATTTTTGACTATCAACAAAATGCCGATAAACTGGGAGGACGACCTGCCAAAAGTCCGACCGACTGACCATCAAGGCAATTCGAAAAAAAATCCAACACAAATCATGAACAGAGGAGGAGGTGGAATGAGAGAGAAAGAGAGAAGCTGAGGTCTGACACTTCTAGGAGTACTTAGTTTTACACTTTACAAGCATATTAGCTAGTGATTGTCTGGCCCCAATTCTTGATCAGAGGGGACCCCACAAGCCTCGAGTCCGGATCCTCGGCCGCCCTACCCGGCAGCCCTTCTCAGCAGCCCCCAAAACGACGTCGTTTTGGGGGTTTTTTGTTTTTTTTTTTCTTTTCTTCTTCACTTGAAGTTTGGGTATGATTTTTCATTGCTGAGAGCATCAACAATGCCGAGACCAACCCCTCTTGAATCCCAGTGAGTTTGAATTTCAGGTTTGGGGGCTTTTGTGGTGTGTGAATCGGAACGAAATGGGTTTCTCAAAGCAGAGAAGGGTTTGCTATCAAGGATTGAAGTTGGGCTGCTGAGTTCAGATTCAGTGTCGGTGAACATTCTTGGAGAGCTGAAAATCGATGAAATTGGTTTTCTGTAATTCTCCTTCGGTGATGGTGAATAACCATGATCCGCCATTAGAGCTTGCTTACTTGTTGTCCTTGATCTCTTCCTCAACATCAGTCTTCTCTGTTCATACCCAAAACAAATCATCAAAACCAAAACCCATCAAATATTCATACACACACACACAGATAGATAGATATATATATATATATATATAGAGCAAAATCTGAAGATGAAGGGAATGTTGATCTGGATTGAAGTTGATGGTGATCTGGATCTGCAGAACTTTGTTGATGAACAAAATTTTTTTTTTTTTTGTTGATGTTGACGATCTGGATCTGCAGAACCTTGTTGATCTTGATCTTGATGATGATGATTTTTTTTTTTTTTTTTTTTGATGTTGATAAACCCAGCGCAGCTCCTTCTTCCTTATTTTCATCTTTACAAATAAAAAGGTACCACACACATTTTTGTTTTGTTTTCAGTCGAAGCCTGAAAATCTTTGTTTTGTTTTCAAACTCAAAAATTATTTCAGATTTCTATTGTTTTGGTAAAAAAAAATTCCAAATTTCTTTACAAATATTTTTAATGTTTAAATACATCTAAATTTGTCTCTGAAAATTTTCAAAAATTGAAATTACTCCAAGAAATGATATCAGAAGAGGGACGAAGAATGCTGGTCTGGTCAACATTTATATATATATATCTCACATTTAAAAAAAAAAAAAAACAATTCTACACTTGAAGTTTACAGATCCAAGAAGAAGAAAACCAGGAAGAAGAAGAAGAATAAGAAAGAAGAAGAGGAAAAAGAAAAGACCAGCAAAATCTTTATGTATATGTGCAACATCAATAGATACAGAAAGAGAAGAGAGAGAAGAAAGAATGAAGAAGAAGAAAAGAGAAAAAAAAAAAAAAACCCCAAAACGACGTCGTTTTGGGGGGCTGCTGGGAAGGGCTGCCGGGTAGGGCAGCCGGGGATCCGGACTCGCCTCTACCCTTCCATCCTTTAAGAGATACTTTCTTCTTTTTGTCAATACTCTTTCCAGGGTGGAATTCACACCTCTCCTGCTCTATATGAAAATTATTTTCAGTGTCTTGAGAATTTGTAGAGTGTTTTTGCTTCTTCCTGTGATTCACAACATAAATAAGTAGTTGACAGGCCCAGAAAATGCTCATGCAAAATTCCTAAAAGAATGATTGCAAGCATCAGTCAAATAATCGACAACATGGTTGGTAAATTAAAGAACAAATGTACTTAGAAAGCAAAAACAAAATATTCATTAATGTCAAAAACTAATTTGATGGAAGATACAATTAACTTCCAAAATGGTTTAAACAACCAGAGACTGAATTAATGTCAAACCAAAGACGAATTTAAATTGAATTTGTTCAACTACAGTATTGCTGAAGTCTCTTTCGGAGTCAATTTCGTATTCACTCAGAAAATGATTTGAACAACTAAATATATGAAGTAAATCACCACCCGGTAAAGAATGCGTTTCTACCTGGACACACCTCAATCGGTGTCTGGAGCCTATCTCAATTTAGGCTCAAAGTTAGCCAAAAGTCATGGTGGCACAAACTATTTTTCCAACACTCAGTGTTACCTATTTTTGTGGGAATCATTCAAGGAAGAGGATGACTGGGGGGACATCCGGCCGATCGTCCGGTGGGTCCCACCTCAACAGTCATGCATGGTAAAATGGTGAAAAGTGGCCCGGATCCTTAGTTTGGTGAAATTTTTTTGACATTATCAATTTGATACAAGTTTGGTGGAACCATTGGAGTACAAAAAAGGAGACTTTTTCACTAGATTTGAATTTGGCGATGGATTTGGTGCAAGGTTGGAGATAGCCTTAGTTTATGCCAAATAGAGTCTTAGTTCACCATCCAAAATTTTAAGTATAATATTATTTTTCAAGGTTGAGAAGAAAAAAATTATTTTAAAATCGATAAAAACAATTCGAATTAATCCTGTACATTGGTATAACAAGATCTCAAAAAGATATAAAAATCTCCATAGAGGAGAAAAGGCTCCACAAGAAAGAGAAACAAACATCCACATGAATGATTATTATTTCAACAAACTAAAAATTAAGCAAATCAAATAGAAAAAAAAATCAAATCCTAGTCATCACTCAAATTATCCAAAACTTCACTGCTCCGCAATCTTCAACTTGGAATCTGAAGACCCCACATCCGTTGGTCAAGACAGAATATTAAGGTTGAGGTGGTCGCCTAGCGTGAAACAAATGTGTTATCCAATGTTGACTTTCGGACTATGAGAAGATTTGAAATCAGATTTTAAATTTTGAGCTCTAAGGTAGAGAAGGTAAGGCGGTAATGGCCGAACTGGTGAAGCAAACATTAGATCTGATGGAGGATCAAAAAGAGGGAAAGGAGAGGGAGATCAGAGAAGTGGAGGAACCACCACCGTCTCTCTCTTATTGGAGAAAAATCTAGAGAGAAAAAAAGAAAGAAAGAAGAGTTGTAAGGTTTTTATATATATATATATTGTTAAAGGCTCTAATTTTTCAAGAGTAAATTACAAATAAATAGTCACAAAATAATTATATTATATATGATAATTCTGACACACATGAAAGAGTTTCACCAAGTACATAAATGAACTTGTATCATACACACAGGAGACGAAGACAAAATTATTTTTCAAAGATCCAATAAGACAATATCTTATTTTGATACTTAACTTAAGGTCACAGGACTTTGAACCGCTACTGTTATGAAATTGAACCACCTTATAAACAGCTAAAAATCATTAGAACAATTCTCAAGTTTTTGGAGGAGAAACACCATAAGCATGATGCAAAATACAAAGAAGACGAAGAAAAAGAGTTATGTTCACAACTAGGCTCATAGAAGTCGCTATCCATATGCTTGACCTGACAATATTGCCCATGTTGGGTTTTTTTTTTTTTTTTTTAATTTTTATTTTAAATATTGATAAAACTGAATCGAAAGGTTAGGCAAAATATACTAGATCTTAAGATTATTTTTCTCTATCTTTCTTGTAATCTTTCAATTTCAATTTATGCATTTCGATTTCAAAAATATATAATTCGATTCTAGTTATTTTATTTTATGTAATCTGAATAACAATACTGACTTTCGAGGTCAGAGACAGAGCTATGCCATGGCCTAGGATGGCCATACCCCCCAATTTTTTTGAAAATTATACTATCACCCATAAATTTTAAGAATATTTTGATATGGCGTCCTAAGTTTTAAAAAAAATTATTTTATTTACCTCTATTTCAATAGTATTTTTACAATTTATATGGGATCACCCTTTTAATTTTCTGAAAAATTATTCTTTCGCTCATCTATTTCAAAAGGTGGTCTTGCAATACATAATTTTATATATTATGTAATACCATCAATTGTGTTGAGTTAATTTTATGTGTCATATGTTTAAATCACAAAAACAACCCCTCAAAAGTCCTTCCTAGTCCTAATCCAAACAACCCCTCAAAAGTCCACATCCAATTTTGCTTCCCTACACTGATTTCAGTCTTCAATAACCCCGCAAATTGGCGATTCACAGTACCCATGTCTGTTTAATGGTAGTTCTTATGGTTTTTGGGAATTAAGTTTTGTTCAAATCTGAGTTTTGGCCACCGAAGGTCACAGATTTTGGAAAAATCTGAAGTTGTGAAAGATTTAGGGAGAATTACAGCATAGTGGAACAGAGAAAAAAAATTACAAAAACATGTGGGTGATTCTGTGATGTGGTGCAAATATGCCTCCATGTTTGTATATATATATTTTTGTCTCAGTGGGGTGTAATTCCCCTAAAGATTTATCTTATTAGGATAGTTGTATTGTTTTGGCCCTCGGGATTGTTTCTTGAGCATCATTGTATCTATTTTTTTTTGTATAGAACTAAGGTTCTTACCTTAAATAAATAGGGTTGAGAAATGAAATGCACTACTAACTGGAAATACATTGTGCTAATACAACTTGTACTCTAGTCATGGACAATGGAGGACTGAATAAAAATTGCTGGTAGCAAAGTGTTTTCTTGATCTCTATTTTTACCATGTAGTTAGAATTTTTCTGGAATGAATTTGTCTGAAATATAACTGGTTATGAGAAGATTTTTGGGTATTTAATGACGTGTTTGCTATCAAATTATTTTTGGTTCATTTCACTTTCATTTGCTAAATTGTTTTCATTTTTTTGTATTTCATTCTTATACAATCACTTTTTTTTTTTTTTTTTCTATTTAATTATGAGGTTTCTGATTTCAATTTATATGATTCAATTGGAGACTGTCTATCTAATCGTACAAACTTAATACTCATCTTCTTACAAAAATGTATAATTTTACTGTTGGTATTTTTAATATAAATAAAATAAAATGAATAACATAAAACAATCTTGTTTTTAAATTGCTATAAAAAATACGAGACATGAAAGTAAATTACATCATTAGAATAGATTATAAGATATATTCCGAATAAAACAAATCACTAGAATAAAACAAATCACTAGAACAGATTACAGATTCCGAATAAAACAAAATTAGTAATAATGACAATTAAGATTAGAGCATGAGACAAAATTGAATTTGGAATACTAGGGGTGGACGCGGGTCGGTTGCGGCCACGAAACCTTTAATCCGCCATCCGTCCGCCAGATTGGCGGATTGGAGAAAATCAATCTGCATCCGTCCGCCAATCCGGCGGATGTGGATTGAGCGGATTGGCGGTTTGGCGGATGGATGCGAATCGGTTTGGCGGTTTGAAATTTTATAAATTTTCAACATAGTTTAACTTGTGCACTTCCTCCAAAAAAAAAAAAAAAAAAAAAGTATTACAGTCAATGACTTAAAAAAGTATTACAATTACTGCATGCCTCATCTAAAGAAAGAAAGTTTGAAACTTTAGAATATCACAATCATTGCATGCTTCATCCACATATTACAATCACAGTATGCCTCATCCATATAAAATATTACAATCTGTGATTCTTAAAATATAAAAATAATTCAAACCACCAAAACCATGAACAGAGTAATAGTAGAGATTGTATGTCTCTGTATTGTTACATTTATATATGTTTTTGAAAACAAAAACCAACCATCATATTATATTTTTTATTTATTACTTTTAGAGTTAGATTTAAAAACCAAAAAATATAGATAAATAATACGTTTATTTTTTTCAATTCAAAAAATATATTCAAGTTGAAAACTTTTTTTCAACAGAATATTTGAACTCTTTTTCAATTGAACACATAAACAAAATATTTAAACAAATTTAAAATACAAAGTCTTATAAATTACTAAGTGTGCTCGCGGTTTGGCGGTTCGGCGGTTCGGTTGCGGCCAAAGGAACCTCAAATTCGTCATCCATCCGCCAAATTGGCGGATTGGAGAAAATCAATCCGCAACCGTCCGCTCGTCATCACGCATCCGTCCAAAATGCGGCGGATCGGTTCGGTTCGTTCGGTTTTGGCGGATCGGTATATCCGCTGCTCACCCCTATGAAATACTGTAGGACAAAAGATAAGGGATATAAACTGAGACCCGTGTTTCACATGGTGTCTTTAAAATAGATTCACCGCCTCACCGGTAGTACTAGAGGTCTGCCGACATTTGTCTCTCAAGATACAACGATTGAACATCTGCTAGAGTAGCACTCACTAGAGCAGCTCTGGCAAATTGGAACTATTGTAGTACTCACTCTCTCTTTCTCTCTCTCTAATAGAACTAAAGAAGGAGACTAGCAAAAGAGAACAACAAAAACTTATGGAATTTTTGGTGTAAAAAACATCTCCGTTTTCATCTAAAAAATAATCGAACAAACCTAGGAGATGATGGCCTCTATTAATACAAGTAAGGGAGTCCCTAACCATGAAAACTATCATTAACGTGGCATCAATTGCCATTGACAAAAGCCATCAACTCTAGCCATTAGATAGGATTGTTCATAAAATCATTCGACCTGGTCAACTTGATTGACCCAGTTCGACCTAGAGGCTTATGGTCGGTTTCGCTGCTTCATCCAGTCGGAAATGGGATCTGTTCTGTCAAAAATCAAATTTTAGTTCGGATATCAGATTTAAAATATTTTATCCGATTAAAATTCGACCAACCAAATATTTATTTTTTGAAATAAAATTTGAATATCTCTTGTTTCTCCTCTGTTTACATGCCACTCTTTGATCAGAGAGCTTGTTTCAATTTTCCAAAACCTTTTTTCTTATCACTCTTTTCAACTTTCTAACTGTCATTATTATTTAAACTTTCATGATTTTATTCATTACTTCTATTAGAGCCTTCTCTCTCTCTCTCTCTCTCTCTCTCTCTCTCTCTCTCTCGCTCTTCTCAATAACTCATCTCTCTCTTCAATCTTGTCAAAAAGACATATAGGCTTTTTCTCTCTTTTTTTTTCTTCCTCTATATGAGATAGTAATGGTGGCGATGAGCTTCTGAAGAAGAACATGGCAGATGGTAAGGATGGCAGTCTCTCTCTCTCTCTCTCTCTCTCTCATGAAACTCTCATTCATTCTCTCCCTTCTGATCACCTTAGCCCAAAACTTTTATCTCATTCTCCCCACCTCTTTGATTTTCATCCACCAAAACCCTTGTAACCCAAAACCCTCATCATCTTCCTCATTCCCTTATGATTATGTTGAGTTGAGGAAGCTAGATGAGTTATAGTACCCACCGAAATCCAGCCGATTTTTTTACCACTCGAACCTATCAGTTTCAAAGTAATGTTGGGTCGAGTTTGGTTGATGAGTTCTTCAAATTGAAGCTATCGATTCAGGCGAAGGGCGACCACCAAATCAAATCTGATCTGGCCCGTGAACACCCCTACCATTAGGGATGGAGTTATAAAGATAAAAACTCCATATGCATTATATAAATATCATAATGTGTATATAATGCAGCAGTTTGAGAATTCAAATTAGATGGGTTGCAAAACAGATACGGATATTAGGCCACAAGCTGATCCAAGCCCAAGCACAAACCATCCTAATACAAAGACAACCTAGTCCAAGTCCAAGTCTACGATCCACAACCCAACTTGGTCCATAGTCTTGGCTCAAGCCCATATTTGAGACATCCATAACTCCCTACCTTTGGAAATTTTGGATGCTTAAAGTGCCCAAACTATTAGGCAAATCCTAGGATTTATATACTCATTAATGTTTTCAACATTAACCAATGTTGGATAGATGGCTTCTCACCTTCCCAAATCTCTTTCATTGATGCCTACTTTATAAGACAATTTCTCATTCAACACTCAATGGTTTCGGCTCGTTCCTTTTGTGTTATAACCTTCTCGCTTAAGAGAATACAAACCAACTTGGACCCAACTCAACTAGTGGTTGGGTTCCACTTTAATTTTGCATTAAAGTTGCCAAAAAATCATTGTTTTTCAATAATCCTCCACATGAATAAAATTGGCTGAATAAACAAAGAACGGGAGACAACAAAGACTCGACGAGAGAGTACCACGAAAAATCCTTGCATCGAGAAGGTAGCTTTTGGCTTTGAACCTCTCCTAGTGAAACCCTATCAAATTTACTAGTTGATTGGTGAACACAATGTCTTGAATTGATCTATCGTTGGTGTAAACTGAGACAACAAACTTCACACATGAACTTCTCCTACCATAGTCCAGTTCTCACTGTTGTGTTCATTTTGGCCTTGAACACTCGCTTGGTTCAATGAGTGATTTAAAGAACTTGGCTTCATCAATTCTTATAGAAGCGGCCCCACTTTGCACTTACATAGGTGACCTCCTGAGATATCATGCTATACCCTCCTCGACATATCAATGCATACAGGTCATTAAAAGCATTAGCTTAATCTTTTACCCCACAGATATCACTGTATATAGGAATGAGCTTGAGGATTTACCTCGTTAGTGACTCACCTATGTTATACGCAATTAGGTTGTCCCTTTGAACCTAGATCTTGATATCTCTAGTCAACTAGATTAGGTTTTCCATTATGGTAACAATTTTTGATAGAGGTCTCAGCCTCATTCCCTTTAACTAACTTTCTGTTAACCCTCGGGTTAGCAGATCTGCAATATTATTGTAAGACTTTATATAGTCTATCGTGACAATCCCACTAAAGAGTAGTCATCGAATGGAATCTTTTCTTCGGTGAATATGTCTATACTTTCTATTATACATATTACTTTGTGCCCTACCAATAACTGATTGGTTGTCGCAATGTATACAAATTGCTACCACAAGTTTCCGACCAACACGGAATATCCTCAATGACATGGTGGAGCCATTCGGCTTCTTCCGAATCCACTTTGATCTAGTGATACACATCTACTTGGAAGATTTCCAAGACAGACAGCACCTCCAATTAGTGAAAACATATTCACTAATGGATCTATAATCTTTACATCAGATATCCAATTTATGTCACTGTACCTTTCTAGTACAGCTGGATATCGAGTGTAATGCAGCCCATAATCCCAACTATACCGCAAGTACCGCAGTACCCGCACAATCACCTTCTAATGATCAACATTGAGATTACTTGTGTATCTACTTAGCCTGTTGACTAAGTAGGCTATATTCGGCCTTATACAACTCATGAGATACTTAAACTTCCTATGATTCAATAATATTCCGTTATTCTTGGTCAAATAAAGACTAAAGTCTACCAAATTCTTTGACACACTTGTATCTGACTTATACCACTCAAGACTCTTATCAAAGTAATGAGGCTGAGGAATTATAACACCATCAAATATTTTGGAAATCTTAATTCCAAGATATATATATATATATATATCTGCAATGCCTATGTCAAACTTAAAGTTCAACATCTTTTTGGTAGTTTTGACGATCTCTTCAATATTACCAACAATGAGTATGCCATCAACATATAGACACAAAATGACATATCATTTGTCAGTGTCTTTGACATAAATGCATTTGTCAATACCAGTTGATTTAAAACCCACTTGACAACATTGTGTTGTCAAATTTCACATACCATTGTTTTGGTACTTGTTTCAAATCATATAACGATTTGTCAAGCTTACAAACTTTCCTCGACCTCGAAATGAAAGACCCTTTGGGTTATTCCATGTAGATTTCTTTAGGAAAGCCATCTTAACATCTATTTGACGTATCTCTAGATTCTGCAAAACTACGATCACAATCACCGTAATTGGTGAATACGTATCAAAGTAATCCATGCCTTCTCTTTGTCGGTATCCTTTGATAAAAGCCTAACCGATTGACTTTCATTCACTTGCATTCCAAGACTTACTACCTATCCCCAAGTAGGACTCTACAAAATAGAGCCAATTTAATAACTTCTTTCTAGAAAAATCACAGCTTCTACGGAACTTTGGGCCTCACTTGCTACTAAATAGGTTTAAGAAGTTTAGACTGAAGGACTTTAAAGTCCTAGCCTTTTTACTTCTTCTAGGCTCATCTCTTGATTAGCGTCACCAGTTTGCTTAATGGAACTCAACCCCCCATTCTTGGGTTCAGTATAGACACATGTTTTCAAAGAAAATCGCTTCCTTGACTCCAAGATGGAATTCTTGTGTATATCTAAATTTCCAGTTTTTTTCACAAGAAACCAACGATATGCACAACTAATCTATGCATAACCAAAGAACACATAGTCAACGAATTTTAAGTCTATCCTAACCCACTTTGGTGTAGGTGTAGACACCGCATTCTAATGGACCCTAAGATTTTGGTCGGTTGTAAGCCTCCCGATGATTAAATGGTAATTACTTCATCGTTAGAATGTTTAAAGTTGTTTAGAGTTATTTTATAAACCTGTTTTGACCAAAAATCAAGTTTTTGCAAAAATGACCATTTTACCCCTTGACCCATTTTAAGCCAAAAACTAACTTTTTAACCCTAAGAAAGAGAGAGGCTCGATTGTACTTTGATTGAATATATTTTTTAAAATTACTGACCGACTTTGTCAAAAACATTGTTCGAAAGCAATTTGGGCTTACTTGGGCCACAAGCAAGCCAAAGGGCATAGGACCCTACACTTGTACATGCATGCATAGCATGTGTACTAAGGCAACAATGTGAGTGTGCACAATGGTTGTGCGTGCGCACATCCAAGCATGACAAAATTAGTTTTGATAACTCAATCTTGGTGCATTTCTGGTGGAAAGTGGAAGAGAAAGCGACGGGTTGCCCTAGCTTGCCCCCTCTCCCCACACCTCTCAGTGCCTATATAAGCACCATTTTGCCCTCCCTTTCAAGAGGTTAAGATATTGAGCTATTTTATGAGCATTTGAGAACAAAACACCCACTTTCTCTCACTCCTTTGCAATAGCTCCGAAAATACCCTACCTATAGCAACTCTAGATCTCTGAAAGTACCCTAAGGCTTAAAGAACTCGAACACATTCAAAACCTTTGCTTGAGGAGGGCTTGCAAGCAAGAAAACTAAGGCTGTGTTTGGTAAGACTTTCTAAACTCCATTCCACCCCTTGGTTTGAGTGTGGTGTTTGGTTACAGTTTTCAAAAATTGATTCCACACCCACTTTGAAAACGCGTCTACCCGGTCATCCTCCCGGACGTCCCCCTAGATGACCGGAACAATGTTTGTGTTTGGTTATAAGTTGTAAGTTTTTTAATCAAATAACTTTTCTAATTTCAAAAACTCAACTCCCTCCAAAACTCAATTCAAAATTCTTTTCAAAACTCATAACCAAACAAATTTTCTCTTTTCAAATCATAATTCCAAAACTCACAAACTCAAAATGTAACTCTATTATCAAATCATAATTCTAAAACTATATAAAATACTACCTAAGGTTTTCTTGCACTTTTCTTGGTATATTCATTGGTTTAAGCAAACTAGCGAGTAAGCTCTCTCTTTTTTCATTTTTTTAAAATTTTATTTATTTCAGTACCTATTTTGTTTTGTTTATTAGTTTTTATTCATGTTAGGTTGTTAGCTTATCATCTCATTTATGTACTTTATTAGTTTTGTCATCTTTTCGATTATTTGCACATGTTCTTCTCTCTATCTTGTTAGAACAACATGTTTTTAGTAGGGCTAGGCATAGGGTTATCTGAATTGCCCAACCTGAACTGATCCGCATACAAATGAGCGGTTTCGCAGACATAATGCGGCGGATATGGTTTGGAATATGACATTATTGCGGGTTACGGGCGGGTTACAGTTTTTACCTGCACCCGCAAGAACCTGCCGCACTATAAACTTTTTTTTTTTTTTTAAATTTTTAAACCTGGACTGTTGATTTCATTCATCCTATCCTTGATGGAGTTTGCGAGTTTGCAAATGTTTTTATTTTATTTAATGGGTTTGAATTGGATGAAGTTTGACAATAATTTATTATTATTTTATTATTGCATTTTGGATGAATGTAAAAGTTAATGAAGAATTACTTTTAGGTAAATTTAGGATTTTGAATGATTTTACTTTAATTGTATTGTTGGGTAGTAAATGATTTTGATGATTTAGTTTAGGAGTTTAAAAAATGTGCTTGTGTTAATTTATGATTTTATTTAAAAGTTTAGGATTTTGAATGATTTGCTTGTCGAGTTTGTTGTGTTTTTAATTTTATAAATTTTGATTCGTTAATTATTAATGTTAAGCATTTTAGAAAATGGGAGGAAAATGACCCAAAATAAATATTTACAAAACAGGAAAAAAAAGCCCAAAAAAAATTTAAAAAAAAAAAAGTCAAATTCACAAACCGCCCGCACATCCGCGAACCCTAGCCGCACAAACCATAACCCGCACTATGGATGGTTGCAGGTTCAATTTTCCTCAAACCGCACATATGCGGGTTGGTCTAAACCGCAAGTCGAACCGTCCAAAACTGAACCCCGAGCACCCCTAATTTTTAGGTTTTATTTAATCATGTAATGTTCACGCGCAAGCCCAGTTTGATCATTATGTAGTATTAGCTTGTTTTTGCTTTTTTTTTTCATTTTATTATTATTATTTTTTTACTTGTTTGTTGTTTTTCTTGCATAGTAATCATGTTAGTAGCCATAAACTGGGTTTAGAATTGCATTTTGTATGTGTTAGTTGCATGATTAGGTCATGTTTATTTCAAGTATTGCATGTAAGATGCGTTAGTGGGCGTCCAGGTAAGTTTCTGTCTTCCTCCTTGGCATGTGCTTGCTATTTGCTTTGTTTTTCAATTATGCAAGTCTATATGCTTTTTATAGGCAGAATTGTGTGTTTTGTATGTTTTTATGAATAGTGTATATTTTAGTTCGTGTTTAAGGCCATGAATTGTCAAAAATCCCCTTTTAATGAAAAATTATTATTTTTATTTATAAAGACATGGCTTTATTCATTCAATCTAAAATAAATGATATTCATTTTTACTCCAATCACATAGTTTTAGGGCTTAAAATGAATTTACGTGAATAATTAACTATTAAAATCAGAAAATAGAAAGTGAGTAGAGGTCAATCTTCAGATTGGGCAAGAGGGGGTGCTATCACTCAATGACCTTCCTCTCTTGTATATAAGAGTAACTTCTAGAAAAAAAAAAAAAAAAATTCCAATTTAAGTAGAGCCTTAGAGATTATAGAAGGTGTTTGATTGGTTGATAATCTTTAAGTCATTGACTTTGGGGAGAATATCAAATTTTATGGAAAGATTGTAGATAAGGAGGTGGTGAACAAGTCTTCCATTTTGAATAAAATTCCAGTTCTCCTAAAAGATATTTGATTAGAAGACAATTGTTTGATTAGATACTTGGAATAAAATCCAAAGCTCCTTGGGAGCAAAGAATTTTGAAAAAAAAAAAAAAATCCGAGTAGAATTTTGAAAATTATGAAAAGTTTTTTTATTAGACGAAAATCTTTAAAATATTGACTCTAGAGGGAATTTTGATTTTATAGAAAAGTGTTAGACAATGAGGTAATGACCGAATCTTTCACTTTGAAATAAAATTTTGAATTTCTTTATAAGGCATCTGACTAGAAGATAATTGTTTGATTGATTTCTTGGAATAAAATCCGAAATTCCTTAGAAAGTTTTGAAATAAAATTTGAGTATAATTAAGAAATTATGGAAAGTGTTTTTAATCGAATAAAAATCCTTGAGCTACTGACTTTGGAGGAATCTTGATTTCATTAGAAAAATGGTTGGTATGGAAGTGATGACCAAGTCTGCCATTTTGAGTAAAATTCTAATTCATCTATGAGATATTTAGCTAAGAGGTGATTATTTGATTGAGTGCTTGGAATAAAATCTGAACTCCTCAAAAATTTTCATAAAAAAAATAAAATAAGGAGGGCTTTATTTTGAAAAATGACTTTGAAAAAAAAAATAAAAAATAGAAGTTGTAATTTGGTCATATGCTTTTAAAATGAAAATGGGACATTCTTCTTTGATAAGCAGTAAATAATGAGAAAGCAATTGTTTGATTGATCGTTCTAATAAGAATTCTAAAAATTTCTCAAACTTTCTTGATTGGGAAACCACAACCTAATTGATGGTGTTGATGATTTTGAGAATCCATGGTAAGTCTTGATTAGAATTTGACTAGGTCCATTCACCTATTCTCAAGTTTGTTGCAACCATCACTCATAGAAAGGAAGTTTCCCAAGCTAAGTAAGCCAGACTCAATCGGTTATCTCTTACTCTAGATCTAGTTGACGGAAAGCCATATCAGTTTCACTCAAGTAACCAGAACAGAAGATCCGCAAGCCCAAGCCCAAGCTCGCTTAGATAGTTCGATCCAATTCAGAATTAGTGAATACAAAATAGGCCAACTGGTATTTGTTAGCTCCTCCTAGCTCAAAGCACTTCAGGTTTCCGAGTCCAGAACCATAAATCTCAATGGCCTAAGCCCAAGAGTTGACAAATTTGATCCGTGCACTTCAAAGGTCCGTGGATACACTATCTGTGACCGTGGATACCCAAGCCCAAACTTTGAACCAGCTGCAAGCTCAAGCAATCGCACTACTGCCACTATTGCCGAAGCCCCAACAAGTTCTTAGGGAGGAAGTACTAGTTGTCCTCATTCGACCCCTGGATCAACCAAAGCATGAGCCTAAGATTGAAGTGCCAAACCTCGACATCAATGTTGACAGAATAGCCAAACTAGAGAAAGCAATGAAAAAGACTAAGGCTCCTAACTTCATTTCAGACCTAGATGCTGGTTTAGGGGAAATAGCCATCTGTCTCCCTGAGAAGTTCAAAATGCCACACATAGATAGGTTTTAGGGCTCAGGAGACCCCATGGTGCATGTCCAACTTTTTGCTGACATTTTGAGGCCCATTGAATGCACCCGCCAACAAACCTTGTCTCTACTTGGCCAAACCTTGTCTGGAGTGGCAACCAACTGGTACGCGAAGCTTGATAATGAGATAAAACAGAAATGGGATTGATGTAGGCTGAAAGGTACCACATTGAGGCTGCTTAAGTTACATTTATAGTCTTTGAATTTTGTTTATTTGGCAAAGATGATGTATTTTGTGCACTTGTATAGATTTGGTAGGCAACACGCAAATTCAGGCGAAAAGTGGCACAAAAGCAGATTCTCCGAGCAAGTACTAAAAATTCTTGACTTGCCATCTCACTGCACGTGTAGCCCATCACCGCTCGAGTGAAAATTATGGGTGCTCGAGCGGCCCACCTAGGGATACGTGCCCGAAATTTTGAGCTCGTTTTACTGAGAATAAAAAGAAAAAAGATAGGTTGCTCCGGGGTTCCGAAATATTGTCAAAAAGAAGAAGAGGCTAGGGTTTGAAAAGCAGGATTCGAAGCTTCAAGAAAATCTTCTATGGTGGTGCCCTCTTCCTCTACCTCTTCCTACTCCTCCATGAGTGGCTAGTTCTTCTATTTCTAGCGTTTTGATGAAACCCTAGCCAAGTAAATAGGGTTTTCTTTTTGATTTTTGATTATGTAATGGTTTGAACAAGTTGTATGGAATTCAAGAAATTTTTACATATATTTTCCATTATTTCTTCAAGTATTCTCCTTTTTGTGATTGTTGAATGCTTTCCATGCAATGGTTTTTTGTTCTGTCATATTGAGGGTATAAGACGAGCCATACTACGAGGGACGAGTCGTTTTGATACCCTAGTTTAGAGCGAATGACTCCACCCTGCATTTGTGGAGTTTGGACCTTGAACTAGAAAGGACTCTTAGGAACCTTAGAGCCTCTTCCTGTGTTCCTAGGCTTGAATATCCATATCCATATTTAGAACCATTAGAGATGGCGAACCCGAATTTCCCGAATGGGCCTAACCGGACCCTTAAGGATTACTTCACCCCCATTGCATATACATCACCATCATGCATTCAGTTACCCGACACCACCACTGTGCATTATGAGATTAAGTCTAGCACCATCCAAATGTTCCCATCATTCCATGGACTAGCTCATGATGACCCTTACAAACATCTGCATGAATTTTTGGAAATTTGTTCTACAATGAAGATCCAAAATTTCACCAATGAGGCCTTAATGTTGCGATTGTTCCCATTTTCATTGAAGGACAAAGCCAAACATTGGCTGAACTCTTTACCTGCTAATTCTATCACAACATGGGACCAATTATAGAAGAAGTTTTTAGAGAAGTACTTTCCCATTGGTAAGACCAACTAGCTTAGGGGAGTCGTCACCAATTTTGCCCAAATTGATGGCGATAAATTTCATGAAACATGGGAAAGACTTCGTGACCTTCTCCAACAGTGTCCCCACCACCAAGTGCCTAATTGGTATCTTGTTCAGACTTTTTACTATGGCTTAACTAAGCCTCACCTCCAAATGGTGGATTCTTCTTGTGGTGGGACATTCATGTTAAAGAATGACGCCGAGGCATGGAAACTATTTGAGAACTTAAGTGATAATTCCCTTCACCATGCTTTTGCAGCCTGGCAAGTCCAACAACTTGTAGTTGGAGCCCCGAAAAGATGGGGCATTTATGAGGTAGGGCACAATGTAGAGTTAGCTCAACAAATAGAGGCATTGTCTCGTAAAATGGACCAATTATTAGCTTCAGGACATGCCTATACACCACAAGTTTAACCTCAATTTCAAGAGGCATGTGTTATTGGTGCGAGCCCTATTCATGACTTGAGTGAGTGCCCTTCGGCATCACAATTTCCGGAGTTAGTTCAAGAGCATGTGAATATGGCTCAAGGATTCTCCAAATCGGGTAATGACCCATATTCTAACACATACAAATCTGGATGGAGAAATCACCCTAATTTTTTATGGAGACCTCCTTCACAAGGCACTTCTTACAACCCTCCACCACCAAGGTAGAATTTTAATAATTTTGCCAACCAATCTTCTTATTACCCACCACAACCTTACCAGCAACCACAACCCCCGCTTATTTCTCAAGGCAACTCAGCCTTTGAGACTCAGGTGTTAGAAGTTCTTTCAAAGCTTAAGCGGTTAGCACTAGTAGTTCACTCCCACATTCACTCCATTGCCAAGCTAGAGGCCCAATTAGGTCAAATGGATAATAACATGAATAGGAGAGAGGAGGGGAAATTACCGAGTCAGACTGTGGCTAACCCTAAGGGTCAATATGGGGTAGAGCGGTCGAGGGGGAATGGAAAGCACCATGAACAGGTGCAAAAAGTAGGAGGGAGTTGGAGCCTCATCCAGTTGCGTCTGATGCAACTAAGGCTAAGAAGGATGACCATGGTGGTGAACACAATGAGAGCAAGGGTGAGGGAGAAACACATAAGGGGGATGACTTAGTCCCTAGTACTTCACATGAGTCTAAGGCACCATATGTGCCTAAGGCACCCTTTCCCCAATGCCTTGATACACCGTGTAGACACCCCATTTTGACCGACCCTAAGACTTGGGCACTTTATTTTGATCACCCTCATCAGAAAAATAAAATTGAAATATTAAATTCCAAACCTCACCCATTTTGGCCATCACTAATATTTTGATAATTTGTAGTGTTTTATAATTTTATGTGTGTGTATTAAATTAAGTGTGTACATATCTTTTAAGTGTGTTTTATATAAGTTGATAATTATTTTTAAAACAAAAGAAAAAAAAATAATAATTTGAAAACAAAAAAAAAATATATATATATATAATAAATAAATAATATAAAAAAAAGAAGAAAATAATGAAACAAAAAAATAGAAAAATAAAAAAGAAAAAAAGAAAATGGGGCGGTGGCTTTTATGGTGGAGGAATAAGTGGAGAGGAAGTGGGTGTGAAAAAAATGTAAAAGAAAAGAAAATCAAAAAAAAAAAAGAGATTGTGGAGAAGGCACTGAGGGGGTGGGATTGGTTTTAAAAAGAAAAGGGGTGAAGGAGAGAAACACACGGGCTTGAGGGGAGAGGAAGGAGCACTCACACACAGATTTTGTTTTGAGAGAAAGACACATACACACAGTTACATGATTCACACCACATACACAGCTTCGGGGGAGAGGCCATGAAGAAAAGAAAGAAAAAAAACTAAGACCCATCTCTCTCTCTCTCTCGGTTCAATTCTGTGTTAGCTGTGTTCTATACAATCTCTGTATTTATATATATAAATCTTGGTGAATTCTGGGAAAAACAAGAGTGTTCTTGTTCAGCTCTCTCTCTCCCCGACACACAGCAGCACCCACGGGAAGCTCACAGATGAGATCATACACACACACACACCTCGCCCATGCACCACCACACACGCCTCTCTCTCAGCTCTCTCACTCCCTCACCTCTCTCTCTAAGACCACCCACCATTTCACCATGCATGCATACACCTTCGGCACCTCACTCTCACCAACACACGGCTCTCTCACTCCCTCACCTCTCTCTCTAAGACCACCCACCATTTCACCATGCATGCATACACCTTCGATACCCACATGCACAGACCAGACCCACGGCACTCTCTCTCTCTCTCTCTCTCTCTCTCGACTTAAAGAGAGAAAAGGTGGTAGCTGGCGTGCCTTGCCTGCCAAAGCTGGGCTGCAGAAATGTGGGGAGAGTTGTAGACTGAGGAAATTTGCACATCATCCAATAGTGACTTCCCTATAAGCCATGCTAGTCAGATTTCAAATCCGTTCCTTGGTTTGCCGCTTGAATCTAGAAAATGTGAATCATGCGATGTCGCGGAACCCGGGACATGCGAAAAGGAGTGACATGTGCCAGTGATGAAGTCTTTTATTTTATTTTTATTTTGAGTGTTTTGTGAGGTTTTATTTTATTTCATTATTTCTCCCTCCTCCCTCATTTGGATCTGTAATATTCAACGTGTTGTAATAATTCCCCCACCCCGCTTCTTTCTATCCCATTCTTTTATCGCTTTCCCTAACTGTGTGTATGTATATATCTTGACATGTCATGCATATCCCTGCTTTACATCCATGATCCATGCATAAGATTTGGCTCAATTTGCATTCTTTATGCTTTCATTGATTATCCCATAATTTTGTGCGCCATCACATGTTTTGCAATGTTTCACATGCCATATTCTAGAAGCCAAATCTTTAGTGCATCTCATGAGTGAATTGCATTAGGATTCTGTATATAAGATCATGCATATTTTACTAACTTTTGTTTTGTAGATGTTCGAGGGACGTCGGTCAATCTGTGAGTTTTTATGCTTTAGCATCCCATTAGTGTGTGATTTTCTTATTATGTTTAGCATCCTACCATGTGGCTATTTGCTTAAGTGATATAACTGTTTGAATGCCTGTGGATGAAGGCTTGTTGCTTAAATTGGAATGATTCAAAGATTGTACGCTTTAAGCCCACTTGATGGTGGCAAAATCAAATCGTTTTCAAAACAAACATGAGATTGAATTGTTCCAATTTGAGCAAACTAGTCTATACTTGTATGCTTCACATAGTAAATTTTAGGATTTATTAAATAATCAGAACATGGACATATAAAGAAAATAAAAGTCATATCATGGTTTAGTAGAGGCCGATCTTTTGATCGGGTGAGTGGGGGTGCTCATTATTGACCTTCCCCTCTCATACCTAAGGTTCCGAGCCAAGCATCCTTGGTTACGACGAACAGTGGCCTTGGCGCCGAGTCATGGGTTTCCTAATTTCCCAAAATATTAGGTGGCGACTCTGAGATCTGATGACGCAGTCCATTTTTGACAAAATTGCAATAAAATGGATTTTCAATAAAAGTTGCCAAATCTGGACTCTCATCTACGTTTCACATTGCACTCGTGAGACATTGAGATCAAAGAGATCTCGGGAGTCCGAACTGTTTAATGCGCGCGGGTACCCTCCCGGGCATGTTACACACCGTCCTTTTTAATAAGAAGGCGGCATCTATGGAAGCGATGAAGGAGGTTTTTAAATAGGTTAAAATTAACCTCCCCTTGTTGGAGGCTGTGGGAGCCGAATTTCCTTGGATCAATAGAGACGAATGGACCAGTCTGGTCCAGAACATAACCTCTATTCGGCATTGATCCTAGTCAGTTGAAGAGCCGAATAAAATAGCCGGCATTTGGAGCAGTAGAACAAAGGCCGAGTAGAAGTACATGTAAAGGATCAGGGATGGGCTAGGCCCTAAGGCCCAAAGAGAATACTATAAATACAGGATCTTCAGTCAGAGAAAAGTATGTGAGAACTAGAAAATTTAACTTAAGATACACGTATTCAAGAGAGTATACACTAACTTATCCGTCGGAGTGCTAATTCCGGCACCCCCGACCGGAGTGTTCATTCCTTTTCAGGTGATTAGCTAAGGATCACGGGTGTCCTCCAGGATTGGAAGAGTATTTCCAAACCACCTCCTCACAATTGGCGCCGTCTGTGGGAATACTCAAATACATCCATGGCGGGCGTAACGGAAGACCTTTCGATAGTCACTGATGAAACCACGTAGAGAGATGACCTCACTCCAACAAACATGCTTGGACTGGAGACTATTCCCGCAAGACGCGCTTTGAACTTCGCCTCACCCTCGACTTCAGAGCATGAGACAATGCAAGCGATCATGGAACAAGCAAAGCAAAACGAACAGAGATTGGAGAACATGATCGCTAAGAACGAGCGTCTCTGTCAGGATTTGACCTTGGAAGTGGCGAAGTCCAAACAAGCTGTATGCCAAGATCCGGAACGACCTCTGAGGGCAGGTGGTCGACGACCTCGAGCCCGACAACAAGACACTGATAGCGACTCCGACTCATTATCCCTGGAGCCCAAGAAGAAGGGATGACCCGAAACTTCCAGTTCCTTTGAAGATAGTCCATGTATGAGGCATAAGCGAAGAAGAAACAGTTCAGATGAAGAAGACCAGCATGATCCCTTTGTGCGACGGATCGCGTGCGACGGTTCTGCCCAAAAAGTTCAAAGCTCCGTCGTTCACTCTCTATGATGGAAAATCAGACCCCACCGATCACATCCGTCACTACAAGCAAGCCATGACATTGCATGCAGATGACGAGGCTCTTATGTGCAGAATATTTCCGAGCAGTTTAAGACCACTGGCTGTCAGGTGGTATTATAAACTGGACCCGGCTTCGATCAAAAGCTTCCACCAACTCCAAAAATCCTTTAGGGCAAGATTTATCACTAATGAGGTCCAGCCAAAGCAAGTCGATTCCCTCTGGGCAATGTAGATTCAACCAGGCGAAACCCTTCGTGCGTATTCAGCACGGTATTGGGAGTGTTTTAATCTGGTAGATGACGCTTGCAATGACTCCATGGCCATTACCGCCTTCAAGATGGGCTTACATCCCGACAGTGCCCTCCGCAGCTCTTTGACCAGACGGCCTCCCAAAATGGTCTGGTCGTTGATGAAGAAAGTTGAAGAATACTGCAAAGTGAAAGATGACGCCTTGCGGGTTAAAGCCGGAAACACAGCCAACAAGACGGCTCCTTCTGAAATTGCTCAGCCAATAAATTCTGTACCACCTCAGAGCCCTGAACCACGACATCGGGCCAAACGAGACAAGAGACGGGATTCTCGCCGATTGAGCGACCAATGCTCTAGCCGAGCAAATGAACAACTGCAAGTTGACAGCAGGCGAACGAGGCGCGCCGACAAGAAATATACGGAGTGGACAGAGCCGATCATCGCAGTAATGTCCAAAGTTCAACACCTTCCGTTCTTCAAATGGCCATCCAAAATGGTGGGACCTCCCGACACAAGAAGACGGGATAGACGGTGTGAGTATCACAAGGACCATGGCCATGATACTGAGAGTTGTTATGCATTGAAGGATCACTTGGAGGAGTTGGTACAAGATGGTCGGCTACAACAGTACGTCCGAAAAGACAACTCAACCAAAGCAATAGCCTTAAGACAGGATTCCCCTCCACTCGGCGTGATCCACATGACGTACAACCTGCCAATGTCATCTGCGGTGCATACGATTCAGTCGAATCCCGACCCTCAAAATCAACTCACTCTGGCTAAACGGCCCCATGAAGCTGCGAGCATTGCTTTCAATGATTCAGATTTGGCCGGAGTGACACTTCCCCACATTGATCCCTTGGTAATTGAATTACGCGTAAACCGATTCACAGTTGAGCCCGTACTCATTGATCCGGGGAGCACATCGGAAGTTATGTACTACAAGATATTCACCAAACTCGGCTTCTCTGAATCGGAACTCTCTCCGGCCCCTTATCCACTATTCGGCTTCAACGCCAATCCTGAATACCTGTTAGGGAAAATCACACTACCCGTTCGAGCGGGCTCCCGAACAGTGGATGTGGAATTCTTGGTCGTCAACCTACCATTGCCGTACAATCTCATCATGGGGCGAACTTGGTTGCATACTATGCAGGTCGTGCCAAGCACCTATCATCAGCTGCTACGCTTCCCAACAGAACGCGGCATTGAGCAAATCCGTGGCTCGCAGAAGTCGGCGCAAGCATGCTATCTCCTTGCTGGAAAGACACCAAAAGAGTTGCAAGTGAATTCCATTGAGGTGCCGGATCGGGAGAGCCTCGATGATGTTGGGCGGCTCCCAAGTGAAAAGGCCACGGAAGGCCTAGATCGAGTTGAAATCAACGGAAGCCCGTCGGCTCCTTGAATCAAGCCGACAGACAGCAGCTAATTTCTTTCCTGCTCAGCAACCTTAATGTTTTTACGTGGACTCCATATGAGATGCCGAGTATAGATCCGTCTGTTCCCAGCACCGTTTGAATGTTGACCCTAAATGCAAGCCGATCATTCAGAAAAGCCGGTGGTCAGCCGCAGAGCACACTGCCGCCGTTGTTGAGGAGGTTGACAGGTTGCTTGACGCCGGGGCAATCAGGGAAGTGACCTACCCTACATGGCTCTCTAATACAGTGGTTGTGAAGAAGAAAAATGGGACTTGGCGAGTGTGCGTCGATTTCACGGACCTAAACAAAGCTTGCCCCAAGGATTGTTTTCCCCTACCCAGAATTGACCAACTTGTAGATGCGACGGCACGCCATCAGCGTATGAGCTTCCTCGATGCTTACAGAGGCTACCATCAAATCACCATGCATCCGGAGGACCAAGACAAAACTGCATTCCTCACCCCAAGAGGAACCTACTGCTACAAGGTTATGCCTTTTGGGCTGAAGAATACAGGGGCAACTTACCAAAGACTGGTCACTGCCATGTTCAAGGAACAACTCGGCCACACTATGGAAGTGTACATTGACGATATGGTGGTCAAGTCCAAGGAAGAGTAGAATCATATAGCCGACCTGGAAGAGACATTCGGCATTCTACACAAATATAGAATGAAGCTGAACGCTTCCAAATGTGCGTTTGGGATCGGCTCTGGCAAATTCTTGGGTTACATTGTCAACCACCGAGGAATCGAAGCCAACCCAAGGCAAATCACAGCAATCCTAGAACTCGGCTCCCCTCGATCGGTCAAGGAAGTTCAGAAGTTAATGGGGATGGCCGCCGCGCTCAACAGGTTCATCAGTCGTTCCATGGACCGCTGCCGACAGTTCTTTCATTCACTACGGTAGGGCAAGGCTTTTGAATGGTCCGCCGAGTGCGAAGCTGCTTTCAACGGCCTCAAGACCTACCTCCGATCAGTTCCACTCTTGACAACGCCTTCGGTCGGTGATTCGCTCATTTTGTATCTGGCAGTTTCCGACCGGGCCGTCAGCGCCATACTGATAAAGGAAGAACTGGGGGAGCAGCGGCCAGTGTATTATGTGAGCAAGGCAATGGTTGACGCCGAAACACGCTACCTTCCATTGGAAAAACTCATTATGGCCCTTGTCATGGCGGCAAGAAAACTGATGCATTACTTCGAGGGGCATATCATCGGGGTGCTAACAGATTACCCCCTCCGATCAATACTACGAAGTGCAGAAGCATCAAGACGCGTTTCAAAGTGGGCTCTTGAACTCGGCCAGTGCGATATTCAGTTTCTACCTAGAACCTCAATCAAGGGACAGGTGCTTGCCGACTTTGTGGCCGAATTCACTAGGGGTCTTGCCAACTTCAAGTCTGATGAAATTCAACCTAAGCCGAACTGGAGAATTTATGTTGGGGACATTTGGCAGTTGTACTGTGATGAATCATCCAATCAACGAGGCAGTGGAGCCGAAGTAGTAATCATGGCTCCCGATGGCACAATAATTGAGCAGGCCGTCAAGCTCGGTTTCGAAGCATCAAATAACGAAGCGAATACGAAGCCCTTCTAACCGGTTTGTGTAATGCACATCTTCTGGGAGCTCGGCGTTTGCTTGTATTTTGCGATTCAAAACTGGTGATCAATCAGCTAAAGGGGGAGTACGCGTCAAGAAATGACCGTATGGCAGCCTACATGAAAACGGCTAACTCCTTGCTGGCAAAATTTGACCATCATGAATTGAATCAGATAACACGTGACCAGAACACACATGCAGATGCCCTGGCTTGCCTAGCCTCCGCCATTAACTCAGAAATTAAACGGACCATCGAAGTAGGTTTCATCCCGGAGCCGAGCATTGGCCCTTCGGAGGAAGTTCAGGTCAATGTTATAGAATTTGGTCCGAGTTGGATGGATCCCATTGCTGTATTCCTATCTTCTGAACAGCTCCCAGAGAACAAGAAAGAAGCGCACAAGCTACGAAACAAAGCCCTGCGATACTACTTGGATCCGCAAGGAAAGCTTTACAAAAAATCCCTTTTTTGGTCCATACTTGGAATGCGTGCATCCGGACAAAGTCGAAGAGCTTCTGACTGAAATACATGAAGGCAGTTGTGGCGCCCATTTTGGCGGGCACTCTTTGCTCATCGAGCCGTGACACAGGGGTATTACTGGCCGACAATGAGAGCCGATGCTGAATGTTACGTGAAAAAATGTGAACAGTGCCAGAAATTCTCTCATTTGACCCACCTGCCTGTTGAAGAGTTAAGCTCCATAACCAATCCTTGGCCGTTCGCCCAATGGGGACTTGACATCGTCGGACCACTGCCTCGTGCCCCGGGTAACAAGCGATTTTTGATTGTCGCCACAGATTATTTTACAAAATGGGTAGAAACGGAGGCACTAATGCACATCCGAGATACCGACATGAAGCGTTTCATTTGGAGAAATATCATAACACGATTCGGCATTCCAAGAGCACTCATTTCAGACAACGGCACCCAGTTTGATTGTGGCGTCTATCGAGAGCTGTGCAGCAAGTATGGTATCCGGCCTTACTTTTCCACGCCGGCTTATCCTCAAAGCAATGGTCAAGCTGAAGCCTCTAACAAATCCATCTTAGACGGCATCAAGAAAAGGCTGAAGAAAGCTAAAGGCAAATGGGTCGAAGAAATGCCGAGTGTGTTGTGGGCTCATCGAACTACGCCGAGGCGATCTACTGGGGAAATGCCGTTTGCTCATCGAAAGTTTTTGATATGGGCCAAAATGACATGATGCTGGCCTTGGATTTGATTCTGATTGAAGAACGAAGAGACTCTGCCCTTGCATCCATGGCGCGGTATCAGCAGTAGCTTGCTAAGTCGTATAATCAACATGTTCAGCAGCGCCACTACGTACCAGGAGAGTTGGTTCTGAAGAAAGTACTCCCAGCTGCCAGGAAACCGGCTGATGGAAAATTGGGTCTTAACTGGGACGGCCCCTATCAGGTTGATTCGATCGCGGGAGTAGGGGCATATCGGCTCAAAGACATGTCTGGAAGGAGTCTGCCACAACCTTGGAATTCAACGCACTTGCGCAAATTCTATCATTAAACCCGACCTGTGGGGAATGATACTAGTTTTTAATGATTCACCATGTATACAGTCCACTTCTGTAATGCAAAGATTCTAGTTTACATACTGCGAAATCCAGATGAAAAGTGTTCTGATAAAAGCCTCTAGATTCAGAGCGCCCTTCATGGATATCACTATTGGCCAAATAGTCTCCGGATTCAGAGCTTCAGCGGCGCATGACGCCTTTGGGCCGAAAAAGCCTCCGGATTCGGAGCACCCTTCGTGGATATCACGATTGGCCAAATAAAGTCTCCGGATTCGTAGCATCATTGGCGCATGACGCCTTGGGCCAAAAAAGCCTCCGGATTCGGAGCGCCCTTTGTGGATATCATGATTGGCCAAATAAAGTCTCCGGATTCAGAGCCTCATTGGCACATGATGCCTTTGGGCCGAAAAAGCCTCGGATTCGGAGCACCTTTCGTGGATATCACGATTGGCCAAAATAAAGTCTCTGGATTCGGAGTTTCATCGGCGCATGACGCCTTTGGGCCGAAAAAGCCTCCGGATTCGGAGCACCCTTCGTGGATATCACGATTGGCCAAATAAAGTCTCCGGATTCGGAGCCTCATCGGGGCATGACGCCTTTGGGCCGAAAAAGCCTCCGAATTCGGAGCGCCCTTCGTGGATATCACGATTAGCCAGGGCCGTGCGTAACACGTGTATGCCGAATAAATATTTCATGTAGAATGCTCTGTTATGTCGAGTCGGCAAAAACCGTTTACACATTAAAGCATATAAACATTCGAAATGAAATGCTTAGTTAGCTCGGGCCGGTCAATGCTTATTCAATCATTTAAAATACATTTATTCAAACATTTATACAATAAAACACAAAACATGCAAACACGTGTGTGCTGAATAAAAATTACAACAAAACACAAACATTTAAAATAAAACATTTTATTTGATCAACCAATGATTACATAGTTTTGAACGCAATCTGCGTTTGAGCATTACAATGAGTATTTTTATCCGGCGTCTCCCTCATCCTCACTCTGCTCAACTTCAAAGGCGGAAAAGGGAAAATGATTACGTTGGTATAGTGGCAACGTCGAATCAATGCCCGACGCTCGGAGAGCTTCCGCGGCTTGAAATGCCTTGATCCAACCGTGCCTAAATCCACGATTTTCACATCAGCAAACTTCCTTGGTGAGCTTTTCCCAAGTCTTCTCTATCCCTACTTTCCGGCCTTCATGGAATCCTTTTTCATAAGCCCTCCCATTCGCAGACTCTATCGCAAACATGCTCACCGTATCACGATCAGCAAGTGCAGTATTGATAAGCCGCTAGGTCACCCTTTCTTCCATGATTGGGTTAGCCTGTCCGGCTGGTTGTGTCTGAGCGGCCTTGACCTTCCTTAGCTCACGCTCAGCCGTTTCCGCGCGAGCTTCCAAGCTTCGAATGCGTTCATCCTTCTTCTCTATTTCTCGTCGCGCAGCACGAAGGCGCATGCCGATTTCATAGGTGGTGTACAACCCTTTCACTGCCCCATGAACGCCCTCTCGAAACACCTCGAAGTCAGGTCGACCAACCATCGACTGTTGTACTTCCGGCGGAAAAATCTGTCGTGCGAATTCGACCGCCACGTTCGGGTCCCGGATGATGGAATCTGCCTCTGTCATCGGTCTGTTCCCAACGAAAATAGAAAAGCTCAATGGGCTTGGCGGTCCGCTGGCCTCACCTCGCGAACGAGAAGAGCTCCCCGCTGGCGCTTCTCCTTCCTTGGTAACCTGCTTCGTCAACGCGGAGAGTGGCGCCTCTCGTGCTCTGCAGATGCCCTATCTCCCGTACGGGGAGGCTCGCCACCTCGATTCATTGATGAGTCCAGCTCTGCCAAAGTCTTGCCTTCTCCCTTATTATTAAAGAAAAGTCCGGTTGACATTCACACTTTTTCGGCCACGAAAGACGAGCAGAATTGAGTCGCTTTATGAAACCCAAATGGAATCTCTCAACCCCTTTTTAATCATTCAGGAGTGCACCCTACTCCCGAGGCGACATCATCAATGCGCGCACTCCAGCAACCACCAATATTCAATATTATTGATTCATTCCGATCTAGAAGTTCTATGCGGCTTTCGGAGTTCATACATTGGTTGGGGTAAGGGCAGATTTATTAATCTGATCAACAAAATACCTAAGCCTAATGCCGGCCGATTTGTGCCGCAGCCACTCCATGAACTAGTTCTATTTGGCTTTCGGAGTTCATACATTGGCTGGGGCAAGGGCAGATTTATTAATCTGATCAGCAAAATACCTAAGCCTAACGCCGGCCGATTTGTGCCGCAGCCACTCCATGAACTAGTTCTATTCGGCTTTCGAAATTCATACATTGGCTGGGCCAAGGGCAGATTTATTAATCTGATTGGCAAAATACCTAAGCCTAATGCCGATCGATTTGTGCTGCAGCCACTCCATGAACTAGTTCTATTCGGCTTTCGAAGTTCATACATTGGCTGCGGTAAGGCATATTTATTAATATGATCGGCAAAATATCTAAGCCCCACGAACTAATGATATTCGGCAAGTCTACACGAACGTTTGTCTACCGTGCGACAGACAGCAATAGTTTTACCCAAAATACCAAAAATAAAACAATAATCTTCATTGATAACCACAATTAAATACAGGAAATAAAGCAAGGTAAGGGAAATATTCATTCATAAATTGAATACAACATAGTTATCATTTTATACATGAAGATTACCTCAAGCAAATAGTTGTCTACTAAGAAAACAAAACATGATTACAAAAAGATACATTGAAAATACCTAACAAAACTAAAGTGATCCCCAAATCAATCCTCGGGATCAGACTCAAACGGCTCAACGTCCACTTGCTCGTATGGAATCGACATGTCCAATGTCACTTCAACGGCAGTAAGGGCTTTGAGCCAGCCATGTTTGAATCCCCGATTCTCGAATTTGGGGACCTCTTCTACATAGTTTTCAAGAGCGGCGCTCTTTCCAGCCTTGAATGCTTCGGAAGCCTCGGAGTCAACTTTTTCTTTCGCCGCCTTCAACTCTGCCAATTTTGCCTCTAGCTTGGCAAGCGCCTCCTTGGCCAACTTGAGCGATTCCTCATTCGCATTTGCCCTCTCCTCGGCTTCCGATCTGAGCTAGTTAGCTCTCCGCGCCCTTTCTTTCTCAGCTTCGGCCCGCGCACTTTCCATTGTCGCTCTCATCACCTCAAACTCGGCCCTGCTCCTTTGACCCTCGACTTCCGACTGCAAACGGCAAATCCTTTCAACGGCATCATGCTGGCGGTGGCCTAATTCGGCGATCCTTCCGATCGTCTGCAAAACAAGTTGGGATCATCACATATCAAGAAATACCGTTTGCAAACAAAACCAAAACAAGGAGTTATGATAAAGTCACATACCAGAAGGGCCGACTGGGCAGCTAATGCTATTGCTACCAAATCCGGCTCCGCCCGAAAGGTTGCCTTGTTAGCCGGCAATGAGACCGAGGCAGCCAAGCTCAACGCCACAGCGGGATCCTTCAAGGCTGACGTTTCGGAGGAGATCGGCGTGTTTTTTTATCTTTGGTTGAACAACGAAAGGAACAACCACATCCGATTCCTCTAAGCGTGGCCATTTATCAACAGGGTTCTCCTTAGAGCTGGCCTCGCCCTTGGCGGCACGTTTCTCTCCCCGATCTTCTGAAATCGGCCGTTTTTCTAGATTCGGCTGATCGACTGCCTTTTCCGTCTCGGCCACGTCAACGTGAGCCATTTCTTCTATAACAATAGGTTCGACAGATTCAGTCGGGGCATGTCTGGAACGGATGGCCTCGGCTTTCCGTCAGGCGGCCATGCATTCGGTGTTTCTCTTTTGTGCCATCTGCGTGAGATTTTCCCTAGCCATACCCTCAGAATAATCGCCGGGAAGGTCTCCCAAATTTGTAAAAATATCTTCGAAGGCGTCCCCTCGGCCCGATGTGGACGGAGGGTCAGACGAGTTCAATCTGGCTTCCTCAAAGGCCGAGTTAATAGCTTCGTCAACTTCCGCTGCCAACTGGTCCGGGTCCTTGACGATTGGTTCGGCCGCTTGTTCTTCTGCGTGTTCAGAATCGGATGTTTCTAAACCAATCTGTCTCAAGTTTTTGAAGCTGGGGAAGATAAGGGCTTTAAGATGGTTGTCGCCTTGCTGGATGGGAATGTTGTCTGCCGCTAAGAATGTCGTGTAAGTCAGCTCGTACCACAGGAGAATGTGAGCCGCCCTCCCTTGTTTTTGAAGGTTTGGATGGCCGACGAACTGTAGCGTAATTTTAATTTCTGCAAGCACAACGTCATCGTCTGAAACTAACACTCTCTTCAAGTCGCTGCCTGCATAAACAAAATGATTAGATGTACATAGTGCCGAATACAGACATGGAAGTAACAAAAACAAAAGTGATCTAATCGGCCACCTGGTTCGCCTTTTCACCTTGGCACAGGGTCTAGGCGATCTTCATCTTCGCCGAATTCCCAATTGCTGCGGACAACGACCATTACGTCATCGACACACTTGCCAGAGCTGGCAAGCATGGTCACTAAGTGATGATTAGTATCCTTGGCTCTAAGAAAGTAGCGTCCTAGCCGGCCAGTAGATTTGGCTAGGACATAACAATGCCGAATGGCAAGTATACCTAAATTAATCCTAAGACGCCGATTTAGCTCTACAATTCCCATTATGATGCGAAAGAAATTCACATTGGGATGGGAAGGGATTAGACCCCAGTATCGAAGAATGGCCCTCAAAAATGGGTGAAGGGGAAAGCGGACTCCGCCCTCAGCAATTGATAGGAGAGGAAAGACGATTGTACTCTCATCATCCCTCTCCATATCAGTGGTGTTGTCTGCAAAAAGTGACAGATGGACGTCATCGGGATGGAAAAATGGCGTCGAAAGCCGGAGATTCAATCCGTTGAAAGGAGCTCCTTCAGATGTTTTTCCATTTTGGCCAGACCAAGGATTATGGAAAACTAAAAGCAGACAAGGAAGCGGGATTAAAAATGAAGGAGAAAAAAACTTACAGGAGACGAAGGGAAAAACGAGAGACAAGGAGTTGCAGAAGCCGCGAAGTGAAAGAGTTGCACTAGAAGGGGAGCCAAATATCTTTGAGTATTCAAAACATACATTCGAAGAGACAATTTCAAATCAAATTAAATGGAGGCAGTGTACGAAGGGGCGGGAAATCGTTACAATGACCAAAAAGCGTGTACGCGTTTTGACATGCATTGGGAAGATGATTAACCGCCGAATTTTTGACTTCCCAGGCTAGAAGCCAAACACGCCGACTAACTAATGCTAGTGTAGTGTTTGGGGGGCAATTGTGGGAGCCGAATTTCCTTGGATCAATAGAGAGGAATGGACCAGTCCGGTCCAGAACATAACCTCTATTCGGCATTGATCCTAGTCAGTTGAAGAGCTGAATAAAATGGCCGGCATTCGGAGCAGTAGAACAAAGGCCGAGTAGAAGTACATGTAAAAGATCAGGGATGGGCCAAGCCCTAAGGCCCAAAGAGAATACTATAAATACAGGATCTTTAGTCAAAGAAAGGTATGTGAGAACTAGCAAATTTAACTTAAGATACAAGTAATCAAGAGAGTATACACTAACTTATCTGTCGGAGTGCTAATTCCGGCACCCCTGACCGGAGTGTTCATTTCTTTTCAGGTGACTAGCTAAGGATCACGGGCGTCCTCCAAGATCGGAAGAGTATTTCCAAACTACCTCCCCACAGAGGCGATTAAACAAGTACCCTCCTATGCAAAAATTTTGAAGGAACTATGTACGCAAAAGCGTAAATCTAGGATACACATGTCTCAAAAGGTCGTATGACAAAGCAAGTATGCTCTATTTTATTGAGTGACACACCACCCAAGCTTAAAGTCCTGGGTGCCCCAATCATTACATGCATTATAGGGGATAGTTTCATTGATATGGCCTTGTTAGATTTAGGGGCTAGTGTCAATTTGTTGCCATACTCTGTGTACGAGGAATTTGGGGTTGGCGAGTTAAAGCCCACTACTGTCACACTCTAGTTGGTTGACCGGTCTTTCAAAGTTCCACGTGGCATGATTGAAGATGCGCTAGTAAAGGTCGATAAGTTTTATTTTCCTGTTGATTTTGTGGTTTTAGATATGGAACTGGTAGCCAGCTCTGGGAAACAAACCCCGATGATCTTAGGTCGACCTTTCTTGGCTATGGCTAATGCATGTATTAATTGTCGTGCTGGGTTTATGGATGTTTCATTTGGGAATATGCAAGTGAAGCTCATTGTTTTGCAAGCATCCCAACAACCTTCTGAAAGAGAGGAGCGTTTATTAGTGGATGTTGTGGGTGGGATAGTAGAAGGCTTTACCCTCCATTTTCGTGGAGGACCCTTTAGAGGCTTGTTTAGCTCATTTTGGGTTTGAAAATTTTGATATTGACAGGTCAGTTGAGGAAGTGAATGCTTTACTTGACTCTTCTTCTACACTGGATTTTCCTCTGTGGAAAGCCCAGTTTGAGTCCCTTCATCCTCTGTCTAGAGAGCCCATCATACCATCCTTAGTCACACCACCTACACTTGAGTTGAAGCCACTCCTAGCCACACTCAAGTATGTATTTTTTAGGGCCTTAGGATACTTTACTAGTCATCATTGCATTTGACTTAACGGTAGAGCAGGAGAGTGAATTAATGAGTGTTCTCGTGGCACATTAGAGTGCTATAGGGTGGTCGATGGTCGATTTGAGAGGGATAGATCCCTCTGTGTGCATGCATCATATACATTTAGAGGAGGATGCCTGTGGCTCGACTTTTTCACGCCCCTTTTTGGAAATTCAAAATATAGCCCTACAGTTCAGACTCCCGCGGTTCTGAATCTAATCTCACAAGTGCAATGTGAAATTGATAAACACCAAACAGTCCAAATCCGACAAATCTTTTGGAAAATCGATTTTGAATCAAATTGCCAAAAATGGACTGCTTTGCCAAATACAAAGTCGCCACCTAAATATTTTATTTTTGAAAATTTAGGAAACCCATGGCTCGTGCCAAAGCCACGTGTCCACCATCACCAAGATTGTCTCGGCTCGGGAACTTAGTTACGAGAGGGGAAGGTCATGAATTGAGCACTCCCGCTCGCCTGATCAAAGATTGGCCTCTACTAATCATGATATGAATCTTATTTACATCATATGCTTTTGTTCCAGTTTATTAGGCTAGCATTACTATGTGATGCGCACACACACAAGTATAGACTAACTTTGCAAGAATTGGAACATTTGATTCATGTTTGTTTTGAAAATTGTTTCGAAATATATACCACTTGAAAAAGTGATCGCATATGAACATTACTCAAATTATTCCAAATCAAGCAATAAGCCTTCATCCACAGGCATATAAACAGTTATAGCACTTAAGCACTTAGCCTCATGGCAAGCATGCTAGACATGGCAACAAGTACACTCATGCAATTATGCTACAGCGAGTAAAGGCTCACTTAGTACTCCAAGCCAAAACAAAAGAGTTAGAAAAAATGCATGATTCCTAACTATGCAATATGACTAATGCAACACATGCGATATGTAATTAAATAGGCTTGGCTACTTAACATGGTATATGGAACAATTTGATAGTATGCGGTCTAAGCACATATTCAAAAAAGTATTGAACAAATAATGCAGTTAGAATGATGAACCGAGCCTTGGTGCATGCAATACAAATGAATGCAAACATGGAGTATGCTAAACGAACATGATGTCCCTAAACTAACCATCATAAGCTAGTAAATAAAAGGGAGAAAGACGTGGGGTTGGAAGACATATACATTATTACATTGCTGTAGACACCCCATTTTTGACCGTCCTCAAGACTTGGACGTCATTGTTTGAACACTCGATGATCATCCATGCCTGTGTTCGTTTTGAGTTCCTGGCAGCCTCGGTCGCGCGCCTTGCCTCAAGATCTCTCAACTTGTCTATTTTGTGCTTGGTTGTGGACCAAGCACTTGTGTTTCTGCTTTTGAGGGAAGAGATGGCTTGTTTGCCATCCCCTCAACCCATCGGCCAAGGCTTGAAGCCATCGGCCTTGTTTTCTTGCCATCGGCCAAAAGTTTTGGCCGATCGGCACTCCTTTTGGTCGATCGGCACTTATGTTGGTCGATCGGCCATGTTTTCTGGCCGAACCCTGTTCATCTGCTTTATGCAGATATTTTATGCCAGCTGTCACAGCTGGCATGCACAATTCACCCCCTCCATACACGTGTATGGAGGGATTTGCCCCTTTGCTTAGCTTCCTCAAGAAGCTTTGCTTTTGGTTCTCTATAAGAGAGAACCATCTCCTCCCTCCTCAAGAGTTCAGAAAATTGAGTCTTGAGGGATAGATATACTTTTGTATCTATTCTTCTTTGTTTAGCCTTGTTTTGTACTCAAAAGTGTAGTATTGTCTTACTATTGTACACAAACATACACTAGAACACCATCCTTTTGGAGCTGAGGTCCCTTGAGGTTGATTTTAGAGTTCTTGGGTTGGTTTGAGCTTGGAAAACCTGCTGGAGCTTTGTTCTTGAAAGTATTCTTCAAGGGTGAGCATTATTGCTTTTAATACCCCTTTCTTGCTTAAGCTTTAGACCTTTTTGCTTATTGTTTTAAGCTTAACTCTAAACTACAATAAGTTCTAATTTTTGATGCTTCAAATCTTTGTTTAAGATCACTTTTTGGTTTGGGGTTGTTTCCCCCCTCTTAGGCCTTATTAAGCCTTGTTTTAGGCCATCCCTTTTGGCCCTTGTTCTTAGCTTTGCATGACCTTTTTACCACTGAAATCCAGAGGATTTTTAGTGGTGGAAAGGTGGTTTTGAGGTCCTAAATAGGAGAGGGTCATCCCCTCTCCTTATTGTCTTGAATGCTAGTATAAATGGCTTATATTGGTAGCATGTTTGCTTAGCTTGTTTTAGCTCCATTTCAGCAAGTATTTGGTGTTATTTTTCCATGTTTTTACCTCTGTCTAAGGTTGGTTTAATGGCTTCTTGCATGTACCATGTACTTGTCTTGTAATCTTCTCTATTGCCTTAACATGCATCATGCTTTGACATGTCATTTTAGCATGATTTTGGCTTGACCCAAAGAAGCTTTTAGCCTTGTTTTACCATGCTTAAAGTCTGTTTGGTGTTGTTTTGGTCATGCTTGACTTGCTTTGTATGGCCTTGGTTCAACCTAGCTTGTTAGCTTTGAGTGTTGAGTCCTCTAGCATGCTTTACTTGGACCATTTCAATGATTTGGCATCATTTGTTATACTATTTCAGTCCATGTTTCATGCTCAAACACTTACACTTGTCACTCCTTTAATGCTTTAAAGAGTTGATGTTTTATGCCTCATGAATGGGTCATTGTGTATGCCATCATGTTTAGGTCTTTGGGATGCCATCTAAGTGGGTTTTTGGTCTTGTTTTACCATGCCATAACTCTGTTTTTCATTACTTAAGTCATGCCATGTTTGGTTTTGATAAGTGTGGTGTAACACCTCTTTTGTAGCCTTGCATGCCTCATGCTTTTGGCCCTTTGTTCTAGCTTATTTTGGCTTTGGTCCTTGCATGTTTTAGGCTCATTTTGGCATGATCTAGGACTGTTTTGGATCATACTTATCATTTGCTTCAGATTTTGCATAGCCTTGGTTTGAGTCCCTTGGCTAGTTTCAAGCTTTAAGCCTTTTTGCATGACTTGCTTGCTTTGTTTGATTGGTTTGGCACCTTTCCCAACATGATTTCAGAGCTTGCAATGTATGTCACATGCCCATATTTATCTCCTTTTAAGTGCTCTTGAAAGTTGCCCTTTTATGCCTAGGTGATAGGCCATCACATGTGCATGTTTGTATGTGTTTTTGTCCATCATTTCTTAGCATTTTGGCCACTGATTTGGGCATGTTTAAGAGCTGTCCACTTTAGTTTAAGTCCATCTTTGCATATTGTTGCATGCTTGTCTTGCATATTATTGCATGCTTGCTTCATTTTGCATGTTGTTGCATGCTAGAGTTGTTTGCATGCTTGCTTGCATGCTTAGGTAACATAGCATTGTGTGTGCATTTCCTTGCCTCTTGATCAAGCATGATAGAGGTTGGGGCCCCTTGTGTGTTTTTGTGCATTTCATTTCATATTAAATTGCACACTTGGCCTCTTTGGCCATCATGCATCGAAATGCGTGATTGATGGTTCGAGGGTCGAGGACTACACTCCTTTGAGTCTCAAACATGATAAGGAGTGTGATTGTGCAGACATTGTCTTGCAAATGTATTGCCATGCTCTGTTTGTCCTCTGCTGCAGCAACATGAGCTTTTCACAGGAAGAGATGGTCGATCGACCATGTTCAGTGCCAATCGGCAACAAACATTTGGCCGAGAGCCCTATTTTTGGTCGATGACCAGTTTACCTTAGCCGATGGCCTCATCTTTTGGTCGATGACCTCCCACAGTGTACACAAGGTGGTTCAGAAGTGTCACAGTAGTTGGCACAATTTTCAGAGGTACAGAGCATTGCAAATAGAGGCAACATGAAGCATGGTGATGGATTTCCAAGCGAAGCCGTCCGAGCATGCATTCATCCCTCGTCTCGAGGCCATTTCAGTGTTTTAATAACTTAGAATAGTTATTTATTTCGATTTGGTTGTGTAATTAATTAATTAGCTTGTTAGTTAGTTAATTAGTTGATTTGTATTATTCTTTTGGTCCCTTCGTCGAGAGGGCGCAATTATGTAATAAGCGTGTGTGTGTGTGATGCATGTCTTCTAACCCCCACTTCTTTCTCCCTTTTACTTACCTGCTTTCAGTGGTTAGTTCTAGGGCATATTTCAATTAGCATCTTTATGCTATGCATGTTTGCACCATTCATCTGTATTGCATGCACCAGGCTCGGCGCATCATACTAACTGCATTGTACTTCAATTCCAAGTTGAATACATGCATCGAATTGTCGCATCCCATATGCCATCTTAGAATAGCCGAGCCTATTTCTAGTTGCATTCTGCATGTGTTGCATTAGCCATCTCAACATGAACTAGGATCATACATGATTACTAACTAGTTTCTTGTTTTGGCTCAGAGTACACTGTAAGTGTTTATGCTTTAGCATCTTGCATGTATGTAAGTGTTATCATGACAGCATGCTTGCCATGAGGCTAATTGCTTATGTGATATAACTGCCTGAATGCTTGTGGGTGAAAGTTGGATTACTTGAATTGGAACGATTCATTGAAATACGTGTTTTAGCCTACTTGCGAGTAGCAAACTTCAAACCATTTCCAAACAAACGGATACGTGATGTTTTGTTCCAAATTAGGCGATCTAGTCTATACTTGTGTGTTGTGCGCATTACATAGTAATTCTAGCTAATAACCGGAATAAGAACGCATGTGTTTTCAAAAACAAGATATCATGCTTAGTACAGGCCGATCTTTGATCGGGCGAGCGGGGGTGCTCATAGATGACCTTCCCCAATCGTACCCAAGTTCCTGAGCCGAGGCAACTTTGGTGATGACGGATACGTGGCCTTAGGCAACAAGTCAAGGTTTCCTAAATTCCCCCAAAATAAATATTTAGGTGGCGACCCTGTATCTGGCAAAGCAGTCCATGTTTGGCACTTCTTTCTTAAAAATCAGTTTTCCAAAACAATTTGCCGGATTTGGACTCTTTGGTGATTTATCGGTCTCGCGTTGCACTTTGCGGGATTAGATTCAGAACTGTGACATTTGAGTCCGAATTGTAGTAGCAAAGCCCCAGGGCGCGTCTACAATTGCGCTCTCACGAAGGAGAGTTCGAATGAATAAACTAAGCTAACTAGCTAACTAATTAGAACTAAAGCTAATTAAGCTAACTATTACAAAACAAATGAATAACTAGCTAAACGACTTAACTAATTATTACAATACTTCAATTAACTAACTAGTTAACTAACTAATTAAATAATTACAACACAAGTGCAATTAAAATAAGTAATTAAACTAAACAACTAACTACTATGCCTCGAGAAATGAAGGATGTTCATGCGCATGCTTGGTTTCCACCTGAAAAGCCACTATTTTGCTTCTGAATGCCTCTGTTTGCACAGTTGAACACCAACACTGTTGCCCACTTCCAGAACAGCTCTGCTTGGCCTCAGAAACACACTGCTCAATTTTTCATCAGTGGCCGGCCGGCCAGTGATGAGGGTTGCCGGCCACCAGTGATAGCCGGTCGGCCACCTATCGACCATGAAAGTGGTCTGCCAGCCACTGATGCACAAGTTCATCTTGCTACAACAGAGGATAAACAGAGCATATACAAGGTATTTCAAGGATTTGTTTGCATAACTCACCCCTCCTTTTCGTGAGCAAATCAAAGGAGTAGCAAGTTTGGTTCACAAACCATCAATGTATGCAATTTCATTGCATGATGGCTTGTGCAACCAAGTGTGCAAGTTCAATAAATGCAAAACAAGACACAAACCTCCTCCCTTTCATGAATGATCAAGGGAAGTGGTGACCTTGGAACCTTGAATCATTTCATCACTAATGAGTATGAAATGGTTCAAGTTTCCATGTGTTCAATTAACGTCTGATTGAACACAACCAAATTATTAACTTGCTCACTTTTAATCCAAGTTTTAATTTACTCCATTTTAGTTACCTTTCCATCCTTTAATTCAATTAAGTCCAAGGGTGAGTTTAAGTCCTCTAACGGAAAGAGGACTCAAACCAAAAGTTGTTGTAGGCATGAAAGAGACATCATACCGTTGGTAATGAACCCCCTAAGAGATTAAACCATTAAGCATGACATCTCAATCTCATGCTTTAAACAAACAAATAGTTTGAATCACTTTCAAAGCAAAATAAAAAGCCAAGAAAGGAGGGAGGTTGTAAAGATGATTAAGTGCTGAAAATGAGTAAGAAAAGCATAAATTAATGCTATCAACTCAAACAAGATGGTGTCTAAGTCCTAGAACACCAAACTCATGAGGACTATTACACTATAAGCATGCAAAACAAAGCTCAAATGCAACCAACAGCTCAAAACAGGTTAAAAGCAGTTCTAAAACATGCTGGAATTGAGCTAAAAATAGCTAGATTAATATGCTAAAAGATGGCACGAGCTAGGCTAGTAAGCAAGACACAGTGAGGGGAGGCTAACCCCTCCAAATTTGAGCTTCAAAACATGATTTTGACCACTAAAAAACCTCTGAAAATCAGTGTTTAAAAGCTTGGAAAAAGGTAGTAAAAAGATGGGAAACATAAGGGCAAAGGCCTCCAAAACAAGGTACAAAGAAGGGCTATCAACCCCTCAACCTTTAATGGCCTTAAACCCAAGCTTCAGCCCCAAAAATGCAGAGTTTTGACAGCCCAAAACAATGGAAAAACAGTAGGAAAAATAGTAGAGAAAACAAGCAAATAGGCAAAGCCTTATACCTCTTGAAGAGAAGAAGAAATTCCAAGCAACAAAATCAAGTAAACACACCCTCTAGAGCTCAAACCAAGCTCAAAAGTACCTCAGCTCAAAGATGGTGAGATTTGGTTAAGGGTGTATAGGCAAAGGTTGAAGATTTGTAGGCAAAAGTGTAGAGATTTGGTAGAGAGAGAGGGAAATTTTTGATCTCAAAATTTTCTAACCTTAAAACATGAGAGAGGGGGATCTTATATATATAAAACATGAAATTTCCTCTAGGAGATCCAACCTTACACGTGGGGATAGATGTATGCATCTGTGCAAACAGCTGGCACAACTGGTATAAAATATCTGCAAAATACACTAGTGGCTGGCCGGCCATTAGTGGTGGCCGACTGGCTATCACTGGTGGCTGGCAAGCCACAATAGTGGCCGACAGTCAAAAAGTGATGGCCGATAGCCCAAAAGGGGTGGCTGGCAGGCCACCAGAGGCTGTAGGCTGGAAAAGCTAGGCTTGGTCCAAAACTAGGACAACAAAGGTACAGGGTTTGAAAGGCTAAAAGTTATGGCATTCTGCTAAGGACTTTGAGCACTTGGCAAGCATATAAACTCATCATCGGGTGTGTATACAATGGTGTCCAAGTCGTAATGGCTGTAAAAAATGGGGTGTCTACAACGCCAAACCTTCTCGTGAAATGCAACAGAGGCATAATCCTAACATGAAAGAGGTAATAAAAAAAGAAGTGTTAAAGTTGTTGGATACAGGTATTATATACCCCATCTCAGATAGTAAGTGGGTGAGCCCCACACAAGTGGTGCCCAAGAAATCAGGCATCACTGTTGTTGAGAATGAGCAAGGAGAGTTAGTCCCCACACGAACCACCATTGCATGGTGAATGTAAATTGATTATAGGACATTGAATTCCATGACTTGAAATGAACATTTTCTATTGCCATTTATTGATCAAATCCTTGAGAGGTTAGCAGGGCAAGGTTTTTATTGTTCCCTTGATGGTTACTCAGGGTATAATCAAGTTCTAGTGTACCCCGCTGACCAAGAAAAGACCACATTCACTTGCCCTTTTGGCACTTTTGCTTATTGTCGCATGCCCTTTGGGCTATGCAATGCACCGGTGACTTTTCAATGGTGTATGATGGCCATTTTCTCCAAGATGGTGGAGAAATTTTAGAGGTTTTCATAGATGATTTCTTAGTGTTTGGACCATCTTTTGAGGAATGCCTTAGAAATTTGACTAGAGTGTTGGAGCGATGTAATGAGGCAAACTTGATCTTGAGTTGGGAGAAGAGCCATTTTATGGTTCGTGAGGGTATTGTGTTGGGACACATTGTGTTCCTTCGAGGTATAGATGTAGACAAAGCTAAGGTTGACCTCATTGCAGGCCTTCTTTTAACCACTTCTGTGCGTCAAGTCCGTTCTTTCCTAGGGCATGCGGGTTTTTTTCGTCGGTTCATCAAAGACTTTAGCAAAATATCCCGTCCTTTGTGTAGTTTACTTGCTAAGGATGCACCTTTTATCTTTGATGATGCTTGTTTGAAAGCTTTCGAAACACTTTGAGCAGCTCTTACTTCCGCTCTAATCATGAAATCGCTGGATTGGTTGCTCTCTTTTGAAATCATATGTGATGCCTCGGACTATGCTGTCGGGGTAGTTTTGGGCCAAAGGGTAAATAGGGCACCCTATGTTATATATTATGCTAGTCGCACTCTCTCGGATGCATAATTAAATTACACTACCACCGAGAAAGAGTTGCTAGCCGTCATGTTTGCCTTAGATAAATTCTGGTCCTATCTCCTAGGTTCCAAGGTCATAGTCTTTACTAATCACGCCGCTTTGCGGTACCTATTATCAAAGAAAGAGATCAAACCTAGATTGATTAGATGGATTTTATTGCTTCAAGAATTTGACCTAGAGATTTGAGACAAGAAGGGATCTGAGAATGGGGTGGCGGATCACGTTTCCCGAGTCCCTGTTGAGCACACTAGTGACCCTTTAAATTTGCATGATATTGCATAGTCTAAAAAAGATAAAAAAAAATTTGAGAATCTTGGTTGCAAAAGTTTAGTTTTTTTTTTTCTCCCCTATATGCATTGGGTGTTATTATGAGCTACACTAGGCTATTATAGTAGACAGTTAACTAGTTATGGGGATTGTACTTTACACCAAGGGCATTGATGATGTGTTTTCTAGCATTCACAAGTACTGGGGACTTAACTTTTGTAATATTGAATTGTGGTTCTTGCTCAATAGATCCCTTCATGCTGGTCCACTGTGCCTTCAATGACTCATCATGTCTTAACATCGCACTGTAGTTGACACATAAGTTAATTATTAGGTGGAGTAGTGTGGTTAATTGTTGTTGGGCATATGTGAACATGTTAATGTTTGTGGGTATCATTTCTAGAAAGCCTCACAAGATAATACTCCTCCACTTGAGGTAACCTTGTGGTTTAAAGGCTTGTTGCATATGTTAAATGCAATCGCGATCCCTACAAAAGTGGCTTAGAGTTATTTTATTTTTCTCATTTCTTTTGTTTTGCTTGAGGACTAGCAAAATGCAAGTCGGGGGATGTGATGTAGGCCGAAAGGTACCACATTGAGGCTGCTTAAGTTACATTTATAGTCTTTGAATTTTGTTTATTTGGCAAAGATGATGTGTTTTGTGCACTTGTACAGATTTGGCAGGCAACACACAAATTCAGGCAAAAAGTGGCACAAAGCAGATTTTCCGAGCAAGTATTGAAAATTCTCAGCTTGTCACCTCACCTTACGTATGGCCCACCACCCGCTCGAGCGGAAATTGTGAGTGCTCAAGCGGCCCACCTAAGGATATGTGTCGGGAATTTTGAGCTCGTTCTGCTCAAAATAAAGAGAAGAAAGATAGGTTGCTCTGGGGTTTCGAAATATTGTCAAAAAGAAGAAGGGGCTAGGGTTTGAAAATCAGGATTCCAAGCTTCAAGAAAATCTTCTATAGTGGTGCCCTCTTCCTTTATCTCTTCCCACTCCTTCATGAGTGGCTAGTTCTTCTATTTCTAGCGTTTTGATGAAACCCTAGCCAAGTAAATATGGTTTTCTTTTTGATTTTTGATTATGTAATGGTTTGAACAAATTGTATGATATTCAAGAAATTTTTAAATATATTTTCCATTATTTCTTCAAGTATTGTTCTTTCTGTGATTGTTAAATGCTTTCCATGCAATGGTTTTCTATTTTTTCATATTGAATGTATGAGATGAGCCATACTACGAGGGATAAGTCGTTTTGATACCCTAGTTTATAGCGAATGACTTATGCTACTTGAGATGATGGTTCGTGCCTATATGTTGAATGTGATAATTCTCGTGATTAATGCCTTGAACTTGTAGTTGTGAAGTGTTATTTAGTTCTAATCGTACATAATTGATTTCCAAATTGAGACATTATTTATGTAACTAGTGGTGAATTCATTACCCTAGTCCCAAAAATCAGTAACCCTGATTTCACTATTAATTGTTAGGTTAAATTCTTAGTTTATTTTAGTTATGATTAGTTTATGAATTATCGTCTTTTTAATCAAAATTAAATTAGGAATTTAACAATTAAATTAGTTTAATTTCACATTTGTCCTTGTGGATCGATACCTAGACTTACAATTATTCTAAAGAATTTGGTACAGTTTCATTAGGGATGAGCTAGCCGAGGCATTTGTTGCCTAGTATTATTACAACACCTAGCTAGAAATAACCATGAGGGAAATTGAAACCACCAAGCAAGAACTCAATGAGAACTTCAGTGACTTTGTTACAAGATGGAGAACTAAGGCTGCCAAAATGACCAACAGGCCCGATGAGAAGGACCAAGCAAGAATCATAATGAAGAACTTATAGCCGCCTCTGCTAGGCATCATGTTGCCTTTGCCATTATTCAGATTCCAAAAAATGTTCGATCGAAAATTAAATTCAAGATGAGATCAATTAAGGCTTAATCAAAGTGGAAACCACCACCCAACCTCAAAAGAAGCCCTTCGCCAAAAATACACCTACCACATCATCTAATACCAAACCCACTGAAATCCATGCTATAGGGGCCCGAGCCATATCTGACTCATTCGCTAGAACCACCTAAACCACCCAATCTACCTGCATCCAAAGAACCTTCGACCTACTTCACATGTCCTTGTCTAAAGCAATGCAAATCTTTATACACAAGGGGCACCTTAAACCTATCGGCCCTAGACCACTCATCGATCCCCTACCTACTAGCCATGATCCCACCAAGTATTGCGCTTTCCACTAACAAACTGGCCATGAAGCTGACCGATGTGTCCGACTTCGTCATGAGATCTAATATCTTATTGACAACAAAGTCATAGCACCCTCGCAAAAGCCAAACGTCACCATCAACCCTTTGCCCGAACACAACAAAACCGTCCATTCGCCACCTAATGTCAATGCCATACAAACCACCTTGAAAACCTTCAACCCTAGCCAATACATCATGTCGGCCAATATACCCAAACCAGTGGTACTTGTACTCAAGGAAGTGGGGGTGGATATTATCAAGAAGAACTACGAGTGCATGAGCCTGACCTGATATCAACTTTTCTCACATAGATGAAAGCACTAATCATACTAGCAGAAGAGCTGAACTAGTCAAGGCTACCAAAAGAAGGTGAAGGCTTTATCGAAGATGAATGGCTAGACTTTGTCTTTGGAAAAAATGGAAACAACAGAGGAGGTACCAGTACTCTCTGTGGTGAATGAGCAAGACCAGTCCATCGAGGCATACGATCCTAGCAAATACATTAGGCTTGCTAGTGAGCCCAAACCAGAAGTGGTACTCCTTGAATCCATGGATGTTGATTTTTTAGGGATGAAGTCCATCAAAGAAGATCTTCTAGGCCACCTTAATGACTTTAACGAATCCCAATATGTGGAGAACCAAGGATGGGGAAGCAAGTTTGAAGAAGATAAGGACAGCGACAAAAAGAGGAAGGGAAAACATGAAAAACAAGGAGAAGCCAAAACTTATCCAAAAGCTACTCGGAAATAAAGGATTGGGAGATAATTGACATCTAAGAGTCCATTTGGAATGCTTGGAAGAGGAAATTGCCAACCCTTGACTACTATAATGAAAGGGAAATACTGGAATGGAGGGATGTTGGGTTAGCTAAAGTCCATTATACTCTGGATTTTACTGCATTGAGGCGCTATAGAAAGAACACGGAGAAAGAAGACTGAACAGAAGTGGATGAAAACTGGTTCATAGGGGCCTTGTTTGAAGAAGATGAGTAAAGAAGAGGTAAATGGGCAAAACAAATTGATATGGGTCGACTTTGAAACTGGCTTGAGTACTGAGACTAACCACTATGGCTTGGGAAACTTACATTCTAAGATAATATCGGATGGAGAAGCATTGGAAGAGTATGTTTCCAAGCATATAGTGGATGCAATAAGATGCCAATTGACAAATAGACATGTTAAAAATTGCTGTACTCATGGATTTGGTAGTAAATCTAATAAATTGAGTCAAGTGAGTTGAGTATGTTAGAAATCTGGCTTGTTAGATTCTGACGCATCGGTCTTTTCAAGTAATAAGTTAAGTCTATTCTTTTGTTTTGATTTTTTTTCTTTTGAGTTAGAGTTAGATGTCGGAACTTCCTTCTTTTTTTTCTTTACTTTTCTATCAATAATATAAGCTAGTAATTCTGGATACTTCACGGTGCCAAAAATTTAATTGCGTTAGATCTCAAGATTTCTTAAAAAAATGATTTTTCAAAACTTCAAAAAAATCTAATTGAATGGGAAAATGGAAGATAAGCCTAATTTGAAATGAATGGAATAATATTAATAAACTTGGGTAATGAAGGAAAATCCTCGCCTGGTGTAGATTGGATTCGTGTTGTCTTTTTGGAACACAAGCGCTTAGTCACCCTTTTAAAAAGAATCCAAAGAAACATATTTTTCATGACCCTAGAAAGACATGCTTGGAATCAATCTTGAGACCATGCCACACAAAACTCCTCTAGACTCCGGGACCAAATCCATAGCAAGGGTGTTGAGCATTGATCAAATAGGGGCAATTTTCTATTCCTTAGCACAAAATAAGGAACATCCTCCTAGCATAAGAAACGAAGGCGCGAAGCCAACACTATCTCGGAAACATCATCCAAGGAAGATATTCAAATCAAATATAGCAAGGTTGTCATGACAAGAAGGAACCATTATTTCAATAAGTCTAAATGGGATGAAATTCACACAACCTTGTGAGAGCTCGTTAGATCGAAAACCCCAAAAAGGTGACCTACGCAAAATTTGGAGCATGGAAAAGAAGAAAAAAAAAAAAAAAAAAAAGAAGTGAAAGAAAGAAATAAAAGCTTGCAAGATTGAAAAACTTAAAAGAGCGATCTTGGCAAAAGTTAGAGCAAAAAAATGAGAGAGTTAATACCCGAGTGGACCTAAACCTGAACTACGGACTGCATGATTCCCATCCTTGGGATACGTAGGCAACTTCACCTTGGAGTTTGGCCTCATCTCATTCAAATTTATCCATCAATTGGCACCTGTTATCAATTCGAATACTTGAAAATGTCTAGCTTTTTGAAGAGAGGGGTTTAGTTGCGCAATTCATCGGATTGAAGTATAGAATTGTTTGATTAATGAGCTTGCAAAAATTGTCATTTGGATTGTTTTTACATGAGAAGAGTGAGTGATTTGTGTTCCATTTCCAATTGACCAATTACACAACATTTTCAAAAAAGAAAAAAGAAAAAAGGGGAATAAAACTTCATTGCCCTATTTTATTGATAACAATTTCAAACATGACAAATGAAAGCAAAGCTAACTAATTCTCATTCAGTAAAAATCTTTAGAAGCTAAGACAAAAATAAATAGGATTCAAACTCCAAACTAGGGGCACTGTGAGCCAAATAGGAATTACTTAGTCTTCTATCCTTTATGTGTCTCAACCCACTAAACCTCACACTCGAGCCACTCAATGAATGCTCGCGATAGCCTACAACTGAAACCTTTCTCAACTGTTATCATTACTCTATTCTACCAAGCATTGGCATTTGCCTTCAAGTGGCAAGCCCGAAAAGTAAAGAAACAAGGATACGAAGGGGAACCTCAGCGAGCCCCCTGCTCAAGCCCAAACTGCCACAAAATTTGAAAAGGGAAATAATAAGCCATGCGAGATAGGCTAACTACCTTTACACCCGAGAATTGGGACATCTGTCAAGTCATGACTGGAAACACAAACCAGGGCAAATGCCAAGCTATGTCTCTATAAGACCGAGAGTTCATCCAACTATACCAATCTTCAGCAAAATCCATCTCCACCAGCTGAGCACGGGTATGGTATGAGATTGTTGAGTAAGGGGTAGAAGTTGTTCGCACTTTCAATTTGTCCATCACCACAACTGGGAAAATAAGAGAAAAAGAAAAGAGAGACAAAACATTAGAGAGGTGTGAGATGAGTGGAAAGAGTGAGTGGGGATGTGACAAAAACAAAAAAAAAAGAAACAAAAGAACAGAGATGTGTGAGATGAGAAACAAAGTGAGATGGGTGGTGCTTGGAGTAATAATGGATTCCCACCAAATTCTGTAGCTCTACTGGCATGAACCTCATCCAAACCCATCAGGGTCTTTGCTAAGACCAACCCAATAAAGCTCCTTCCATCCTTAACCTGCTTGGCCACATCAACCAAGATAGGATTAACAACCCCATTGCTCGGCACCACTAAGAATTGCGCAAGCAGGCAGATACACAAAGCAGCCCGCCTGTATTCTTGGAAGTTTCTATCCCTCAGGTCTCACTTACCAATGAACTTGTCAATCAAAGTGATCACTGATAGCTCACAATTCTGAATGCAAGCTTGGGCTTTGCCTGAAGACAACTCACAGATCTCACTGAGTAACTTGGGATAGCCTGTTAATGGAGTTGGCTATACCAAATTAGCTCTTGAAGGACACTCCAATAGGGCTTCAAATTCCTCAAAGGTGGAGCAAAGTTCTTGGAGTCCAAATTGGAAAACATGGATGCTCGAATATGAAAATTGAGTGTCCGCACGAAGGAATAACAAGTCAATGTTTAACTTACTAAGAGGAAATATGGAGTTCAGGCCATAACTGCGAAAGTTAACATGCTCAACACTATCCAGACTGTCCATCCATATTGACAAACTATCCCAAGAAGACATAACTGTAAGTCGAAGACGAAGAATGAAGTTTAGGACCAAATGCTGATTGGAAAAGGGCAGTGTAAGTAATCCTTCGTGCAAAGTGGAGTCTTTATAGGCCAAAACAGAGCAATGGTGGATTGGGAGGCAAAACCATAAAGCTTAGACATCACGGCAAGTCGTGTGTGCATATATCCTTTGCTGATAGAAAAGTTTGGCATATTTAGGGGCACTACACAGGACGTTCCAGAGATAATGAAGAGCATTCTAACATCATGTTAGGATATTTGTTCAGCATTTTTGACTTGTAATTTTTAGTTTTGTTCAGAGAACATTACCATATCCATGTAAGAAACACAAAAGGTTAGGCTTTTGAAAGAAATACTCAAAATTTTTGAAAAAAGGGAAATTGAAATTCATTGCATACACTATAGATTTTAAGATTATACAAAAAAATGGGGCATCTCCTAATGGCATCATATATAATGTTTCTAAAAAAATGGGAAAAAGAAGATACAAAAAGTGAAAAACAAATCCTAAAGCTAAGGTACATGGACCTAGTCAACCTCCTCGAGGGCGCTTCGAAGCACCCTGAGATGGACCCTCCTCTCTACCACCACCACCATCATCATCATCATCATTATCACTGCTGAGCTCAAAGTCATTATCAAAATCACTTCCGCCCACAGCAGAGGCACCTCTTACCTGCCCAGATGGGCCAGTATCCTGTAGAGAATTAGAAAAGGACTCAGATTATGCCAAGAATCCTAGAACAAGTTCATTGGCAAGAGGAAAAGTGAGATACCTCAATTGAGGCCCGGACGTCCATGGCAAACTCCTAGATCAACACCACCATGCCTGCCATCATCCTTAACACGTGCACGAGAAACTTGTACAAAGGTAGGAACCCAAGATTAGTAAGAAGCAAAGATCAGATACATGGGAAAAATATGGTAAAAACAGAAAAGATACCTACTCGACTCCACCTGGGAGATAATAAAGGGCTATAGCAAGCTCTAAGATGGGCACTATCATTGTGCCATGTCTCACCATCACTGATACGACAGTAGGCATCACCAGCAGACCCTCTACTATTGCAGCAACACCCATACCCCCTGCTAGCACCGTGCTTGGGTATGGGACCGAAACCAGAACCGGAACCGGAACTTGACCCCGCCATTAACTTCGGGCAGCAGGAAAATTGGCAAGGCCCTTTATAACTCCCATCAATCGCCCTCCCAGATGGGACTAGATGTACTCCATATAATCTCTATCCACCAGCAATCCCTCAGTAGTGGTGCTGCCTCGGACAAAGAGAAACTCCTCCTTAGTGAACGTATCTTCTACCCTCCTGCTAGCAGGAGGAGATCCTAGAATCCTAGGCTGGACCATGTCTAAAGACTGGTGACAGCCCCGCTCAACCAAGTACTAGATATGACAGAATGATCCCTCCAGTAATAGTCACTGTCGAGTGATTGCCTGGATGGCTAGATATTGGACCTCACTAGTAGGGGAGCACAATTGCCCACGGGCACCACATGATCTGAAAAAGCAAGATCGATAATCAGTATACAAATAGAGGCAAACCAAGAATCAAGGTATAAGTATGGATGATTTAGAAGGACTCACATGGTCATGAGTGATGGTATCGAGCATCTGTTGATACTCACCAATAACAAAAAGGAGAGGGGGATGTTGTCAATCCCTGTGGCATTTCTGGTACCAGACCACCCAAGGGAAGGCGTCTAGAGAGACACCTCACACCCCATGGCTCACCTTTGGAAAATACTCAAAGAACCACATCTGCAGGCAAGCATAGGGAATAGATAGTTAGAAAAACAAGTGAATAGATAGACGATACAAGCAATAGATAGACAAACAGATATCATGAAAGCAGTGTACCTCTTATAGGCGCCAGTGCCTGCCAAGCCTAGTACTGCGATTACGTAGTGGTGAAGGCCCCACTGCCCCAATCATAGCTTTTGATGTGATCCATGTCCACTATGGCAACCAAGAAAAATGCTCTCAAATAAGTATAACAGAAATCCTCTAGTGTAGTGGGCGATCTGGATGTGAGTGATTGGTTGGGTATGGAACCTGAGAGGGTAATTTATATGGAAATTGGGCCGAGCTGGATAATGGGCCGTTTTGGGTCGCAGTGCGAAGGGCTGAGTAAAATGGCCGTAAAGTTACTCCGGTCCATGAAAAGGCTTTGTAGTTAGTCCGGTCCCAGAGCTATAATGGTTTGTCCGGTCACATAAGACCTTATTTGTAGTCCAGTTGAGAAGTGTACTGCGGATGATTCGGTCTTCAGAATTAGTTCGGTCGTGGCATATGGAACCGAGGTATGCTAAGTCCTCTTAAGGACTTAGTTCTGAGGATAGTTCGGCTCAACTCTCTTATGGATAGCTCGGTCTTAGCATGGGAAATCCGAGGTAAGGGAAAGGAAAGTAGTAGCCGAACTAACAGTTACCTTAGTCATATGGTAATCCGGCCATGGTAAAACCATCTCACTTGGTTTAAGCAGTGAGGGGGGTGTTAAGAGATAAGCATTATCTCTTAAGAGTATGAATCCTAGGAGGACTCTGCATGGAGAAGTAAAAGTCCTACTAGGATTGTGCCACACGGAACCTATAAAAGCTCACAAACATCACCTATGGAGAGGTAACACAACTTTGATTTGCGAATACACAGAGCTTTTGTCTATTTGTCTAGTTTGCTGACTTAGACATCGGAGAGGTTTCCAGCACACACCCGCCGGCTAGCTCACGTTTGTATTTTCAGGTGATAAAGCGACGTCGTACAGAGGAACGCAGACTTGATCAACAGGATTATACGAGAAGGTTTATCTCTTTCCCGTACAATTGGCGCCGTCTGTGGGAATTTCAGACAAGAACAAACCTCTTGATCAAGCTTTTCCTTTTAAAGAATCAATGGCGCACAAAGAAGAATTACCACAGTCCGCCATTGACGGACTAACTCCAGAAGGGGGTGCGAGGCGCGAAGGTCTACCTCTTATCCCTCCTATGGGGGATTTGGAGCCACAGAGACAGAATCCCAGGAGGGATACAAGAGGGAGAAGGCGGACTAACAGCCCTCGTCACTCCCGTTCGCAGAGCCCAGAAAGACAAAGGCGAAGGATTGATCCCCAAGCTTTGGAGGATCGCGTCAGGGAACAAGATGAATTGATACGTCGGATGGCGGCGGACATGGAATCTCTAAAGCGCCAGGTGAAAGGAAAAGGAGTGGCGACAGGAGAGGGGTGCACAAACAAGACGCCCCCTCGCCACTCGGAAAGTCGTAGTAGAAATACTACACCCTCTCAAGCAGAGAGCAGAAGCCTCAGGACAGGCGATACGCAATCCAGATCTTCCAGAACTCGTCACTCCAGGTCATACACTAAGGGAAGCACATATTGGCCCTTGCATACGCACCAAACGAGATCCAGACAGACAGAGTTGCCCAGATCGTCCGACCTACGAACCGTGCTAGAAGAGAAGGCACGGTGGAAGGAGGACGCCAGGGCGCGCGATCCACACAGAGTTTCTGCCTTACAGCGGTTGGCTCCTCGGACGCATGGAAGCGTCGAGGTTGGAATGCCAATACCGCGCCCCGCCTACGAACCGACGGACAAGGCGTTGGCGAGGCTGCAGACCTCACCATTCGTCCCAGCAATCGAGAACGCGCCCCTACCTTCAGGCTTCCTACAGCCCAAATTCACCACGTACGAGGGGAAGACGGACCCTTACTCACACTTAAGCCACTTCCGCCAGGTTATGGCGGTATATCGGCGCAACGAGGCCTTGATGTGCATCCTATTCCCCTCAAGCCTTGGTGACCTAGGCTTGACTTGGTTTGAAAAACTTCCAGAAGGCAGCATAGCCTCCTGGGCACAGTTGGCGGAGGCGTTTGTGACAAGGTTCCGAACAAACACCAAAACACCGGTGGAGATCGACCAATTACTCTCCATCGACATGGGCGACAAGGAGACCCTAAGATCCTATAACAGTCGCTACTGGGAGACCTTTAACCAGATTGGGGACTGTCCCGCCAATCTCGCCATTACACAGTACAAAAGAGGCCTTCCAGTCGGGAACAGACTAAGGGACTCAATCACCATGACACCGCCCCTCACCATGGAAGCCCTGATGGAAAGAGTGCATCAGCACATCAGGGTGGAGGAGGATGGCGCACGTGCTAAAGCAAAATCCGGCACGACCACAGTACCAGAAAAGAAGGCCTCAGCAAAGGTCAATGCGGTAGATCGATCGAACAAAAACGGACGTGGCAGGCGAGACAACGGAGAGGACCAGGATAAAAGATGGTTGAGAGTCCGCACTGCCATAACCACGGTCTTCAAGAAACCGATCTACCGAATTCTAAGTGAAATACGGGATGAGCCTTTCGTCAGATGGCCAACCAAGTTAGGCGAGGCTCAGAAGGACTACGACGACAGGTCTCGGTGCACCTTCCATAAAGAAAAGGGACACCGTACAGAAAATTGCACACCTTTGAGACAGCACCTGGAGGAGTTGGTGGCAGCAGGCCACCTGGATAAATACATTGAAGGAGGGGCGCAACCAGCCCCCCAGGACCACAATAACCCTAATGGGATGCCAATCGACGCCCCTCCTCAAGGCACTATCAATGTGATACATGGAGTCTTTGAACCCGAGCGTGTATGCGAGCTTAGGGGATCAATCAAAAAGGCTGAACACTTAAGAGAGGTGCTAAGTACCCAACCTGCCATCAAGAAGGGGAAGACAGAGGCCACAAACGTCATGTCTTTTTCGGATAAAGACCTGGCAAGGATATATTGCCCTCATAATGATGCCCTGGTCGTCACTCTCCGAGTCAAGGATTTTGACGTCAAGCGGATTCTGATTGACCAGGGTAGTTCATGTGAAATCATGTACTACGAAACGTTTAAACAATTGAAGTCACAAGATAAAGACTTGGCACCCGCCGTATCTCCCCTAATTGGATTCAACTCCATGCCAGAATGGCCCGTCGGCAAAATAATCCTCCCAGTCAGAGCAGGGAGTGTGACGAAACAAGTGGAGTTCTGGGTGTTGAAGGTCCTCTCCACTTACAACATCATCTTGGGCAGAACGTGGCTGCATGCCATGCGATCGGTGGCGTCATCCTACCACCAAGTAATGCGGTTCCCCAACGACACCGGAGTAATAGAAGAAGTCTATGGAGATCAGATCATGTCGAAGCAGTGCTTTGTTACGGTAAATGGCAGCCACGCTGCCAAAGGATACGTTCATTCGGTGGAAGAACCTGAGAGTAATGAACTGTTCGCAGATGTTGGCAAAGCGGCTAGTCAGAAAGCGGTGGAAGACTTGGTAGAGGTAAGAATAGATGAAAAAAACTCGGATAAGTTCTTTTTGCTCGGTTCGACGTTGTCCAGCACTGAGAGATTAGAGGTCTTGGAATTTTTGACCTCTAACATCGAAGTGTTCGCTTGGACACCATACGACATGCCAGGCATTGATCCCAACTTCATCTGTCACCAACTCAATGTCCACTCATCCGCTAGACCAATCATTCAGCGCACGCGCAGATCGGCACTCCACCACGCCGAAATAGTGGCGGAAGAAGTAGGAAACCTGCTGGAGGCAGGAGCAATTAGAGTGGTGCACTACCCAAGATGGATCTCCAACACAGTCGTAGTGCCAAAGAAGAATGGCAAGTGGCGTGTCTGCGTCGACTACAAAACAGTCAACAAGGCGTGCCCAAAAGACAGCTTTCCTCTACCACGGATAGATCAACTGGTAGACCTGACGGCAGGGCACAACCGACTTAGCTTTCTGGATGCATACAGAGGCTACCACCAAATCGCCATGCATAAACCTGACCAGGAGATCACATCCTTTACAACTCCACGAGGATTGTACTGTTACAAGGTCATGCCCTTTGGCCTAAAGAACGCAGGGGCGACATTCCAGCGAATGGTCACCAAGATGTTCGAACCATTGTTAGGCAGAACAATGGAGGCTTACATCGACAATATGGTGGTCAAGAGCAAAGATGAGAATGACCATCTCAAGGACCTGAGTGAGATGTTTGAAATCCTAAAGAAGCACAAGTTACGCCTCAATGCGTCCAAGTGTGCGTTCGGAGTAGGATCTGGCAAATTCCTAGGCTTCTTGGTGACCAACCGGGGTATAGAAGCAGACCCCTCTCAGATCAAGGCAATTCAGGATCTGGAGAGGCCAAATTCAGTAAAGGAAGTGCAACATCTCACCGGCATGGCAGCTGCGCTCAATCGGTTCATAAGCCGATCGTCAGACAGACTACGACCATTCTTCCACGCACTGAAAGCCAAGTTTGAGTGGGACGACGAATGCGACCGTGCTCTGGACAACCTAAAAGAATACATGTCTTCTCCACCACTACTTGTAACCCCAATCCCTGGAGAAGAACTCTTCTTGTACCTGGCAGTCTCGCAGCACGCAATTAGCGCAGTATTGGTCCGCGCAGAAGGAATCCAACACCTGCCCATCTACTATGTCAGCAAGACATTACTGGGCGCCGAAACAAGGTACTTGCCACTAGAGAAACTGGCATTGGCCTTGATGATGGCCTCAAGAAAGTTGTTGCACTACTTTCACGCCCACACCATAGTGGTTCTCACAGCCTTCCCATTAAAAGCTTTGTTTGAAAGGGCGAACTTTTCTGGGCGAATTCTGAAGTGGGCAGTAGAGTTGGGGCAATTCGACATCAAGTTCCAACCCAGGACCGCAATAAAAGCTCAAGCATTGGCAGATTTTGTCGCAGAATTCACACCAGGAAGTCATCACATTTGCCCAGTCGACCTGACTGAAACAACCGAACTAGGGATGGAAGTTGACGCGGGAATAACGCAACCCCTGGTGCAATATACTCAGCCAGACGCCAAGGCAGACCAAAGCGAAGCAAGGAAGGAAGAGGCAAACCATGCTACACCAAGTCAAGACTCACCAACAAACAAAGACTTGGAACCATCAAATAGCGAGGGACAGACGGTAAGCATGGACCTAAAAGAAGACACCAGCAACATGGAAGATCCCAAGGCATCATCTGATCCCTCCACTTGCTGGAAGTTGTTCGTTGGGAGATGTGGAAGCTCTTCGTGGATGGAGCATCCAACCGGCATGGAGCAGGGCTCGGCATAGTCCTCATCTCTCCAGACGGCCTAGTAGTGGAGCAGGCAATCAACCTCGGCTTCCCAGCATCAAACAACGAAGTGGAGTATGAAGCGCTTCTTGCAGGCCTCAAATCGGCATTCTTCATGAAGGCCACCGAGCTAATAGTTTACAGCGACTCACAGCTGGTGGTAAACCAAATATCTGGCGACTACGAAGCAAAGGATGACAGGATGGCAAAATACCAAGAATTGGTCAGAACAGAGATCAAGAAATTTGAAGTAGTCAGGATAGAACAAATCGGCAGGGAGGAAAATAGCAGAGCGGACGAATTAGCAGGCTTTGCCTCAATGGCAGACACCTCCATCCCTCATCCATTGCTGATCGACTACCTACCTAGACCAAGCATTGAAGACCCTGAAGCAGAAGAGGTATGTTGTGCAGAGTTAGGCCTTTCTTGGATGGACCCCATCATACTGTTCCTGAAAAATGGCACCTTACCGGAAGAGAAGAAAGAAGCTAATAGAATAAGAGCAAAGTCGCAGCAATTTTGGCTCTCCCCATCTTTGGCATTGTACAAAAAGTCGTTCTCAGGACCTTACCTAAAGTGTGTTCACCCCAGCAAAGTGGAAGCGTTTCGGTTCGAAATACATGAGGGTGTATGCGGCAGCCATCAAGGAGGAAGATCATTGGCATACCGAGCAATTTCACAAGGATACTGGTGGCCATACATGCAGGCAGACTCAGAAAAGTATGTCAAAAAGTGCGAAAAATGCCAGAAGTTCGCACATCAAATACACCAACCTGCCAGAGAACTTCTGCCTCTAACTAGCCCATGGCCCTTCGCAATGTGGGGATTGGACATAGTAGGGCCACTTCCAACAGCACCCGGCAACAGGAAGTTCTTCCTTGCAGCAACCGACTACTTCACAAAATGGGTGGAAGCAGAAGCCTTGGCGTCAATCAAGGAAAAAGATGTGAAAAAGTTTGTCTGGCAGAATATCATCACTCGATTTGGCATACCAAAGGCACTGATATCAGACAACGGCACTCAATTCGACGGTAGGATTTTCAGGGGCTTTTGTGAAGAGTACAAAATAGAGTTCTACAATTCTACACCGGCATATCCCCAAGCAAATGGTCAGGCAGAGGCATCAAACAAGGTAGTCTTGGATGGATTGAAGAAACGGTTAGAGAAAGCCAAAGGCAAGTGGGCAGAGGAGCTCCCTCATGTTTTATGGGCTTACCGCACCACGCCTCGACGATCAACAGGAGAAACACCATTCTCCTTAGCTTATGACATGGAGGCAGTCATCCCATTAGAAGTTGGCCTCCCCACAATTCGAAGCGAGAATTTTGATCCAGATTTAAACAACGAAGCCATAGCATTAGAACTCGACCTTGCAGAGGAAAGAAGAGACAGAGCATTGGTTCACATCGCCTCTTACCAACAAGAATTGTCCAGAAAGTATAACAAAACCGTGCATCCAAGGCAATTCAAGATCAGAGATTGGGTACTACGCAAAGTCATGGGAAACACATTGGTACCAGAGATGGCAAGTTAGGGCCTAATTGGGAAGGTCCTTACAAAGTGGTTGGATTAGCAGGCAAAGGGGCATACCACTTAGAAGATGAGGACGGCAAGACAATTCCCAGACCATGGAATACTGCCAATCTCAAGTTATTTTATTTTTAGCTTTTTTCTTTTTAAATATGTATAACTTTTTCCCTTTCTCAATAAAAAAAGTAGTTTTCTTTTCAGTATAAGCATTTTTTGTTTTAGTAAATTAGTGAGTTAGGGGCACAAAGAACACCTAATCCTAGGTTGGCTGGAAAAACCAACTTAATGCTTGGCTGGATTAAACCAACATTCCTCCTAAGCCCAGGATAAGGATCCAGGCTGCAGGACGTTTGGTCGGAATAACTAAACACTTTATTCTAAGTTGGCTGGAAAACCCAACTTAGAGGTTGGCTGGATTAAACCAACACCCCTCCTAAGCCCAGGATAAGGATCCAAGCTGTAGGACGTTTGGTCGGAATAACCAAACACTTTATTCTAAGTTGGCTGGAAAAACCAACTTAGAGGTTGGCTGGATTAAACCAACTCCTCGTACTCTTCAGCCGAAGTAAGGGTATGGCTGAAGAGTGGTTGGCTGGATTAAACCAACTCTTGTTACTCTTCAGCCGAAGTAAGGGTATGGCTGAAGAGTGGTTGGCTGGATTAAACCAACTCTTGTTACTCTTCAGCCGAAATAAGTATATCGGCTAAAAGAGTGGTTGGCTAGATTAAACCACCACTTAGTACTCTTCAACCGAAATAAGTATATAGGCTAAAAGAGTGGTTGGCTAGTAAGCCTAGTCAGATTGCCAAGCTATAATCGGAGTACGGTATCTCGGCCCAGAAATATTTCAAATAGCAGTTAGGAAGCAAGCGTTCAAACCGAGATCACAGTTGAGCAAATGAGTTCATTGAAAAATTCATTACAAGTGCAAGCATAGAAATCAAAACCGGAATAAAAGTTGAGTACAGAAGAAGATTTTTCATTGAAATAAAAAGCAGGTACACAGGAGGGGCCGCAGCCCGGTTACATTGTCCAAAACAAAGAAAGAAGGTACAAAATCGTTCAAAAGATCGTCCAGATCAGCATCCAGCTCAACTCTAAGGCCGGTCTCAGCTGGAATTTCGGTCGTAGCCAGAACACGGTTGGGCTCGGTTGGATCAAGCCCTTCTGGGTTCGGCTCAGCTGGAGACACGACGATAGTTTCCTCAGGTAATGGGGGATTAGAGATCACTGGAATTGGAGGAGTAGATTGATGACCGGTCTGGGAGTCGTCTTCTGAAGAGGAATCCTCATCACCACCCTCTTCAAGAAATTGCTTCTGAAGATCGGCAGCATATTCCGCCAGTGAGGCCGGAATGAAATATTGCGGAGCATTGTAGACCTCGGTCTCGGGTCCACAACCGAGCGCTCCACCGCACTTCTCCAGCCGCACTTGAAGAATAAATCCTTGGCTGCCTCGCATTGTTGCATGTAGATGGCCTCCCCCTCCTTGAAGCCTGCAGTGTTTGCGTCGGCTGCCTTCTTTTTAAGCTCGGTGATCTCTGTGTTTTTCTTGCCTTCAAGTTTGGCCAACTCGCGCAGGTATTTGTCCTTCACCAAAGCGGCGTCCTTTTGTTTCTCGGCTTCGGCCGAGCTAACGAGTTCGGATAGACGACCGTTCTCGGATTTTAGCTCGGCTAGTTGCTTCCTTACTTCTTCTAGTTCGGCCGATTTTTCAGCCATTTCGGCCATTGCCTGCCTTGTTGTCTTGCGAAGTTCAAGCACTCGCTTATGGGCAATGTTGTTTTTCTGAATGGCCTGCAAAAGAGTAGTAACTTTTTTTTAGCTGAGCTGAAAGTTGGAAAAATTAGAAAGATCAAAAAGGACAGTGCTACCTACCAGAATCATGGATTTTGTTGAAGACCGGATGGCCTTCAGCTCGGTGTTTAGTTGCTTTTGGTGGTGCTCCATGTCTTTGGGGAGGCAAACACCTTTGGCAAGATTGAATGCCATCAAGTGATCCTTCTCTGCGACCACCGAGTCTGTGTCTTGAATATCTCGGTTTTGAAAGGAAAGGTTTGGAGCCCATTTGGAAGAGCCAGTTCGGTCAGGTTGCTCCGGCTAGGGGCTTGGTTGAGGGCTGGGCGGGAGGATGGTCTCATCCTCATTAACAAGTCGCTGCTCGGTTTGGCTAGTCCAGGCGCGCTTGTTCGCCCGAGATGTTGAAGGCCGTTGAGTTGGGAGAGCCACCACGGTTTTTGTTGCCTGGGTTGGTGGTGGTGCTTCGGGCCTGCTGGTTTCGGTCAAAAGAGTCCTCACTCTGTTTCTCTTGGCCATTTCTTGTTCGGCTGTGAGAGGGACTAGATTAATCTGGGGCAAGGTTAGGTCCGGTTCTAGGGCGTCCTCTAGAAGGAAGTCAGTCACTCTGGCTTTCCGACGGCCGTTGTATGTGTATGTCGGTTCAAAATTTAGAAGCTTGGCCCAACTTCTCTCTGGGTATCGCAGTGCGGCGCGAAGTACGCTTAGGTTGGGGTGGCTATATAGTGAGTGAAGATGGGCTGAATCTGCATAAAGAAAGTAACTGTTAGTTCGGTTCAATAGCAGGTAACCGAAATAAAGAGAAGCATGAAAAGTAACCGAAGTAAAGTATACCAGGGATTCCTTTATTCCAATTTATACTTCGGCCTGGGATCTGGGCTTGGTGGTCTTCAAAATTCCCAGATACCCAGAAAAAATCGTCATCATTTAGGTCTTTATCTGGCGTATCTTTTATTATTTTTTCTCTGCGGCGGCGTATCCTAAGGTAGTAGACCCAGCCGTCATCTTTGGAGCCAATGGAGTATTGGTGGAATATTTCAGCTAGACCGAGGTTCAGACCGGCTTGGCGGTTCAGTTCGGCTATACCCATAATTATACGGTAAGAATTGGTGGATAGCTGGGTTGGGCATATTCTAGTTTGCCTGAGGAATTCACAGATTAAGGGTTGGACTGGAAATCTTAGTCCAGTTTCTATTATTGAAAGAAGGGTAAAAGGTACAAAGCCTTCATTGCCCTAGGGTATGACACCCTTTTTTTGCTAAGGTAAGGTGTACATCGTCAGGGATGCCATAATCCCTTCGGAATTCGGCCAAACCCCCAGGTGTTTCTACCAAGAACCTATATTTCCCCATTTATTTTATAAAGTTATAAATAAATTAGTTCGGTCTCCAAAATTGAGCTCAGTAGTTCGGTTGAGCGCGCGGAGTGCCTGGGCAACCTAAGTCTGCAAAGTGGAAAACAAAGGTGTTAAGCACAGATCGTTGACCATGCTGAAAAATCAAAGCAAGGTAAAATAAGCCCTACTTCGGCTATGTGGGATACTACAGGTTCTATCTCGGCTTCAACACGATGTTTGGTAGTTCGGAGTGAGCAGGGGGTTCGATAGTTCGGTTTGTGTGTACGGGGTTGGTTATCTCGGTTTGGACTACGGTTCTTGTTACCTCGGTTGATCCTCTAAGGGCAGCTTTCTTAGTTCGGTTTAAAACTAAGAAAGCTGGTTTAGCCCCGAAAAGTTAGCTCGGTCAAAATTGAGGTTTCTCGGTATTAAGTCCAGACTTAGTTCAGTCAAAAGGTTATTGAAACTACTGATACATTCACAAGTTCTAGTTCGGTTATGGTCTGGATAGATCTACATATAGCACAAACAGTATCCTAGTTCGGTTGGGACATGTTTATGGATCGAAATAGTGTTCTACAAATTGTTTCATGAAGTTCATAGGGGTTCACATGAAGATTTTTTCCAGAAAATACAGAGGCAAGAACAGTGGAATGAAAGTACCTTTCAAAAACACACGAAACAAACTACAATGGATTGAACGAACATGGGAAAAAAGCACGGGAAAATAAGAACAGATTCGTGTTACTTACCAGGCAAAGAGGACGAACTTGAAGGAGGAGGTAATGACAACAGCAGAACGAGTTTCAAAGGTTGCAAGGTTGAAGAACAGTAAGAGAGAGAGAAGAGAGAGAGAAAAGACTGAATAGTAAGGTGAGTAATTTTGGAAAGACGAAGGGGTTTTTGTTTTTGTGAAAGAGATGGAGGCGGGAACTGTTCAAATTTTTCGGAGTACGAGGGCGGCGTGACAGCTGTGAAGGACCAATCGGAGCCTGCCACGTGTCACTGGAAAAAGAAGCGATTCAGTTTCTGTGATTGAAGAGACGTTTTGACCGGACAAAGCAGAGCCCGGTGAGAGTATCTTGGCTGGAAAGGCCAAGGGCTTTTAGCTCGGTTGGAAAGGCTAAGAGTTTATAGCTCGGCAGGAAAGGCTAAGAGTTTTTTAGCTCGGCTAAAATGGGCTAAAGAGGGTTTTTAGCTCGGCTGGTTGATGAGTAATCCCTATCATGCTGTGCAGATGGAATTAAGGGCCAATTAAGAGGGTAATTTATATGGAAATTGGGTCGAGCTGGATAATGGGCCGTTTTGGGTCGCAGTGCGAAGGGCTGAGTAAAATGGCCGTAAAGTTACTCCGGTCCATGAAAAGGCTTTGTAGTTAGTCCGGTCCCAGAGCTATAATGGTTAGTCTGGTCACATAAGGCCTTATTTGTAGTCCGGTTGAGAAGTGTACTGCGGATGATTCGGTCTTCAGAATTAGTTCGGTCGTGGCATATAGAACCGAGGTATGCTAAGTCCTCTTAAGGACTTAGTTTTGAGGATAGTTCGGCTCAACTCTCTTGTGGATAGCTCGGTCTTAGCATGGGAAATCCGAGGTAAGGGAAAGGAAAGTAGTAGCCGAACTAACAGTTACCTCGGTCATATGGTAATCCGGCCATGGTAAAACCATCTCACTTGGTTTAAGCAGTGAGGGGGGTGTTAAGAGATAAGCATTATCTCTTAAGAGTATGAATCCTAGGAGGACTCTGCATGGAAAAGTAAAAGTTCTACTAGGATTGTGCCACACGGAACCTATAAAAGCTCACAAACATCACCTATGGAGAGGTAACACAACTTTGATTTGCGAATACACAGAGCTTTTGTCTATTTGTCTAGTTTGCTGACTTAGACATCGGAGAGGTTTCCGGCACACACCCGCCGGCTAGCTCACGTTTGTATTTTCAGGTGATAAAGCGACGTCGTACAGAGGAACGCAGACTTGATCAACAGGATTATATGAGAAGGTTTATCTCTTTCCCGTACAGAACCAAACCACTCTCATGAGGTAAGGGCTACACCCAGAAAAAATATCAAAGCATCATCCTAGTGGGCAAGGTTTGAGTTGAACGGGATGGAGAGGCCGCCAACTAGAAGGCCAGACAACATCATAAAGTCCTCTGGCGTTATAGTCATCTCGCTGGAGCTCGAAAAGTGGAAGGAGTCTATGGTGTCCCACCATTGCTCTATCAAGTTCGCAAGAAGGCCATGGCTAACCCGTGCATCACCCAGGAACTCGTAGAAAAGACCAAAGTCACACCAATCTACCAAAAATTTGATCGTCCTAAGAAAGGCCGGATACCACTCTGCTACACATGATAGAGAGCTAAAACCTCAGACAGGCTAGAAGCGCTCCTACAAGAAAGTAATGGAAACATGTAAGGCACTAGAAAAAGGGCAAAGAGGCATAAACAAGGATGGCAAATAAAGAAACGAGATCATACTCTGAAGCCTGTGTGGGACACATGTTGTATCAGCTCTCGGAGAATCACTGAACAAGGGCTGGACTTGTCTAACTTGTAAAACCGGTCTATCCTGGCCCGCGGAGCATGAGCAAGAGGTATGTAGATGGCAGGATCGAAAGGTGGGAACTATCTAGCATTCAGTGAGTTTGTCACAAAGCAATAAAATGGCCAAACAGTGAGGAATAATTCAAAAGGTGGCAAACGTGGTAAAAAAAGGCAGAAAATATGTCATAAATTCAAATGTACATGGGTATCTATAGGCAGTGATCATGACAAGACAACATGTATGGGAAAAATTCATAGAATAATGGGAAATATAAGGGAAAACTCTTGGCATGTGTAAAATAATTAAAAATCACCAAAAACTCACATAACAGTCATAAAAGCATAGAGCATTGGAAAGAAAACCAGAAAACTCAAAGGAACAGTGGAAATACCTGAGAATGATAGGGAAGTGGTTGGAAATGAAAACCGTTTGGTAGAAACGAAGGTCGCGATGCAAGGAATCTGAAAAGACGAATGGGGCACCGAACCACCAAACGACAAGAAGGCACCGGAGTAAAAAATGAAAGGCTATGGGGGAAGATAGAGGATTTTCGAAGGTAGAGATGTGGGAAATGAAGCTTCAAAGCCAATTTGAACCCTTTGGGTCACGATAAAAAGTCTCACGTATGCGCACATCGGCCTAATATGCGCGCGCATATCTTGTGTTGCCACACATGTGGCCCACATGCTCGTATGCATGGTCAACTTATTGCACCCTTTGGACATCCTCGAGGCACAGAGACATTCTAAACTCAAGCTCAAGTATCGACACACCTCTTGAGGCACATCTTTTTTATTGAAAATTCAATCATCTATCTTATGGCATCGCACTGGCACATGAATTACTTGGCATCTGCATGGAAAATGAATCCTTAATTTCCCCTCAGCTGGGTCGTTAATGAGAAAGGAAAAATGATTTCAAAATCATACCTCGCACTGGAAAAATGCATGGTCAGAGTTCTGTAGACGCGCCCTTGGGTTTCATGCTACAGTTCGGACTCAAATGTCACGGTTCTGAATCTAATCCCGCAAAGTGCAATGCGAGACCGATAAATCACCAAAGAGTCCAAATCCGGCAAATCGTTTTGGAAAACTGATTTTTAAGAAAGAAGTGCCAAACATGGACTGCTTTGCCAGATACAGAGTCGCCACCTAAATATTTTATTTTGGGGGAATTTAGGAAACCCTGACTCATTGCCTAAGGCCATGTGTCCGTCATCACCAAAGTTGCCTCGGCTCGGGAACTTGGGTACGAGAGGGGAAGGTCATCTATGAGCACCCCCGCTCGCCCGATCAAAGATCGGCCTGTACTAAGCATGATATCTTGTTTTTTGAAAAACACATGCGTTCTTATTCCAGTTATTAGCTAGAATTACTATGTGATGCGCACAACACACAAGTATAGACTAGATTGCCTAATTTGGAACAAAGCATTGCATATTTGTTGTTTGAAAAACGGTTTGCAGTTTGTTACTCGCAAGTAGGCTAAATCGAGGATTCAATGAATTGTTCCAATTCAAGCAATCCAACCTTCACCTACAGGCATTCAGGCAGTTATATCACATAAGCAATTAGCCTAATGGCAAGCATGCTGTCATGTTAACACTCACACACATGCAAGATGCTAAAGCATAAACACTCACAGTGTACTCCGAGCCAAAATAAAGAACTAGTTAGTAATCAAATGCATATTCCTAGTTCATGTTAAAATGGCTAATGCATCGCATGCAAAGTGTAACTAGAATAGGCTCGGCTAATCTAAAATGGCATGTGAGATGCAATACTTGACACATGTATTCAACTTGGAATTGAAGTACAATGCAATTAGTATGATGCGCCAAGCCCGGTGCATGCAATACAGATGAATGGTGCAAACATGCATAGCATAAGGATGCTAATTGAAATATGCCCTAAAACTAACCACTGAAAGCAGGTAAGTAAAAGAGAAAGAAGTGGAGGTTGGAAGACATGCATCACACACACGCACGCTTATTACATAATTGGGCCCTCTCGATGGAGAGACCGAAAGAATAATACAAATCATCTAATTAACTAACTAACAAGCTAATTAATTAATTACACAACCAAATCAAAATAAATAACTATTCTAAGTTATTAAAACACTGAAATGGCCTCGAGACAAGGGATGAATGCATGCTCGGACGGCTTCGCTCGAAATCCATCGCCATGCTTCATGTTGCCTCTGTTTGCACTGCTCTGTACCCCTAAAAATTGTGCCAACTTCTGTGACACTTCTGAACCACCTTGTGGGCACTGTAGGAGATCATCGACCAAGATATGAGGCCATCGGCCAAGGTGAACTGGTTATCGACCAAAAATAGGGCTCTTGGCCAAACATTTGTTGCCGATCGGCACTGAACATGGTCGATCGACCATCTCTTCCTGCAGAATGCTGTGTTGCTGCAGCAGAGGACAAACAGAGCATGGCAATACATTTGCAAGACAATGTCTGCACAACTACACCCCTTATCATGTTTGAGACTCAAAGGTGTGTAGTTCTCGACCCTCAGACCACCAATCACGCATTTTGATGCATGATGGCCAAAGAGGCCAAGTGTGCAATTCAATATCAAATGAAATGCACAAAAACACACAAGGGGCCCCAACCTCTATCATGCTTGATCAATAGGCAAGGGAATGCACACACAATGCAATGCAACCTAAGCATGCAAGCAAGCATGCAAACAACTCAAGCATGATACAAATCTAATGCAACATGAGCATGCAAGCATACAATATGCAATAGGCGTACAACCTAAACATGTAAACATGGAAGGCATACAACAACATGCAAAATGAAGTAAGCATGCAACAACATACGAGACAAGCATGCAACAATCATGCAAAGATGGACTTAAACTAAAGTGGACGGCTCTCAAACATACCCAAATCAGCGGCCAAAGTGATGAAACAAAGGCATGAAATACACATACAAACATGCATGCTAATTAGCCTAAAGACTAAGGCATAAAATGGCAACTCTTAAGCACACTTAAAAGAGACAAATATGGACATGTGACAAACATGCTAAGCTCTGAAATCATGCAAGGGATGATGCCAAATCAACCAAACAAGCCAAGCAAGGCATACAAGAAAGCCTAAAACTTAAGGCTAGCCAAGGAGCTCAAACCATGGCTATGCAAAACATGAAGCAAATGGCAAGTATAATCCAAAACAGCCCTAGATCATGCCACAATGAGCCTAAAATATGCAAGGACCAAAGCCAAAATAAGCTAGAATAAAGGGCCAAAAGCATGAGGCATGCAAGGTTATAAAGGGGTGTTACACTACACCTAATACAACAAAACATGGCATGATTTAAACAACCAAAATCAGAGTTATGGCATGTTAAAACAAGACCAAAAACACATTGAAATGGCATCCTAAAGGCCTAAACATGGAGGCATGCGCAATGGTCCATTCATGAGGCATGAAACATCAACTCTTTAAAACATTAAAGAAGTGACAAATGCAAGTATATGAGCATACTATATGGACTGAAATAACATAACAAGTGATGCCAAATCACTGCAATGAGCCAAGTAAAGCATGCTAGTGACTTGGACACTCAAAGCTAACAAGCTAAGATGCATGGTGGCTATACAAAGCATGGCATACATGGTTAAAAAAACTCAAATCAGAGCTTAAGCATGCTATAACAAGGCTAAAAGCTTCATGGAGTTGAGCCAAAATCATGCTAGAATGACATGTTACAACATGATGCATGTTAAGGCAAATGAAAGGATTGCAAGACAAGTATATGGAGCATGTAAGAGGCCAATAAACCAACTTGAAACAGAGGTATGTCATGGCAAAATAACACCAAATACTTGCTGAAATGGAGCTAAAACAAGCTAAGCAAACATGCTACAACATAAGCCATTTATGCAAGCATACAAGACAACAAGGAGAGGGGATGATCCTCTCCTTTTTAAGACCTTAAAACACCATCCCCACCACTGAAATCCAGAGGGATTTCAGTGGTGAGAAGGCCAAAACAAGGTGATCTCAAAGCTTAAAAATAAAGTACAAGAACAAGGCCTAAGACGGGGGTAAACAACCCCAAACACAAAAATGACCTTAAACAAAAGTCTTAAGCACTAAAAATCAGAACTTTTATCAGCTATAATCTAAGCTTAAAACAATAAGCAAAAAGGGCTAAAAGCTTAAGCCAGAATGGGGTATCTAAAGCAAGGAACTCACCCTTGTAGAACCTCTTCAAGAACAAAGCTCCAGCAACTTTTCTGAGTTCAAACCCACCCAAGAACACCAAAACCAACTCCCTAGTATCTCAGCAACAAAAGGAAGGTGTATTGCTAGGTGTTTGTGTGTTAAACTAAGACAATACTACACTTTTGAAGCACAAAAATGGAGAAACAAGGCAAGATAGATACAAGTATATCTATCCTTCAAAGGTGATTTTTTTGAACCCTTGAGGAGGGAGGAGGGGCTCCCTCTTTATAGAAGTTCAATTTCTAAAGCTTCTAAGAGAAGCTAAGCAAAGGGCAAATCCCTTCATACATGTGTATGGATGGGGTGAATTGTGCATGCCAATTGTGCCAGCTGGCATAAAATATCTGCATAAAGTAGATGAACAGGGTTCGGCCAGAAAACATGGTCGATCAACCAACATAAGTGCCGGCCGACCAAATAATGTGCCGATTGGCCAAAACTTTTGGCCAATGGCAAGAAAACAAGGCCGATGGCTCCAAGCCTTGGCCGATGGGTTCAAGGGATAGCAAACAAGCCACCTTCTTCCCTAATAAGCAAAAACACAAGTGCTTGGTCCACAACCAAGCACAAAACAGAGAAGTTGAGAGATCCTAAGGCAAGGCGGATAGCCGAGACCTCCGAGAACTCGAAACGAACACGAGCATAGATGATCATCGAGTGTTCCAACGATGACGTCCAAGTCTTGAGGATGGTCAAAAATGGGGTGTCTACAGTTACCCCTCTTTGACAGAACTCGAAAGTCATAACAATGACGGGAGTGAATGTCAAAGCCCAGAGATGACCCATTTTCGACAAGGCTGAAGACTTGGACAAGCATACAAGAAGCAAAGATATGTGCCCGAAGGCAGGGGCAAGATGCAAGGAACATGCACGATGTCGAACATAACTTATGATCATGCAAAGAAAGCTGTAACGAAGCAAAACATGCAACAGTTTTAAGCAGGTGAACACAAATCTAACTACATTACATGCAGAAAGGATGTAAGAGAATTATATAATTCTCGCTACATCTCACACGGAGAATACAATACCGTTCGGTTCGTCTGGTCGCGCTAGCTTCAAATGAACCGTACATACAATATCGTGCCTGCAAAAGAAAGAAACTCAACAGGTACAATATCATTAGAAACATGCGTAACAACGCAAGTGAAAAGTGCGTGACAACGGAAGTGAAGTGTGAAGTGCATGACAATGTAGGTAGAACGTGTGAAACAACGCAAGTTAGAGAGGGTGCGAAACAACGCAAATAGAAAGTGCGAAACAATGCAAGTTAGTGAAGTTGCAAGACAATGCAAGGTAGATGGGTTTGCAAAACAATGCAAGTTAGATAGGTTTGCAAAATAATGCAAGTTAGTGAGTTTGCAAGACAATGCAAGGTAGATGGGTTTGCAAAACAATGCAAGTTAGATAGGTTTGCAAAACAATGCAAGTTAGTGAGTTTGCAAGACAATGCACAAGTTAGTAGGGGGTGCAAGACAATGCACATAATGAACAAGACAATGCCGGTTATAGGGGGTGCAAAACAATGCACATAACAAGCAAGACAATGCCAGTTATGGGGGGTGCAAAACAATGCACATAACGAGCAAGACAATGCCAGTTATAGGGGGTGCAAAACAATGCACATGAAACATGCGAGACGACGCATGTAATGGAATGCATGACAATGCGAAGTAAGAAAAATGCATGACAATGCGAGGTAAGGAAAATGCATGACAATGCAAATGAGATGTGCATGACAATGCAGATAAGGAAATGCATGACAATGAAAATGAGGAAATGCATGACAATGCAAATGAGGAAATGCATGACAATGCAAGGTAAGGAAAATGCATGACAATGCAAATGAAGCATGCATGACAATGCGAGGTGAGGAAAATGCATGACAATGCAAGGTAGGGAAAATGCATGACAATGCAAACGAGATGTGCATGACAATGCAGATGAGGGAATGCATGACAATGCAAGGTAAGGAAAATGCATGACAATGCATGTATTGAAATGCATGACAATGCAGATGAGATATGCATGACAGTGCAAATGAAATGCATGACAATGCAGATGAGATGTGCATGCCAATGCATGTACTGAAACGCATGACAATACAGATGAGATGTGCATGACAATGCATGTACTGAAATGCATGACAATGCAGATGAGATGTGACATAATAAGATGTATGGTGATGCAAATGAGATATGTGAAACAACGCAGATGGAGGGGCGCAAGACAATGCAAGCTAAGGGATGTGCATGACAATGCAAGCATGGCGTGCGTGACAATGCATAAGAGATGTGCATAACAATGCAAGCATGATGTGCGCGACAACGCATAAGAGATGTGCATAACAATGCAAGCATGATATGCGCTACAACGCATAAGAGATGTGCATAACAATGCAAGCATGGCATGCGCTATAACGCATATAGTACGTGCATAACAATGCAGGCATGGTGTGCGCTACAACGCATAAGAGATGTGCATAACAATGCAAGAGCGAAATGATGTATAACCAATGCGCGCTCATTATAAACACGACAAAACGTTGTAATGCAACGTATTTAAAGCAATTTTTGAATCACGCAAGATATAAAAGGATACGAAAAAAGGATACACCTCGTACATATCAAGTGCCGTTCTCAGAAGGCACGATTCGAGGTCAACACGAAGGCCGATTGAGCTTCAAAAGTCTACTTTCTTGCACTGTCTTGAGAAATGAAGGTCCCAAGTAACATTACTGACCCAAACAAGGGTGTTGGAGGTGCACCGACCACAAGGGGAGTCCATCGGCCATCCATCGACCACAAAATAAGCTCACCGGCCAAATATTTAGCCGATCGGCTAACAATTTGGCCGACCGACCAAAAATGACAGTTTCGGGGCAGTTTTGTCTTTTAGCCACGGGTCTTTAAATATAAGGTTCCAAACCTTATATTTTCACTTCACCCTAGCTCAAAAATCCTTCCTCTCTTTCCTTAGGTGATTTTCCTCCCTTCGATCCGTGTTTTTCTTCCGTTTTAGAGCCTTTTCCGTCGTTCGATTCACGAAACCCTTCCCGTTTCGCACACTTTGAACCGAACAAAACTCAATTTCGGTGTCCTTTTCTTGGTTTCCACCACTTGGGGTTTGTTTCCCCTGAGTTATACCTCGACCTTCGTGCCTTTTCAACACTCCGACCTTTTCTCCCATTTTTCACCCTCTCGGGGTTGACTTTTGGGTTGACTTTTCGTATTCTTGCTTATTTTTCACATTCTCGGCCATTTTCGCACTCTTTTCGAGATGGCAGACGACATTCCACGGGGTGGGGCTCCCCCAGAGATGGACGTGGACCCTAAGGTCGAGCTCTTACCTCTTCTTATTCGACCATTCGATCCGGCGACCTACAGGCCGGCGATACACGTGTTGCCTCCCGACGGCATCCGCCACTTCAGAAGCTATACGCGGGGCGCGCCACTGGAGCTTTTGCTGCGCGAGCCAGAGTCACATCTGTCTTACGGCACTGCTGAGGTATACTCCTTCTCTGTTTTATTTTCTGCAATGTAGAACATCTAACTGCGATAGTCGATTCTGCTCTTTAACTGCTTAACCCAGATACACTGATATATCATATGTGTAGTTCACCATGAGCACGCCCACACTTGATATCTGTTTAAACTCAAACACATGCGCACACACTGCATTCTCAACCAGATAATCCAAACACACTGATACATCGCATGCTTAGTTCACTGTGAGCACACCCACATCCGATATCTGTGTAAACTTGAACACATGCACACACACTGCATTCTCAACCAGATAATCCAAGCACACTGATACATCGCATGCTTAGTTCACTGTGAGCACACCCACATCCGATATCTGTATAAACTTGAACACATGCACACACACTGCATTCTCAACCAGATAATCCAAACACTGTATTTCTAATATTACTTCGCAACTGTTTGTTTTGAACACAGGGAGATTCCCATGTCTTTAATGGGAACACCGTTGCCCGTGGTTGGTACATGGAGCTGCCCGATGCGATCCGCCACATCGTCGACCGGGCCGGTTTCGGTCCTTTCTGCATGAGACTCTCGCGCCTCACTGCGAGTAGGCCCCTTCTTGTTGCTTTGGTGGAAAGATGGTGGGACACCACCGACTCCTTCCACCTTTCTACTGCCGGGGAGATGACGATGACTCCCTTTGACTTCTCGATGCTCATTGGCATGGAGGTAGGGGGTGATCCGATCCCCTTTGACACAGATATGAACGAGTGGGACGCCGCCCAGATACACTTACTCGGCGCTCAGCCACCTCTTGTTCGGCCAGGGTTCGTGAGGTACTCATGGTTCGAGGACCACTTCCGGATTCAGGCACCCACGACCCGAGAGGAGACGGAGCAGTATGCCCGCGGCTTCATCATGTTCCTGTTGGGGACCACACTCTTTGTCGACCGGGCGAACACTGTCGCCCTATACTTGCTGAGCGTTGGACGTGACCAGGATCCGCTGCTACGATTGGGGTGGCGCAGGCTTGGCCACTCTCTATGGATATATGAGCTCATCTTCCCGCCGCAACGAACACTTGCTCGGAGGATACTAGCGAGCCTGGGAGGTACACCTTCCCTTTCTGTTTTACCGTTCTGTTTTATACTATCTGCACACCACACACACTGCGCACACGCAATCTGCTTTACACTGGTTGTTCACTGCACACACGACACACACGCGATCTGTTTTACACTGCACCCTGTTATCTGATTTCTGCTTTATTCTGCATTCTACTTTATCTGATAAGCATACTGATATTTGCCCTGTTACACTCTACAGTTGTGGGCGTATGCCTACTTTCCTAGGCTTGCCCCAGTGCCAGACGTGGAGATCCCCATTGGCGTTCTGTTCTCTCATCGCTTCGATGTGAGGTGCGAACGGAGGCCACGGGAGTCCTTCGTGTTCTTCCGCCGATATTTTGACACCATCACCGCCGCAGAGGTATATGAAACTTTGCAGTTCATTTAAGCTTCGCTTTACATTGTACTTTCAACAGTAGATAACAAACTGTATATCATTTGCAGATCACCTGGCAGCCTTGGGCCCCGTTGCCGGAGGCAGTCAGAGATCAGTATGCGGGCGCTCGGGAGACTGCCTGATTCAGGATTCTGCTGGAGGGCCCGGTCTGTCGGGCATGGTACTTGGGCAAGCGCTTCCTGCGCCAGACCCTTGGCTTACCGGAGCAGATAGTTCCGCAGCCACTTCCTTCCCACATGAGGCACACAAAGGGGTACACCCCAGAAGAGATGATAGATTTCACTATCGGGTGGGACTTCGACTTCTTCAGGGATGAGGGTGACTACGTTGAGTTCGTCCAGGCTTATCTTATGTGGCCTTTGACCGGTGCTCGCCGAGCTGAGAGAGAGAGACCTATAGTTCCAGCGGCAGGAGTAGGAGCATCGAGGGCACCTCAGGCCCTTGGGAGGAGTGGGTCCCGGAGCGGACAGGGAGCTGGATGGCCAGAGCTGCCCACGACGGTGACGTGCTGAGGGCAGGGTGGGGAGACTTATCAAATACCCTTCGCTCCTCCTCCGGCTGATCATGAGCTTGTTGGAGTTTACGGCTCGACCCCGGTATGTACTGCTAGACTTTGCATTCTGTACAGTCATTTCAATTCATTTGATACTCCGCAGAATACTAATGATTTCAAGACTTTTGCAGGCTTCCATCGAGTACACTAGGCAGTCTCTGGAGTTGATAACCTCAGCGATAGGGATACTGCAGTGGAGCATCGACCTACTTACCATCTACGGGATCTCGGTAAGTTCTTTCAAACTTAGTCCCAAAACTTTGCACACTCCGTTCCATACTGATATGATATACCACATTGTCGATACGGTACTTGATACACAGCACTCACGGCACTGATACATTATAACTCGGACAATGCTCACTGCACTCATACACTGTACTCACACATTGCCCACATCATTCATACATTGCTCACAGCATTCATGCACTGCACTCACACACTGCTCACACATTGCCCACAGCATTCATACATTGCTCACAGCATTGCCCACAGCATTCATACACTATACTTACACACTGTGTTTGGTATTCATACCCTACTTTGTGTAGCATAACTGATGCATTTGTCATTTGTTCCTTTCAGGCCCCATTCCAGATTCCGGCCGCGGGAGGTGCTGGACTATCCGTACCTGCCCGAGGAGGAGGGGGAGTCAGGTGGAGGATGACTATCCACAGCCGAGGCAGACACGTGTGCACCCGTGCTGAGAGTAGTTCACGAGAGCCCTCCCCCGATGATTCTGATGAAGAGGCGGCGTCGTCCCAGGGTGAGGCCGGAGACAGCTCAGACTCTGACTACGGAGCCGGCGGTGGGGATCCTAAATCCTCGTCCAGGAAGAGGACTAGGACGGATTCCCATGCTTGAGATGACTGATACTGATCCAGACACTTGCTGCTTTTCTTCTTTTTTGCTTTGTTCAGACATTTTGTTGCTTTTCTTTCCTTTTTTTTGCTTTATTTCCCTTTTTTGCTAGTAGTTTGAGCACATTATACTGCCTCAGGCAGGTTTTATTTTCTCAAAATTATATACTTTGCAAGAGACATATGATGAAATGAAACAACTATTTTGTTCAAAAAGTGTTACATTTGTACATTCTATGTATCGCATCGTATTACATAACAATGTAAATGAGATTGAACTTTTGTTTTGAAAACCAAACACTCGAACTGCAACTAATCAGGTAGTGAACCAACTAACAACAAAACAACTCGATAAACAAAACAAAACAAAGACCTTGACAAGCTAGCCAAGTGTAAATACAACTCGATAAGCAAAACAAAGACTTAAAGAATGCAAATTACAACTCGATAAACAAATGTACGACAACTCGATAAGCAAATAGGCGCGACTTCGCAAAATCAACACCGGAAGGCACTGGAAATGGAACCAATCACAAGTTCCCAACATGTTCAACACATAGACTACTCATAGAACAAGGGGAGAAGCCATCGACCACAAGAAATGGCCATCGACCAACATTTTTAGCCAATCGGCCAAAAAGGATGGTCGGTCGGCACTATTTTTGGCCGATCGGCCAAAAATGGTGAGCACCTCCAGAATGTTGACACCTGTTTTCCACTCAACACCTTATCTTCTACAAAAGCCTCAGCTTCTTAGTTTTTCTCATTTCAACACTGATTTGCACCAAATGAAAGAGTTTCTTGTCCAAAATCTTACAAATTGGATTGCCAACTTGGATGGCTCGGAAAAGCTGAATTTCCGGGGCTTCGACATAAATGCACTTTTCACTTTGGGTCGCTCCCCGCTGCGTTTTCTGTTCCTCTATGCCGCGGCAAGGTTTTGGAATCCGGTAACACACGTCTTTAGCTTTGGCGAACAAGAGCTGTGTCCTACTTTCGAGGATTTCCAAGCTTTAATGGAATCCAAGCGTGATATAAAAATCTTGCCTCAACTCCGGTTCGGCCACGTCCAAGCCTTATGAAGGATGTGCGGCCTTACTTTGCACGACGCTCGGTCCTTGATTCACGAAGGAGGGCTAGACATTCCGAGCTTGGTTTGTCGGTTTTCTAATGTCGGTGATCGTAGCGACCATCATTGGCAGGGTTATCGGCGACATGCGCTTTGCTTGTGCATGCTATCTCACTTCTTGCTTGTCCCGGGCTCAAGAGGGTTTAGCACTCGTTTGATCGAGGTTGCCGAGGGCTTAAGAGAGGGTAAGAGTTGCATCGCCATGACGCTAGCCGAAACATTGATGGGCTTGGACGCTTTTCATCGTCGGGAGACGGCTAGGTTTGCGGGGAGTCCACTACTATTACAGGTAATGTTTCCCACCCCATCTCACATATGTATTGCTCACATCACTAGGCCCTCAGGCTCGATTTTTCTCTCAAAACCCTTTGCTCACTTTTTTTCTCAACGTACACCTCTCTATTCTTTAATCTCTCATTTTTCATCCCTCCCCAGGTGTGGTTGATGGACAAGTTGAGAGTGGTGGACTCGTGTCCGGCATATTCAGCTCGCAGCTATTCCTTCCGGCGATGTCTAGTCGATGCCCCGGATCAGGGATGGTGGTACAACTGGATGTGCAGTTTGTCTGTGGACCACATTGCTTGGCACTGCCCTTGGCTTAACTTGCCGGCAATGAGTTACAGTATAACCCGTCAGCCCAGGATCCAGTTGATTGGCTTGACACACTGCGTGTTCTATTTTCCATTCCAATTCCGGCGCCAATTCGGACATGATTAGACTTGCCCGGAGGAGGGGATAGAGTACCCTGCTGTCTTTCCGGTCTGAGGTGCGCAGCTAGCTCGGTATGCCACAGCCTGGAGGACGAGAGAGCTTCTAGCCTCCGCTCTTACTTTCAGCTGCACCCTCTCTGATGAGTGCATAGATTGGCTCAATGAAGAGGTGCAGGTAGGGCCTAGCTTGGCATCAGAGGCTTCGACCAGCTCTGGGAGGGGACGCAGGGACACCTGACTATGCCCGAATTTATTTGCTTTAATCAGAACTTTCAAGTTTTCTTTATGAATGTAATGAAAAGCAACTTCAATTTTGTATTCAAGAGCAGGAGAACTCTGCATTGAAATCAATGAAATTGAAGGTTGTGGGTACTGAAAATTTTCCGCTTGGTCCAAAAATGGTCTAAGTTGTAAAAAGATTAATTTGAGCAAAATCAACTTTTCTTAAAACTTTTCAAAACCATTTTCGATATGGATCAGAACTGGACACGCCTGAGATTTGTCACTGAGATGCACAACCCCGGATTCCAGCAACTGGAAAGTTGCCCCTAGTCTGAGTAGCACTGCATCGGAGATTATAACCGAGCTCTTGAATGCTGAATAGACAAAGATGACCAAGGCGATCACGTGGACAAAGTTGATCGGGGAAGTGTTTATGGCTGGACTTCAGGATAAAGTTGCCTATGTATCCCAAAGATAGGAATCAAGCCTTACGTAGTTCGGCTTGGGTTCGCTCGAGTATTAACCCTCACCTTTTACGGTCTAACTTTTGCCAAGGCCGCCCTTTGCGGATTTTCAACCTTGCGAGCTCAGTTTTTATAATTTCAAATTTTCTATGCTCTAACTTTTGCCTAGGTCGCCCTTTCGGGTTTTCAACCTAGCGAGCCTCTCAGGGAAAATATTTCTTCAACTTGTCCATGTTGATCGGTTGGGAGAACTCTAGGCCATCTAGGTCCATCAGAACGACAACTCCCCTCGACCAGATAGACTTGATGATGTAAGGACCAGTCCAATTAGGTCTGAACTTGCCCCTAGGGTCGTGGATGGGAGCTCGATTGTCTTTGAGCACTAAATCTCCTTCTTTCAAATTCCTTGACTTAACCTTCTTGTTGAAAGCCCTGGCAATTCTGCGTTGATAACCTTGAACATGGTACAGTGCTTTCAGCCTTCGCTCATCAAACAGCATGAGTTCTTCGAACTTGCTCTGCTGCCAATCTGCCTCAGCTATCTGACACTCAGCCAGTACTCGCAAAGACAGAACTTCAACTTCGATGGATAGAACAGCCTCAATCCCATAAACTAACGAATACGGAGTCGCCCCAGTAGAAGTTCTAATTGACGTCCGGTAGCCCCACAGAGCAAACGGCAACTTATCTGGCCAGTCCCGGTAGGTTTCCACCATCTTCTGCAAAATGTGTTTGATATTCTTGTTGGCGGCCTCAATTGCTCCGTTGGTCTGCGACCGATATGTGGATGACTTATGAAAAGCCACGTTGTACTTCTCCAACAAGTCGATCACTTCTTTCTTGAAATGGAAACCATTACCTGAAATGATCTCGTTCGGGACCCTATAGTGACAGATGATGTTGTTCCTGATGAACTTCGCAACATGTGAAGCCTTCAACACTGCATAGGACTGGGCCTCAACCCACTTTGTGAAAATAGTCTATCACGACCAAAATGAACTCATGTCCATTGGACCCCTTCGGAGTAACAACCCCGATCACATCAATCCCCCAGACTGAAAATGGCCATGGCGAAGTCATGTTGTATAGCTTCGACGGCGGAATGTTCATGCGGTTTGCATGGATCTGACATTTGTGGCATCGCCGGACAAATCCAATACAATCCTCCTCCATGGTGGACCAGTAGTAACCCTGTCTAAGGATCTTCTGGGCCAGTATCACCCCGTTCATGTGTGCTCCGCACTCTCCTCCATGGATGGCCTCCATCAGGCGCTTCGATTCTTCGGCATCAACACGCAGCTTATGCATCCCGAGATGACCTCTCTTGTGCAATTTACCCCCGTAGACGATGAACTGAGCGGCCATTCTTCTAATTGCCCTTTTATCTTTGGCATTTGCCCCTGGTGGATACGCCTCTTTCTCCAAGAAGTTCCAGACATCGTAATACCAGGGGTTCTCATTTTGAACCTCATCTATGGCAGCAATCAGCTCGTAGGTCGGCACAAACTTCTAGTCAATGATGATCGGACGCATCCGGACTCCAAAAGGGATGTCTATCATGGAGGATAGAGTTGCTAGTGAATCTACAAACCTGTTGTTCTCTCTTAAAAGATGAGCGAAGTTCAGCTTCTCAAACCGAGGAATCAACAAGTCCAAGGTTTGGTGGTATATTCTCATCTTTTATTCTTTGACTTTCCAATCTCCTTTAGCTTGAGATACAACCAGGTTCGAGTCCCCGATGACGTCCAACCGTTTTGCCCTTAGTTCTAGGGCGGCTTCTAAACCAGCAATACATGCCTCATATTCTGCTTCATTGTTCGAGACTTTGAACCGGAGTTTGAATGCAGGAGGGATACGGGAATTGTCGGGTGCTATTAGCAACACCCCTATCCCATACCCGTATTGGTTTGACGCTCCGTCAAAGTACATCGTCCAAGTTTCGTCTTCGACATGCAAAATGGCCTCATCTAGGAATAGGTACTCAACTACTTCATCCCCATCCACTGGGTGATCGGTTAGGAATTCTGCTACCGCTCTCCCTTTTACTGACTTGCGTGTCACATACTTCAGATCGAATTCGGAAAGCAGAAGCAACCAACGAGCTAGCCTACCCGTAAGTGCTGGTTTCTTGAAGAGATATTTGATGGGATCTAATCTTGAAACCAGCATTACAGACTGAGCTCACAGGTAGTGCCGCAGCTTCCTAGTAGCCCATACCAAGGCCAGACAAGCCTTCTCCAGCGGAGTGTAGCGGGTCTCGTATTCCAGCATCTTCTTGCTCAGATAGTAAATAGCTCTTTCCACTCTGTCCTCAGACTCTTGCACAAGCATGCAGCCCATTGTAGTTTCAGTCATTGAAAGGTACAAGATCAATGGTTTTCCCAGCTCAGGCGGTGACAACACGGGAGGGCTCTGTAAGTATTGCTTGATCTGTTCAAAAGCAGCTTGGCATCGGCCGTCCCATTGGAACTTCGTTCCTTTTTTCAGGAGACCAAAGAGTGGTTCACAAGTCAAGGTTAATTTAGAAATAAACCGTCTTATGAATTGCACTTTACCCAGAAAGCCTCGCACCTCCTTTTCAGTCCTTGGTGGTGGCATTTCTAAGATGACCTTGATTTTGGAAGGGTCGACTTCGATACCTCTCTGCGTAATCAAAGACCCCAGCATTTTCCCTGCTGTAACACCAAACGTACATTTCTGAGGATTCAGCCACAACCGAAACTCTCTAATCCTTTGAAAGAACTTTTGCAAGGCGGTGTAGTGGCCCTCTCTTTCTTTGGACTTGACAATCATGTCATCCACGTACACCTCAACCTCTTTGTGGATCATGTCATGCAATATCGTGGTCGCGGCCCGTTGATATGTAGCTCCAGCATTCTTCAGCCCAAACGGCATCACCCTATAACAATAGGTCCTCCACGGGGTGGTAAAAATAGTCTTCTCCCGGTCTTCGGGTGCCATTACAATTTGGTTGTAGCCTGAAAAGCCATCCATGAATGAGAGCAATACATGCCCCGTAGTAAAATCCACTAACTCGTCGATATGCGGCAGAGGAAAGTCGTCCTTCGGACTGGCTTTGTTCAAATCTCTGAAATCTACACATACCCGGATTCTGCCATCCTTCTTCGGCACTGGAACGATGTTGGCCAACCAAGTTGGGTATTCATATACTATCAGGAACCCTACGTCAATTTGCTTGGTGACCTCTTCTTTGATCTTCATAGCCCAGTCTGGGCGGATCCTTCTGAGCTTCTACTTGACAGGTCGGGCCTCTGGGTCAAGAGGGATCCGGTGCTGTACAATCTCAGGATCGATTCCAGGCATGTCTTCGTAGGACCACGTGAAAACATCTTTGAAATCTTTTAATAAAGCGACTAAGCGCTCGCGCTCCTCCGAAGACAACGTGGACCCAATCTGGACCAACCGCGAGTCCTTCTTAGTACTAATGTTAATTTGGGTGATTTCATCAACCAGCGGTTTTACAAACCTCACCTGCTCTTGTTCTAGCAAATGTTTCAAAACCGGAGGAATTTCTTCCTCATTGTTTTCATCGAAGTTTTGAAAGTTTGAATTAATGCAATAAATCAAAGGTACAGAAAAGTAATCGAAGGCCACAGCCGCACAATTCTCATTATGTACTTCATCCAGTCTATCTGATTCCTCTGTTACAATAGACTCAAAAGAGAAAGAAAAAGACGACCTAGACAGGACTGTGGCATCCGGGTTGTCACCCCCAGGAATACTGGACTCAGACTCAAACGAGCTGGAACTTGATTCTGACTCACAAGACTCAGTGGAATCAGATTCCGGCTCACTACCTGACCCGGTGCTGCTCGATAAGAATCCCTCATCGTACTGCCAAACGAGGGAAGGTGTGATGGATGCATCTAAAATGTTTGAAGGTGGGCTCGCAGCCGTTTCATTCCCAATCATAGACACTGAGAGATTATCCCCTAAGCACTCATGTACGATCGGAGGATCTGATAGTAGACAGGCCAGTGTTACCCCCATTTCAAACTCGGTGCTCCCGGAATCCACTTCCTTACACTGCTTGACCTCAGCTGATGGGTCTGTCTGCTCCTCGGCAACATCATCCCCGGATAACTGCAAGTCGAAGAGGATCTCAAATCCCGGCATGCGCCTTTTCTCCGCGTTCAACCATGGCTCTGGGAAGCCACAGAATGGAAAGTCTTCCCCCTCCCAGACGAAGCGTCCATTCAAGGTGCCCTAAATAGGCCGATGCATCAAATTAAAATGCCTTCCGGTCTGCTTGGCTCTGGCTCTCCCAGCCATCTCTTTACCTTTTCTCACCCAGTCCTCTTTGGTGGGCAAATAACCCAAACCAAAGGTATACGGGTTGTGCGGCACTTCGGCCGATACTGCAATGCCTTTCCGACCACTTTTTCCTAGTCCCATCCCTGGGATATGCTGAAGCTTGTTCATGAGGTACACCGACTATGCGCTGACATACAACCCCTTATCAACAACCAAAATGTTCTGAACGACCCGGGCCTTGGCTAGGGTAAATCCTGACAGGAACACATCTCCGCACCATGCTCGATTTCCAAAACCAGTGTAGACACCTCTGGTGGTGGATGAATTGAAGAATTTCTGAAAACTATAGTCACCCTCTTCCCGTGGGGGTATTTCAACATTTGATGCAGGGTGGAAGAGACCGCCTTCACCTGATGCAGCCACGGCCGCCCCAAGAGTAAATTAAAGGTCGCAGGAACGTCCAAGACATGAAAGTCAATCTCGTGTTGTCCTGGACCAACCTTGGTCTGAATTTGCACAGTCCCTATCACTTCTCTACCAGTATTGTCATACGCCCGTATTACTTGAGCAGTTGGCACAAATTTTGCGGGCTTTAACCCGATTGCATATGCTATCCTTGACGGGCATACGTTAATGGCGGATCCTGTATCGACAAGAACCACCGGTACCCACTTGTCTCTGCATTCCACAGAAATGTAGAGCGGTTTGTTATGGTTTGCGCCCTCAGGCGGTAGCTCCTTGTCAGAAAATGTCAACGTCGGGGAAGCTCCTCCCGGAAAGACCAGTCCTACCAGCTGTTCAGGAGTGGTATCTATTGAAAGTTTGGCCTTGTCCATTGCAAAAAGGACAGCCTGTCTATGTACTCTCGAAGCCATAAGTAGTCCCCAGATGGAGATGTCTGCTTGTATCTTCTTCAGCTGTTTCAACACAGCCTCCTCTTCGAGCTGCTTTTCTTTCTGTTTTTCCGCCACCTTGTCCTTTCCGGACGCCTCTGGTTGATCTAAGTGCGGGGGCTTGAAATAATGCCTGCTCCTAGTCATGTGGTCAACTTCGCCAATATACCAGGTATCATCTGGCTGGTTATTCCCCCAGTCCTCATCTGTGTGAGCAAGACATAGATCATCATCTTCCCACCACATGCCATCGGCAGCCGACAGACACCGGTCCGACTCCGTTACAACTATTCCTATGCCCACAGCACCTTCCATTCTTGTGCCCGCAGCACGTTCCGTCCCCATAGGGGCTTTGGCTTTTCTAGTCCTCTCAGAATCTTCGATCCTTTCCCGCTCAAACTGCTTCAGTACAGCCTGCTGTTCTGTTTCTTCTGTTCCCAAACTGCCCATATCTTGAGTAAAATTCTTAACACCAGTGCTCTCCGGCGATGCACTCTGCTCTTCGGCCCTTCTGGCCACAGTTGATGTCCCCGTCCCTGACAGATCCTGTTCTAACTGAGGTTGTTCAACAATATCTGGCTGGTCGTCAAGCCACCCAGTAGATTCTCCTGGCCCATCCAAACCAAACCAGTTGATAGTCACGTCCCCTGAGTCTTGCTCTTCAAAGAACTGCAGATTTGCAATGTCTTCTTCCAGATCCGCTAGGTCATCTAGCCCCTAATTAGGTCCATCTTCTCATACTACACAAATCTCTGCCCCTACTGGCAATTCCACTCTCGGTCTAGCCTGACCTGCTGATACAATGTAACCGCTCGGGTTGTTCATGAAGCTCGCAGACCCCTCAGGCTCTGTATAATCATTTTGATCTGCACCCGCAGTTGACCTACTTCTATCTTCGATAGCCACCACCACCATCTCAGGCAGGGTTTGGGAGATGTCCAATACGCACAAGTCAATGTTGTCGGGAATGAACACCTCTGACTTGGGTAGATGAGAAGGGGTGATATATATACTAGGGTCGTATGACACAACCCCAGTTTGGATTAGATTGATGCGTTTGGGAGGTGGAGCTTGGTTATGTGGTAGGAGAGGGTTGGTTGTGACATTCAGTTTTTCCAGAGGCACGATCACCCTGTTGTCAATGAGATCCTGAATCTCATGACGCAATCGAAAGCATTGGTCAGTGTCATGACCATGCTGTTGATGAAAGGCACAGTACTTAGCCGGGTTATGTGAAGCGGGAAGTTTATCTGGTAGTAACCGCGGCTCTAGGGGCTTCAAGTGCCCTTTCTTGATCAAAACCCCCAGAGCTTTGGACAGGGGCATATATAGTGGAGTGAAGGTTCTTTAGCCTTGGGGAGAGTACTTGGTTGTTTGTGAGCTACTTCCGGACGCGCCGGTGAATGGTGTAGCTGCAAGGGTTCTCGGGGTGGTGGTGGTGACCATTCCCACATCTGAAGATCTGCCAGCTGTAGCACTGCTTGTGCCTGCATTTGTACTGCGGTTAAATGCCCTCTTGGGCTGCTCTCTATCCTGGTCAATCAGACCCTGTTTCATAGCATCCTCGATCTGTACCCCTATCTCATGTAGATCTGCAAAGGTAGGGAGGGGGAGGACGATCATCTTTTGCATAAGCTTTGGCTGGAGGTTGCGCACAACCATTCGAATCTGATCTTTGTCAACGGGCCTGATGGTCATCATCGAGGCTTTGGCCCTCCACCGGGTCACAAAATCGGAGAAACTCTCCTTAGGCTCTTGCCTAGTTGTCTCGAGATCACGGGTTGTAATCTCAATCTGCGTATTGTAGGAGAATTGAGCTATGAAGGCCTCGGCCATCTCCTCCCAACTCCTTTTGACAGAGTCTTCCAGTTTTGCATACCAAATAGCCGTTACACCCGACAGGGTTCGGCTAAACAAGGAAAGCTTCTGCAATTTGGTGAGGCCCATCGGCCTTAGTATGTCCAAAAACAGCCGCAAATGCACCATAGGATCTCCAGACCCATCGAAACGATCTATGTGCAGCATTTTAAATCGGCCTGACAGCATCACGGTCGAGTCGGTGTACCCATCCTCAATATTCGGAATGTACTTCACACCCTGAGATTTCTTAAACAGCTTTTCAAGCTTGCTCACTTTTAATTCTGTGGGCTCCACCTCAAACTCAAAGGGAGAATCCGGCAGGTTAGTATGTACTTTGGATAGCTGGGGTAGAATCGGGGGCAGAGCCGGCCCTATTGGAACGTCCGTATCATCCTGGACGGGTGTTGTCTCCCCGAGTATGGGAACTCTTGGTGGGGGAGGAACTTGGTGTGAAGTTGATGCTCCAGTTTGCTGTTGTAGCCTGACAATTAACTCTGCCTGTTGGGTCATGACCTCGGCCTGTTGTTTGGCAAATTCTGCTTGACGGGCAGCATCCTGCTGCATGGTTCTCATACTTTCCTGGAGCTGACGCATCATCTCCTCTAAGCCTGCCATATTGTGCTGTCCTAGCTGAATACCCGGTATACCTGTCCCTGTAATAGAAACTGAGACCTCAGCCTGACTGTTCACTGGTGAGGTAAACCACTGATCTGGCGACCGCTGCACCGATACACTGCGTCCTCTTGACCTCCGTCTGGTAACTGAGGGTAAAGAAAGGAACACTGCTTGTCCGTCTATCAGATCCCTAGATCGATTAAGTCTATGACCTCTGACCCAAAGTGCTCGGGGGATATCTAACTGGTCGGATGCAATGGTGCTAAACTACCCTGCAAAAAGATAAATAAAGTATAATAAGGAAATAGTGAATAGAAAAACGGACAGCATAACAGCTTAAATAAAGACAACACATAGTTGGCAAACACACGCTAAATGAACTGTTCTCAACCACTGATCACTGTTCCCAAATTCACTGCCCCAAATCTGAATCTGATACACGCAGATATAACCGATTCTCAAAAATACTGATGCCCGCAGGCCTGATACTCAGACTTGCAAACTGATACGTGCATTCCCTGTAGAGGCACACTCTAAAAGCACATAGCAAGCAAGTGAGAGCCAAAACACCCCTATGTTGGGGTAGGGTTTCCCCGTCCTATCTTGTCAGGAGCTAGGGTTTCACTACGCACGCAACGGTTTCAAACAACCTATAATCGGGTAGCAACCTGTCCTAGTTTGGAATAGTCACTATGGATTCTGAATATGCACTAGGTCGAATGGTCAAAAAGGGTGCCTCGGTAAAAACCGAGGTTTGTGTTCCCGTCATGGCAAAGCCCGCAACCGGTCAGCCTTATGGCACGCTTCTCAAAGCGAGCCTCCGGCAAACCGCTCAGGAATAGCATACAGCAAACACGGTGTCCTAGGTGCACTAATGTAAATGCAATGCAAAGAGACACATAAGTGTAATCAAAACGAGATATCATGAGTTCGAGTCAAGTTCTCTAACTCCCCAGCAGAGTCGCCAGAAATTGTAGACGCGCTCTTGGCATTCATGCTACAGTTCGGACTCAAATGTCACGGTTCTGAATCTAATCCCACAAACTGCAATGCGAGACCGATAAATCACCAAAGAGTCCAAATCCGACAAATCGTTTTGGAAAACTAATTTTTAAGAAAGAAATGCCAAACATGGACTGCTTTGCCAGATACAGAGTCGCCACCTAAATATTTTATTTTGGGGGAATTTAGGAAACCCTAACTCGTTGCCTAAGACCACGTGTCCGTCATCACCAAAGTTGCATCGGCTCGGGAACTTGGGTACGAGAGGGGAAGGTCATCTATGAGCACCCCCGCTCGCCCGATCAAAGATCGGCTTGTACTAAGCATGATATCTTGTTTTTTGAAAAACACATACGTTCTTATTCCAGTTATTAGCTATAATTACTATGTGATGCGCACAACACACAAGTATAGACTAGATTGCCTAATTTCGAACAAAGCATTGCATATTTGTTGTTTGAAAAACGGTTTGCAGTTTGCTACTCGCAAGTAGGCTAAATCGAGGATTCAATGAATTGTTCCAATTCAAGCAATCCAACCTTCACCCACAGGCATTCAGACAGTTATATCACATAAGCAATTAGCCTCATGGCAAGCATGCTGCATGTTAACACTCACACACATGCAAGATGCTAAAGCATAAACACTCATAGTGTACTCCGAGCCAAAATAAAGAACTAGTTAGTAATCAAATGCATGATCCTAGTTCATATTAAAATGGCTAATGCATCGCATGCAAAGTGTAACTAGAATAGGCTCGGCTAATCTAAAATGGCATGTGAGATGCAATACTTGACACATGTATTCAACTTGGAATTGAAGTACAACGTAATTAGTATGATGCGCCAAGCCCGGTGCATGCAATACAGATGAATGGTGCAAACATGCATAGCATAAGGATGCTAATTGAAATATGCCCTAAAACTAACCACTAAAAGCAGGTAAGTAAAAGGGAGAAAGAAATGGAGATTGGAAGACATGCATCACACACACGCACGCTTATTACATAATTGGGCCGTCTCGACGGAGAGACCGAAAGAATAATACAAATCATCTAATTAACTAACTAACAAGCTAATTAATTAATTACACAACCAAATCAAAATAAATAACTATTCTAAGTTATTAAAACACTGAAATGGCCTCGAGACGAGGGATGAATGCTTGCTCGGACGGCTTCGCTCGGAAATCCATCGCTATGCTTCATGTTACCTCTGTTTGCACTGCTCTGTACCCTTGAAAATTGTGCCAACTTCTGTGACACTTCTGAACCACCTTGTGGGCACTGTAGGAGATCATCGACCAAGATATGAGGCCATCGGCCAAGGTGAACTGGTCATCGACCAAAAATAGGGCTCTCGGCCAAACATTTGTTGCCGATTGGCACTGAACATGGTCGATCGACCATCTCTTCCTGCAGAATGCTGTGTTGCTGCAGCAGAGGACAAACAGAGCATGGCAATACATTTGCAAGACAATGTCTGCACAACTACACCCCTTATCATGTTTGAGACTCAAAGGTGTGTAGTTCTCGACCCTCAGACCACCAATCACGCATTTTGATGCATGATGGCCAAAGAGGCCAAGTGTGCAATTCAATATCAAATGAAATGTACAAAAACACACAAGAGGCCCCAACCTCTATCATGCTTGATCAAGAGGCAAGGAAATGCACACACAATGCAATGCAACCTAAGCATGCAAGCAAGCATGCAAACAACTCAAGCATGATACAAATCTAAGGCAACATGAGCATGCAAGCATACAATATGCAATAGGCGTACAACCTAAACATGTAAACATGGAAGGCATGCAACAACATGCAAAATGAAGCAAGCATGCAACAACATGCGACACAAGCATGCAACAATCATGCAAAGATGGACTTAAACTAAAGTGGACGGCTCTCAAACATGCCCAAATCAGCGGCCAAAGTGATGAAACAAAGGCATGAAATACACATACAAACATGCATGCTAATTAGCCTAAAGACTAAGGCATAAAAGGGCAACTCTTAGGCACACTTAGAAGAGACAAATATGGACATGTGACAAACATGTTAAGCTCTGAAATCATGCAAGGGATGATGCCAAATCAACCAAACAAGCCAAGCAAGGCATACAAGAAAGCCTAAAACTTAAGGCTAGCCAAGGAGCTCAAACCATGGCTATGCAAAACATGAAGCAAATGGCAAGTATAATCCAAAACAGCCCTAGATCATGCCACAATGAGCCTAACACATGCAAGGACCAAAGCCAAAATAAGCTAGAATAAAGGGCCAAAAGCATGAGGCATGCAAGGTTATAAAGGGGTGTTACACTACACCTAATACAACCAAACATGGCATGATTTAAACAACCAAAAGCAGAGTTATGGCATGTTAAAACAAGACCAAAAACACATTGAAATGGCATCCTAAAGGCCTAAACATGGAGGCATGCGCAATGGTCCATTCATGAGGCATGAAACATCAACTCTTTAAAACATTAAAGGAGTGACAAATGCAAGTATATAAGCATACTATATGGACTGAAATAACATAACAAGTGATGCCAAATCACTGCAATGAGCCAAGTAAAGCATGCTAGTGACTTGGACACTCAAAGCTAACAAGCTAAAATGCATGGTGGCTATACAAAGCATGGCATACATGGTTAAAACAACTCAAATCAGAGCTTAAGCATGCTATAACAAGGCTAAAAGCTTCATAGAGTCGAGCCAAAATCATGCTAGAATGACATGTTACAACATGATGCATGTTAAGGCAAATGAAAGGATTGCAAGACAAGTATATGGAGCATGTAAGAGGCCATTAAACCAACTTGAAACAGAGGTATGTCATGGCAAAATAACACCAAATACTTGCTGAAATGGAGCTAAAACAAGCTAAGCAAACATGCTACAACATAAGCCATTTATGCAAGCATACAAGACAACAAGGAGAGGGGATGACCCTCTCCTTTTTGAGACCTTAAAACACCATCCAAAACAAGGTGATCTCAAAGCTTAAAAATAAAGTACAAGAACAAGGCCTAAGACGGGGGTAAACAACCCCAAACCCAAAAATGACCTTAAACAAAAGTCTTAAGCACTAAAAATCAGAACTTTTATCAGTTATAATCTAACTTAAAACAATAAGCAAGAAGGGCTAAAAGCTTAAGCAAGAATGGGGTATCTAAAGCAAGGAACTCACCCTTGTAGAACCTCTTCAAGAACAAAACTCCAGCAACTTTTCTGAGTTCAAACCCATCCAAGAACACCAAAACCAACTCCCTAGTACCTCAGCAACAAAAGGAAGGTGTATTGCTAGGTGTTTGTGTGTTAAACTAAGACAATACTACACTTTTGAAGCACAAAAATGGAGAAACAAGGCAAGATAGATACAAGGCTATATCTATCCTTCAAAGGTGATTTTTTTGAACCCTTGAGAAGGGAGGAGGGAGGAGGGGCTTCATCTTTATAGAAGTTCAATTTCTAAAGCTTCTAAGAGAAGCTAAGCAAAGGGCAAATCCCTCTATTCACGTGTATGGAGGGGGTGAATTGTGCATGCCAGTTGTGCCAGCTGGCATAAAATATCTGCATAAAGCAGATGAATAGGGTTCGGCTAGAAAACATGGCCGATCGACCAACATAAGTGTCGGCCGACCAAATAATGTGCCGATCGGCCAAAACTTTTGGCCGATGGCAAGAAAACAAGGCCGATGGCTCCAAGCCTTGGCCGATGGGTTCAGGGGATGGCAAACAAGCCACCCTCTTCCCTAATAAGCAAAAACACAAGTGCTTGGTCCACAACCAAGCACAAAACAGAGAAGTTGAGAGATCCTAAGGCAAGGCGCGTAGCCGAGACCTCCGAGAACTCGAAACGAACACGAGCATGGATGATCATCGAGTGTTCAAACGATGACGTCCAAGTTTTGAGGACGGTCAAAAATGGGGTGTCTACAAGTTCCCACCACGGTAACTCAAAACTTGGAAAAATCGAAAACTTTGGAAACCACATTTACAAAAACTTTGAATATTGGCACCACTTGGAAAATCTTAGAAAATTTTGACAAACACTTGGCACTACTTAGAAAATTTTGGAAAAACTTAGAACCACTTGGTAAAAACTTGAAAAATTAGAAAATTTTGGAATGCTTTGGCAAATAAACACTTGGCACCACTTGAAACATAACCAGAATAATAAACCCCCACCTCGTAAGGAGCGAGGATGGAACAGAATGGAATGGCTCGAGAATTAATAAACCCGTGCCTCATAAGGAATGAGGATGGAACATAATGAAATGGCTCGGCAAATTAATAAACCCCCACCTTGTAAGGAGCGAGTGTGGATTGAATATAAACCCTTATGTCTCATATGACATGACTATGGAATGGAACAGATCGGGAAATTAATAAACCCCTACCTAGTAAGGAGCGAGTGTGGATTGAATATAAACCCACATGCCTTGTATGAAACGAGCATAGAATGGGATGGCTTAGGAAAATTAATAAACCCTCACCTCGTAAAGAGCAAGTGTGGATTGAATATAAACCCCCATGCCTCGTATGACACAAGCATGGAACGAAACGGCTCCGGAATCGAATAAACCCTACTTCATAAGACACAAGAATGGGACATAATGGAATAAAAATGAAAAGGATGGCATACTTTGGCATACATAACTGGCATCATGCTAACCACACTATGGTGTGTTATTGCTTAGGATTGGCTTTTCTTAAAAAATTTGCAAGACTGGTACATTTGGCAAAATTTGGAATGGGATGAAAAGGAACCCGACACAGGTTTTGGCACGGCAAAGTGAGTAAGGTAGGTATCACTTGCTCTCCTTTCCTTTCGAAAAATTGATGAGTTCTTGTTGCACACACTTGTTCACATATGAACCGTTGCACAATCACCCCCGAACTACACTGATTTGATTCTTTGCAAACAAAGATATATAAGTAACTTGCGGGTCCAATCACTTGCATGAATGTTTGGCACTGTCATAGGCCTTAGGGTCATGTCAACTAGGATGGTCTCGGATCTTTGACATTCACTCCACATCACTTCATGATTGGTTGAGTTTTGTCAAAGAGAGGCAACTATAGACACCCCATTTTGACTGACCCTAAGACTTTAGGCGCTTGCAAGCCTCCCGATGATAAAATGGTAATTATTTCATCTTTAGAATGTTCAAGGTTGTTTGAAGTTGCTATACAAACCTGTTTTTGCCAAAAATCAATTTTTTGCAAAAATGATCATTTTACACATTGACTTGTTTTTAGAAAAAAATAAACTTTTTAACCTCAAGAGAGAGAGAGAGAGAGGCCCGATTGTACTTTGATCGAATATATTTTCTAAAATTAGTGCCTGTTTTATCAAAAATATCGAAGGATGAAACATAAAGCGATGGGGGTTGCCCTAGCTTGCCCCCCATGCCTCTTAGTGCCTATATAAGAACCTTCTCCCCCTCCATTTCAAGAGGTTAAGAAATTGAGCTATTTTAAAAGCATTTAAGAACAAAACATCCATTTTCTCTTCTTTCTTTGCCTTAGCTCTAAAAATACCCTACGCAAAGCAATTCTAGACCTCTGAAAATTCTCTAAGGCTTGAAGAACTCGAACTCATTCAAAACCTTTTCTTGAGAGGGGCTTGCAGGCAAGAAAACCAACTTTTCTTGGTATATTCTTCCGTTTAAGCAAATCAGCAGGTAAAGTCCCTTCTCTTTTTTTCTTTTTTTTTCATATATTTTATTTTAGTACTTATTTTGTTTTGTTTATCAATTTTTATTCATGTTAGGTTGTTAGCTTATCATCTCATTTACGTAGTTTATTAGTTTTGTCATCTTTTCGGTTATTTTCGCATGTTCTTCTCTCTATCTTGTTAGAATAACATGTTTTGAGGCTTTATTTAATCATGTAATATTCATGCATGAGCCCGGTTTGATCATCATGTAGTATTAGCTTACTTTTGCTTATTTATTTATTTTTTACTTGTTAGTTGTTTTTCTTGCATAGTAATCATGTTAGTAGCCTCAAATCGGGCTTAGGATTGCATTTTGTATGTGTTAATTGCATGATTAGGTCATGTTTATTTCAAGTATTGCATGTAAGACTTGTAAGTGGATGTCCAGGTAAGTTCCTCTCTTTCTCCTTGGCATGTACTTGTCATTTGCATTGTTTTTTTTTTTTCAATTATGCTGCTCTTTATATGCAAAATATTTGTTTTGTATATTTTTATGAATAGTGTTTATTTTAGTTTGCGTTTAATGCGACGGATTGTTAAAATCCCCATTTAATGAAAAATTACTCCTTTTTTTATTTATAAAAATATGGTTTTATTCATTCAATTTACAATATATGATATTCATTTTTATTCGAATCACATAGTTTTAGGTTAGTTGAGAGTTTTAGGGTTTAAAATGAATTTATTTGAATAATTAACTATTAAAATCATAAAATAGAAAGTTAGTAGAGGCTAATCTTCGGATTGGGTAAGAGGGAGTGCTATCATTCAACGACCTTCCCCTCTTGTACTTAAGCTCCTAAACCTGGAATTTTCTTGGTTGTGATGGACTGGTCCTTAACTTAGTTTTCATTGTTAAAAGTTTCTTAATTCCCCTTAAAAAATTAAGTGGCGACTTTTTGTTGGTCAAAGCAAGTCGGTGTGGGATGAATATAAATGAATCGCAGTATTTATATGAAATTTTTACACAAATTTTATTTGTATAACATTATTTTTATTTGAAATTACCTCACTTTATTGTTGGGCTGATTGTCGGAATTTAAAGAAGTGATTCTTCAAGTTATTATTTTAGTTATCGTTCAATAACGTTATCAAATTCTTATTTTCTATTACATTGTTGGCTATATATTTTGTATAGGCCAATCGCAGTTTAACACGTGGCTCGTAAAGGGTTATTTGGGGAGTTAAGGCGAGTCTCCAATCAGCAGTATACATGTGGCAGTTCATATTGGTAATAATAGATCTGCACAGCATGGAAGCAGTTAGAGGGCGCGAGGTGACGTGGCCCAACGGTTACTCACAATTCAAATTCAAATTCAAGAGAGAAGCCCAACTGCAAGGAAGGCGTAGTGGGAGCAGATTGTTCAGGGCTATAACCAATGATCGTGGAAGAGCATTTTGATGGTTAGAAGCCCACTTTGACGATTAACTTCAGAAAGTATAAATAAAAAAGAAGGCTACCAGAAGAAAGATCCAGACTCAGATCCAGAAACCAGTTGTTTACTTCATATTTTTTCTTTCCAGTTGTTACATTTCCAGTTCTTTAATTCCTGTACTGCACTTCATTTCCTAGGAGTAGTTTCAAGTAGTCACTACCGTAAACCTTTTCAAGACTGGGTCATTTTATTGTAACTTCTTATTTACTTAATGAAATTCAGTTTCTGAACTATTTTGTACCTGTGATTAATTTTTAAGTTTCTCCTAAACAAGCCACTAGTAAAAGTCCTCTTCATTGAGGCTGAAAGAACTTCAACATAATCGTCTGATAATTGGTTGGCAATTAAAATTCTGTAAGGACTTATTGATCCTTACTGGCACGCTTTAAATTACACAATTAACCTTCAAAAGCCAAAAAAGTCAACATATATTTTTGACACGCCCAGTGGGACTATTAAAAATGGCTAGACGTAGAGCAAAAAGAGAAAATGAACACCTGGAAGAAACTGTGGAAGGAGAAGTAGAAGTACCTAACCTAGAGGATAATGTAATATCACATCCTATGGATGCACCTATCCCATCAGATCCTCCACAAATGGCCGAACAGGCCAGCACTTCAAAATATGCAACGCATATCCAATATTCTGGACATGGCCACGAAACGGAACCTTTAACTGTCCCTTCTGCCCAACCAACGAATCCATAGGGAGGTTTAGTAGATACTATGGGGTAGCAACTAATGTATACAATGGAAAGATGAGCGACATCCTTTTTGGATCGAATGAACTCTCATCAACCAACTGTCGTAAGACGGGCTGAAGAAAACATGAATTCCCTTCAGCATAGATTGGCTTGAGATAAACAGCCTATGCAAAATAATGGACAAACTAATGGTCAGACTAGTAATCAAAATCATGAGAGGTCGTCACCCCTGTCTCAGTTATGGTATGAAGCTCCTTTAAGACCACTAGCAAATCAAAATGTACCATTGCCCACTAGCGAAACCATAGAAATTGGTGGATCTGGGCCAGCATAAGGGAATGGCATGAGGATGTTTTCAAATCCTATGTTTGAAGCCATACCTGGCACATGGGGTTTCACTAATCCTGTGTTTGAATTTGCACCCGGGGGGTTGAAGGGGTTTCCTGCGGTTGGAAGAGAAACAATACATGTTCCTCCTCCTGTAACACCTTTCGCAGGGCCTTTCCTAGGATAGGTTCTAAGAGGTCAGCCATGTCTTCAACAGCAACTAGTACAACAAGGACAACCAATCTTGAATGTACCTATATATGGACCAAGAGGCCCTTCGGCACATGGAGTTCCTCTAAACTCTGTGTTTGTTCCTCTGGTAGTGGTCTAATCAGCACAAAATATGGTTCATAGGGACCAAATTACTGATATTGTTAGACATGTGTGGACCTATGGCTCGGGGGGTCCAGACTCCGGTGTATAGAAAACCTTACCTAGAATGGGTAGATAGGGCACATGAATATCCAAGGGGGTTTAGAATACCAAATTTTGCCCTTTTTTATGGAAATGGAAACCAGTCAACGTTGGAACACATTGCTAGGTTTATAGGCCAGTGTGGTGAGTTCGCTAATAATGATTACATGAAATTGAGACTTTTTCCAAACTCTCTAACTAGGGTAGCCTTCGTATGGTATATAAACCTTACACCTGGCTCTATTCAAACTTAGTAACAAATGAATGAGGTATTTTATGCCCAATTTTTCCAAACAGAACTTGAGGTTTCTATGGCAAACTTGGCAAGATTGAGCCAAAGGTCCGATGAGAAGGCTGCTCAATTTATTGCCAGATTTAAAAGGGCACGAAACAAATGTAGGGTCATACTACCTGAGCCTGAATTTGTAAGATTAGCTCAAAATGGGTTGAAATTTAGACTTCGAAAGAAGTTTGATGCAACTGAGTTTCGAGACTTGGTAGAATTAACCTATAAAGTTTCCAGATATGAAACCTTGCTTGAAGAAGAACAGGATCGAAGCAATGCATCCTATAAGATCTATTATAGGGACCCTAACTATGAAATTGATAAAGCAGAGATCACATGAAAAGAACGTATGACCTATGAAGCATTGATTCAAAAAGACACTATAATAGACCAGCAGTTTAAAAAGAAAGACCTTCATAGGAAATATTCTTTTGAAATAATAAAAGCAGATGACATTTTTTATCATTTGCTTGCAGCACATTTCTTGAAGTTACCAAAGGGAGTTAAGATCCCCACTCCTTAAGAACTTAAAGGGAAATTGTACTGCAAATGGCATAATTTTTGGTCCCACTCAACTAAAAACTGCATTGTTTTTTGAGACAAGATCCAAGAACAAATTTGGAAGCGAAGGCTAAAGTTTCCAACCAAGACTGAGAAAGCCATGGGAATCGACACTAACCCATTTCCAGAAATTGGCGAGGCAGCAGCCAATGTTGGCATCCCAGATTTCCAGAATCTCTCTTTGAAGCAATTAGAGGAAGTCAATGTGCAGACACATGTTGCTAGCCAGGCTACCTTCAAGAAGGACACAAGAAATTCACCAGTCGGTGGACAAAGCTTTGTAGGCCAAAGGGATGGCTCCAATGACAAAACATTGGATGATGACTCCCTCAAAGTAGCTGTAATGCAGAAGATGTGTCCCAGATGTAGGATGAGTTACAAATAGTTGAAGAGGCCCCCAATTGATGGAAAACAGTATTACAAAGATGTATAGAAAGACTAAAAACCAGCTAGCACCTACAACAGAAGGCCATATCCAACTGGTCCTAGACAACATTCATCCTTGGTTGGCCCACCAGACAACATGATGCAATCAAAGGGAAAGAGGCCCCTGCATGAAACTAGGCCACCTAACTATTATAGGGTGGGTGTAGACACCCCACTTTTGACCGTCCTCAAGACTTGGACGTCACCATTTGAACACTCGGTGATTATCCATGTTTGTGTTCGTTTGGAGTTCCCCGAGTTCTCGGCTACGCGCCCTGCCTCAAGATCTCCGAGCTCGACTGTTTCGTGTCTGGTTTTGCACCAAACACTTGTGTTTTGCCTTAGAGGGGCAGGGAATGCCTTGTGAGGCATCCCCACACACCACCGGCACTAGCTAGAGGCCACCGGCTGGTTTTTTTTGCCACCGGCAATATATATTGCCGATCGGCACTATTTGTTGCCGATCGGCAGTCATTTTTGTCAAAATGACATTTTTGGCCAGCCGACTACTGTTCATCTACTTTTTGTAGATATTTTGTGCCAGCTGTGATAGCTGGCACCCACTCCATTTCCCTCCATACACGTGTATGGAGGGATTTCCCTCTTGAATGGCTTGTTTTGTAAGCTTTACAAGAGGGAATTGCCTATATAGGAGAGGGTCTTCTCTTGGCATGGAGGTTAGACACTTGTTAGACATTTTAGACAGCTTTGGAAAAGCTTGAGTTCTAGGGTTAGGGTTAGATATATTTCCTATCTCTATAAGTGTGTGTTTTGTGCCATTTTTGCTCACACACACACACTAACACACTATCTCTTGGACTTGAGACTCTTGGGGTCTTGTTTAAGTGTTTTGGAGGTGGATTCAAGCCAAGAAGGGCTGTTGGAGCATCATTTGTGAAGGTGGTCTTCAAGGGTTCTGCAGGAACTTATTGCCGGCCGGCAGTATTTAGTGCCGACCGGCAGTCAATAGATGGCCGGTGGATCTATTTTGTGCCGATGGCCACATCCTAGTGCCGGTGGTCATTTTACTTGGCCGGTGGGATCCCCCAGTGTCCTGAGAGGCATTCCTGAGACTTTAGCAGTTTTCAGAGGAGCAAAGCAGGGAAAACAGAGGCAGACTATGCATGGCAGTGCGACTCCGAGCAAATCCCGAGCATGCGCTACATTTGACCCGCTTCCCGAGGGCTTTACTGTTTTAATTAGATTAATTAATTTGTCAATTTAATTGATCTGTAATATTTAATTAGCTTGCGTAGTTAATTAATTTGTATATTCTTTTGGTCTCTCCGAGCGAGGGCAGTTTTGTAATAAGTGTGCGTGGGTGTGTGTATGTCTTCCAACCCCACGTCTTTCTTCCCTTTATTTACCTGCTTATGATGGTAGATTAGGGCACGTCTATTTTAGCATACCTTATGCAATGCATGCGTGCATCCATACATCTGTTTACACGTATCGGGCTCGGTATATCATACAAACCGCATTGTATTTCAATTTCCAAATTGAATACTTGTTATTTGTAGCATTTCACATGCCATGCTTAGGATAGCCAAGCCTGTCTAGATTGCACCATTGTTTGTGTTGCATTAGACACTTAACATGAACTAGGGCATACATGTTTGCTAACTAGTTTATTGTTTTGGCACGGAGTACGATGTAAGTATTTATGCTTTAGCATCTCGCATGCGTGTAAATGTTAACATGACAGCATGATTACCATGTGGCTAAGTGCTTATATGAGATAAACTGTTTGAATGCCCGTGGGTGGAGGTTGGATTGCTTGAGTTGGAAAAACTCGTTGAAATCCGTGTTTTAGCCTACTTGCGAATAGCAAATTCCGAAACGCTTTCAAAACGAACGGATATACAATGCTTATTTCCAAATTAGGCAATCTAGTCTATACTTGTTTGCTGTGCGCATAACATAGTAATTCTAGACTAATAACCGAAATAAGAACACATAACGTTTTCAAAATCGGATATCACGGTTAGTAGAGGCCGGTCTTCGGACCGGGCGAAAGGGGGTGCTCATAGCTGACCTTCCCCGATCGTACCCAAGCTCCCGAGCCAAGACATTTGGTGATGACGGACACGTGGCCTTCGGCACCGAGTCAGGGTTTCCTAAATTTTCCCATAAAAAAATATTTAGGTGGCGACTCTGTATCTGGCAAAGCAGTCCATGTTTGGCACTTCTTTTCAAAAATCTGTTTTCTCAAAAACGATTTGCCGGATTTGGACTCTTTGGTTCAGATCACGAACCGTGACGCAAATTGAGTCCGAACTGTAGAGTGAGGCCCAAGGGCGCGTCTACAGTGGGCAATCAGCCTGAAGGAAGGTCTGAATTTGGCTCAAGACAGGGAGCCAAACCTAGTGATTGGCCTCCAAGAACTGCTTCAAAGCTAGTTTTAAAGATAGGAGTAGCAAACCCAACAACTAGAGTAGTGGGTTCATGGGTGTAATAACCCCGACCCGTGATTAGTTGTTAATTGGTAATTTAGGGAGTTAATTGAGTGATTAAGATTGATGACGGGATTAATAGGTAATTTGTATCAAAAAATTGGCTTTCCAACTGTCACCTATAAAAATATCTACTTAGAATCCCGCCTTAAAATGAAAATTGAAAGCCTTATCGGCATCCAAACCCGGAATTGATTATACCATTGTGTTAATTGGAATTTTTAGAACCTTATGGCATATTTAATTAAAATGAGATTTGGTATGATTAAATTAGCCTAAATAAAGTTAAATCGCATTAGTTCCGTTATTTACTGAATTGCCACTTAGTGGCCTATCTCTACAATTTTATTGAGACTCATTCATGCACATTACAACACATTTTCTCAGCTCATTCTTGAGAGCCAAAACCGAGAGTTAGAGAGAGAGAGAGAGAGAGAGAGAGCATGATTTCATCTTGATTTTGCTTAGAGGATTGGAAGATTGAAGGAGTTTTACAAACATTGAGCTTCTCTACCTTGAATTCAAGACTCTAGGTGAGAATTCAACCTCTAATTTGTGAACCTAAGTCACTTAGTATGAGATGTCTTCAAGATTATGGGTTTAATCATGTAATGGAGCTTAGAAGGAGGAATTGTAGCTCAAATCATGCATGCATGCATAAATTTCCAAGTTTTGGGTTTGATTTCAAAGGTTTCTTCCATGCATGTGTTAACATCTTCTATATTTTGGCCATTCAACTTGTTTTCCATCAAATCACCAAGTTTGATCATGTTTTGGAAGGTTTAGTGTGGTAGAAGTTCTTGCATGTCATATTCATGAATTGATTTTGGTTTCAAGTTGTTTTCTTAGAAAATTCTAGCATGCATGTCCACAATATTGATTTAATCCATGAGTTCACCTTGTTTTTCCATCAAATCAGCAAGTTTCCAGTTATTTCATGGTGTTTGATTATGCTTTAAGAGATTTGAAATAGGAAAAGTCCATGCATGTGGTGTTCTTGAGCATTCATCATGTTTTAAGTTGAAAATGTGAGTTTTGACAAACCTTGGGCCATGATTTTTATAAATTGATCTTTGAACTTTCATATTCTACAAGTTTTCTGGGTTATATCAAGTTCTAGGGCCCAAGAGAGGTGTTTTGGAGGTTTTAATTCGAGTTTTGAAGTTGGAGGAGCAATCTGGAAATTCCAGATTTTGCAGCCTCGCTCGAGCGAAGGAGAGCTCGCTCGAGCGACCACTCTGAGGTCGTGCTCTCCGCTCGAGCAACCAAAAGTCCGCTCGAGCGTAAATTTCATGCTCCCAGAAGTTTGCATCATTTACAGATCGCTCGAGCGAAGGAATGTGCGCTCGAGCGACCAGTCACATTTTTGCATGCTCGCTCGAGCGAGGAAAGCTTCGCTTGAGCGAGGACTTAAAATTCTGAAATTTTGCCTAAGTGTTCCAAGGCATGTTTTGACAACCTCATTGCATCTTAGGCATTCCTAAGCCTTAATTAAGCTATAGTAATGAGGTTATGGGCTAGAAACGCACACTAAGTTAATGAATGGCAAGTATGTATGTGACTTGAGCATTGTAATAAGAATGAATCACACTAAGTGATTGTAAGGGGTGTGTGTGTTCTAAGCCATGTGTTAAGAACGAATAAGAACCAACGTAATGTAAGCTAAGCCTTAATGTCCACATGAATGATGTAATGATGAGATATGTTGTGTTATGTGCCTTTGTTATTGTAGGTCAACGTCCGAGAAGTGATTGACCATCTACGGAACCACTGTGAGTAACGTTATCGTAAAGATACGTTTATATGAAATTATGTTCCAAATGAAATGTGATAAGCTATGCTTTCTGAAATGATATATGTTTCTGTGAACGAACATTCCAAGTTTGAAATCTATTATGGCATCCATAGATAGTCCCAAGTCATGGGGGACGACATGAAAATGCGGGTCCATGACATTTACGAGATCTCGTTAGCCACTCCATTGTGGTGTTTGTTTAATCGGTGTCCGGGACCGGTTACTCTAGTCGGAAGACGTTATGTGATATGTGATTTGTTCTATGGGATATGCCATTATTATGTTCTGATATGAGATGACTATGATTATGCTATGATCTGTTTTATACGTATGAAATGTTCGGAATTCGTTCACTAACCCCTTTACCTTAATGTTATTCACTGGGCTTTAGCTCACTGTTTGTATATATATATTATAGGTGAGCATTCTAGAGTGCAAGCCCAAAGGTTTTGTGGGGGACTGTGTTTCTGTTGTCAGCCAGCCTTTGTGCCTCACGTGGAGGTTCCCGAAGTGTCTTGGGTTCAAGTCCCGATTAGTCCTGCTTATGTCTGGATCTTTATTTAATTATGTTGGCTGTATTTAAGATACTGTAACGTGTGTGGTATAATATAATGTATGGTTGACTCATGGCTATGTAATTAAAGTTTTAAATTATTCTGTTTCATGTAAGTCAACACAGCTCATTGGACAATTATATTTTTGTATTTTGCTTCTGCTAGCCCCTTATTTTATATTAATATCATCAGAGGTCGTAGGTAATCTAAGGATTACTGGCCGGTTGCGGCGCTAAACCTATAGGGGCGGGTTTGGGTCGTGACAATGGGTCTCTGGGGTTCCAAATTGGTTTGTCATGCAAAACAAACCTAAAGTAATACCTGCCCAAAATAGGATTGTCGAGGACAAGGGAAGGATGATCAAGCCTCCTTTGGTGGCTCCAAATAATTGGGTTCTGCTCAAAAACCCAAAAACAAGGGAACCAGATATGGTTCCTGTAATTTCCAGGTCCCAAAGAAGGAAGATCCAGCGAAGGTACACCTAGTATCAGAGGAACTGAAAGAAAGTGGAGAAAGTAATTCCTTGGCACAATCATAAGGCCAGATAGAAGAAGGAGAAGGTTCAAAGCCTAGTCCTAAGATCAAAGAGAGTGCCAGTAAAGAACAATTGGCCAAAGTTCATGCTAAACTAAAAGCCAAAGAAAGATCCAGCCTAGTAGGTCTTAAAAAGGCCTTGATGGAGACTGATGATGAAACAGATGGAGAGATTGAACTAGGCCAAGAGAAGGAATTGGCTGAAGATAAAATGTTCAAAGCTTTCATGGCCGAACAGACCTTCCTGGTTAAAAAGCCAACTGGAGCATATCATAAACAAATTGCTTCAAAGGAACCCACTAGCACTGGGGTACCAGAGTGCAGTATAGAGGATGTCTCCCAAGCATCAAAGCAAACCAATATGGAAGGAGAACAATCGCAGCCAGTGGTACAGTTTGGCTCATTCCCTCCAGTACCAGTTAATATGGTTTATGTGCTGCCTCAGGAGTTCCAAGCTGAGAAAAAGAATTAAGAAGGCCAGAAGGATGACCCCATTCCAGTTTCTAGTTTGGATTCACAAGCCATCATGGTTCAAGATGAATTTGAGGTGGCTAAGCCCATGGAAACTGATGAAGAGAGTGAGGAGGTAAGCATTAACCTCTCATACCCCTTCGAATAACCTACAATATCCATGACCCGGTATGTGAAGCCTCTGTACATCAAGACTTACTTCGATGGGATACAAATGAATAGAGTGTTGGTGGACAATGGGGTAGTAGTGAACCTGCTTCCGAGGTCCTCTTTGAAGAAGTTGGGGAAAAGAAACCCTAGGTTGATCCCAACAAGCACAACCATTCCTGGTTTTGCTGGAGATAAACAGATGGCTCAACACATTCTGCCTATCAACCTGAGTGTGGGAACCAGAGATTGCATGACAGAATTCTTTGTTATAGATAATAATGCCAGGTATAATGCTTTGCTTGGCAGGGATTGGATCCACACAAACAAATGTGTGCCTTCCTCTACATCAGAAGAAAATGATAGAACTGTGCAATAGGGAAACAGAGGAGATCAATGCAGATCCACAGCCCTTTATTGCTTGTGAGGATTTTGCAGAGGCTAAGCTATACATTAAAGGGGTGTTACCACTCAGTGTGCTGAGGAAGCTTGATGGAATAGCTGAAATAACAGCTGATGAGGATGTAGCACACCTAAAGCACCTAGTACATGAGAGTGCTAATGAAGAGTTCATCACTAAAGATAACAATGATGCCTGGTTGTAGGCAAAGGATCAAGACCAAGAAGCCACACCCTTGGCTTTAATCAAATTTTTAGCAATGGATGTAGAGTCAATAGTTCAAAAGGTGCAGGAAAAAAAAAGGGAAGCCATGATGATTGGCCGTAATCAGGAGTAACAAAAGGCCAAACTTTTGGCCTTTGAAAAGTACTGTGCATTGGACATTGAAATGAAAGTCCAGGAAATACAAGAAGAAGAGGCTTTGTGGATAGATTTTGTTTATGAAGAAGAGAGTAGGGATTTGAACCAGAAAGGATAAAGGTAGAACCAGATGAAAGGGTTGCTTCAAAGATAGAAGAAGTTAAGGGGAAAGCATCAGTGAGTGCCCAAGTGCAAGATCTCTTGAAAGAAGTCAACCTAGGTGAAGGTTCAGCACAACAACCTACTTATATCAGTGCTTGGTTAGATCCTAATGACAGGAGCCAATTGTTGGTTGTCCTGAAACAATATAATGATTGTTTTGCTTGGTCTTATAATGAATTGCCTTGGTTGGACAGATCATTAGTGAAACATAGGCTCCCAATGAAGCCTAATTTTAGGCCACATAAGCAGAAACCAAGATGGATGAGCCCTGAAGTGGTTCAAAAGTGAAAGAGGTGATTGTTAGGCTCCTTAAAGCAGGCTTCATTAGAACAACTAGGCATATTGAATGGTTGTCTAATATTGTGCCTATGGTAAAAAAGAATGGCAAAATAAGAGTATTCATCGATTTCATAAATCTAAATTTAGCAACTCCAAAGGATGAGTACCCCATGCCTATAGTTGATTTATTGGTGAATAGTTCAGCAGGACACAAGATTTTTTCTACGATGGATAGGCACTCTGGTTACAACCAGATCTTCATAGAAGAGGAGGATGTCCACAAGATAGCTTTCAAGTGTCCTGGAACATTGGCACCTTCGAATAGGTCAAGATGCCATTTGGATTGAAAAATGTTGGAGTAACATATCAGAGAGCAATGAACACTATCTTCCATGATCTCATTGGAGGATACTTAGAGTGTTACATTGATGATATTATTGTAAAATCCGAATCTATAGAAGAGCACTGGTTCATTTGACAGCAGCCTTCGAAAGGATGAGAGAGTTCAAGCTGAAACTCAACCCTCTCAAGTGTGTTTTTGGTGTATCAACTGGAATCTTCTTGGGGTATGTAGTGCACAAGAAAGGAATACAAATGATCAGAATAAAGCCGAAGCCATTATTAAGGCCAAACATCTATCGAGTAAGAAATAATTACAAAAATTCCTTGGTCAGGTTAATTTCTTCGAAGGTTTATTTCTAACACTGCATGGAAAACTAAAGTATTTTCTTATTTGTTAAAGCTAAAAAATGAAGAAGAATTTGTGTGGACAGCTGAGCATCAAGCTGCTTTCGAAGGAATCAAAGCCTACTTGGCCAAGTCTCCGGTGTTGATGCCACCAAGGAGAGATAAACCCTTGAAGCTATACATTGCTGCAGCAGAAGATTCATTAGGAGTTTTTCTAGCTCAGGACAATGAAGAAGGCAAGGAACAAATAGTTTATTATCTTAGTAGTTTTTAAATTCTTGTGAATGTAAGTACGCAATTGTAAAAAAGTTGTGCCTAGCATTATACTTTGCAGCAATGAAATTAAGATATTATCTTTTGCTTACTGTTGTCTTGGTGATTACAATCACAGATTTGGTTAAATACATGCTATCTAGACCTATACTAAGAGGAAAAATTGGCAAGTGGATATTAGCTCTGTCAGAGTTTCATTTAGAATATGTTCCCCAAAGGCAGTAAAAAGACAAGTTTTGGCTAATTTTTTGGTAGATCACCCATGTCAAACAGAAAGCCAAGAGATAATGGATCTTGGTATGGTTAATGTTGAGCCATGGCAAATATGGTTCGATGGATCAAAAGCCAATGGTCTAGTTGGAATTGGTGTAGTAATTAAGTCACTATAGGGGATAGAAACCACACATGGTTTCAGAGTTGATGAAGCTACTTGTTTGAACAACCAAGCCGAGTATGAAGCTTTGGTAATGGGACTTGAAATACTTATTGGATTACAGGCTCAAGCTGTTGATATATTTGGAGATTTTCAATTGGTAATCAACCAAGTAAAAGGAATTTTTAAATGTCAAAGTGCAAGCATGTTACCATATTATGCTGCTGTATTGCATTTGCTTTCTTAGTTTTAGATAGCTAATGTGACTTATATCCCAAGATTCATGAATCACAAAGCCAATGATATAGCTTAGAGGGCTTCGAATTTTAAAAGGAGGAGTGGCACCCAAGTAAATATAAGTCGAGTAACATATCAAAAGTTAATACCACCTTTGGCTAAAAAGGGTATCATGGTAGAAGTTAACCAGAATAACTTAGAAGAGCATGATTGGAGACATCCAATCATCCAATATTTAACTCGTCCTTTTTCGAAGGCCAGCAAAAAGATTAAATTGCAGTCAATAAAATTTATAGTATATGGGAATGCTCTTTACAAAAGAGGGGCAGATAGGCTGCTGTTGGAATGTCTAGGGCCTTAAGAGGCACTTACTGCTATGGCTGAGGTGCATGAAGGCATTTTTGGTGCCCCTCATCCTTGTGTGAAAATGAGATGGTTGCTTCGAAGGCATTCCTATTATTGGCCAACCATCCTTAAAGATTGTATAGAGTATGCAAAGGGATGTCAGACATGCCAGAAGAATGGCATGATAAGACATGTGCCAATAACTGATTTGCATGCAGTTGTGAAGCCTTTGCCATTTAGAGGATGGGCAATGGATATGATAGGTAAAATATATCCACCTTCTTCAAAGTAACATTGTTTCATTCTAGTGGCCACAGATTACTTCACTAAATGGGTCGAAGCTAAGCCTTATAAGGCTGTGGATCAAACTGAAGTTATTGGATTTATCAAAGAATTAATCCATAAGTTTGGTATCCCACAAACCATAACTGTGGATAATGGGACTTTGTTTGATGGAAAGATGGTAAGATCTTTCGCAGCAGAATTTGGAATTAGTCTTATTAATTCCACCCCTTATTATGCACAAGCAAATGGTCAAGCTGAATCATCTAACAAATCCTTGAAAAAAGGAATACAAAGAGTTGTGGAAGACAATCTCAGGGATTGGCATAACTTATTATTAGATGTACTATGGGCTTATAGGACTTCTCCAAGGTCAAGTACATGAATCACTCCTTATGCCTTAATAGATGGACATGATGCAGTGTTGCCTGTAGAAATTAATACCAAATCCTTGAGAGCATAATGTCAAGACTAGTTAACTACTGAGAAATATCATTAGAGCATGTTTTTGGAATTAGAAGATATAGATGAGACCAGAATTTTAGCATTAAATAATATCCTTTTCCAAAAGAAAAAGGCAGCCAAAAGTTATAACAAGAAAGTCAAACACAATAGCTTTGATGAAGGTGATTTGGTGTGGAAGACAATACTTTCTATAGGAATTAAGAGCCATAAATTTGGCAAATGGTCACCTAATTGGGAGGGACCATACCAAATTCATAGAGTCCTGCCTGGGGGAGCCTACTATCTGAGAAATCTAAGTGGTTATGTGCATCCCAAGAAATTCAATAGCATATATTTGAAGCCATATTATCCAACTGTGTAGGAAAAACAAGAAATGTAAGAAGTGCTAAGAAAGAGTAATAAAAGAAGCATTGAACACTTAGGAGCATATACAATAAGAATTTTCATTTCACAAGTATTTAAGTACATGAAGCCATAAATTGGCCCAAAAATCAGTACAATGTTTCAGTTGTTCCTTTACAATTGTCTCTCTACTCCTAAGGATTGGGAACAACTGTATAGCCATAGCCATTTCCTGCTTTTTGTCAGCTAGCCCTTGGTTGGTGGTCTGCAATCTTTTAGCATTTTGATCCAAGGCTAGGTTGACTGTTGCTAGCTCCTCTTCTAGTTGGGCCTTCTCTACAAGGGTTGGTTTCGAAGCTAAGAGGCATAGGAATGTTATCCCTTCAAGTCAAACACCTCAGCATGTATTTGGGAGACAAATTCTTTGTCTTTCAGCAGCTCCTCTTTTGCAACCTTGGCCATGTGGCATATATTGATATAGAAATCTATAGTGGCTGCTGTTTGGAATAAGTGGCTTGAGAAGGCCATATTGGATTGCTAGAAGATTTTGCAACATTTGAGGAAGCCATTTTTTATAATAGGCTTTTGTAAGGCTTCAAATGAATCCTTGAGAATGATTTCAGTAAATCCAAGCAGGTGCCCAAGTCCACCCGAGGCAAAGAGACTTCAGTAGCAATGGAAGAGCTCTCAACAATCTCCAAAAAGGAGTCAACAATCAGTCTCATTGTTTGTTGCTCGAGCTAGTGAAGATATGCCAAATAAACTAGCCAGCTGAGCCTTGAAGATGTCTATCTCTTCCTCTGACATTGGCAGAACAAAAGAGTCACTGGTTGAAGGAAAAGATGGAAGCATGGGAATAGGAGAAAGAGTGGAGGATTCCCCAGCAGTGTCCATGGTCCTGGCTACTAGAAAGTCTAGAGAAGAAGGATTGGAGTTGGATAGTGGGAAAGGAATTGGTGAGTTGCCAATGTCTTCTTTGGAAGTACCAGCTATCACTAAAGATGAGTTGCCAAGACTTGGATGTCATCGCTTGAATACTCGATGATTATCCATGTTTGTGTTTGTTTTGAACGCCCGAAGTTCTTGGTGGAGTGCCTTGCCTTTGAGCCTTTGAAACTTGTCTGTTTTGTGCTTAGTTGTGGACCAAATGCTTGCTTCTTTGCTTCTGAAGAAGAGGGTGGCCTGCCGGCCATCCCTGCAATCCATCGACCAGGGTTTATTCCCATCAGCCATCAGTGGTGGTCGGTTGGCTACACTGATGGCCGGTCTGCCTCATTGATGGCCGATCGGCCATTAATGATAGTTGACGGCCATTTTTCTCCTTTTTCAGATGTTTTGTGTGCTAGTTGTGCCAGCTGTTGATCACTTAGTGCATCCTCCATACAGGTGTATGGAGGGATGTAAACAAGCTTGTAGCTTGTTTTTTTATATAAGGGGAGGTCCCTCCTCCATTTTACAGGTTCAGAATTTTTGGAAGCAAAAAATCTGTCTCTCTCTCTCTAGAACTCTCTCTCTCTCTCTCTCTCTCTCTCTCTCTCTCTCTCATTATTTTAGGCTTGAAAGTGGGAATTCTCTACATATTTGCCTACAACCCCTTGACCAAATACCTTCATCTTGGAGCTGAGGTCCTTGGAGGTCCTATTTGAGGTCTAAAGCTTGGTTTTAGCTCAGAATTGCACCTGTTTTGCTGCTGTGCTTCAAGGGTAAGGCCTTACCCTTTTCAAGCTTTGTTTTAATTAAGTGTTTGGTCATCTCTTTAAGCTATTTTGACCTGGTTTTTCAACCATAAAAAAGTATGATTTTAAGGTTTTAAAATGGTGGTTTAAGCCTTGTTGAGTTAAGGAGGTTGTCTCCTATTTTGCTCTTTGGCTTGTGAGGCCATTTGTGCTACTTTTGATAGCTTTTAAAGTCAACCTTTTTGGCCTTTAAACCACTGAATTCTAGAGAAATTTCAATGGCAAAAAGTTTGTTTTGAGGTTCAAAATAGGAGGGGGTACCCTTCCCTCCTTGTCTCTCTATTCCATGCCTAGTTAGCTTTACAAAGTAGCATGATTTTATGGCTTAACTTTGCTTCATCTCAGCATGTTTTTGCTAATGTTTTAGCATGTTTTACCTCTGTTTTGAGTGGCCTTGGTCATATGACTCATGCTTTGTATGGTTGTAGTGTAATTGGCCTTTACTAGCTTTGTGTTTTAGGCCCTCTAGCATTCTTTGCTTGAGTTATTTGCATGGCATGGCATCATTTAGCATGTGATTTTAGAGCATATACCTCTGTCACACTCTCACATATTTCACTCTTTCATTGCTTTTGAGAGTTGTGCCTTATGCCTTGTTTATGATCCAATACATGAACATGTTTTTTTGCTTTTCATGCTACCATCTCAGTTCATTTTAGCCACTATTTTGGCATGTTTAAGCTCTGTCCAAAGCTGATGTGGTCCATTGTGCTTGATATTGCATGTCTCTAGTGTAATGCTTTTCACTAGCTTTAATGCTTAAGTCTATCAACATGTTGTACATGAGTTGTTTGCATGTTATAGTCTTGTGTTTCATGCCACTTCAGCACTGAAATTCTACAACCTCCCTCATTTCTTCACTTTTCCTTTTGTTTTGAGGGTTTGTTGGCCTTAAGGTTATGTTTAAGCATGAGTTAGATTTTGTGCTCAAATGGCTTTAACCCTCTTTTGAGGGTTCCTCCTAGTCAAAGGCATGATCTCTCTCATGTTTTAAACCCTCCTTTGGTTGCCCCCCCTCTCTCATTAGAGGACTTTCACATTGGACTTAACCGGTTAAAGGATTAATTGGTAATGTAAATGTGTAAACAAGAATTGAGCCAAGTAAAACATGACTAAGATAAGCATGTTGTCTGCATTGCATGTGTTTGGATCGGACGTTAATCCAAACACAAGAAAAGTGGGACGTTTTATACTCAGAGTGATGAAACGTGTCACATTTCTTGGTCGTCGTCACCCTTGATCATGTATGATAGGGTGGTGGCACTTTGAGTCTTATGTGCGCATTCACTAAGCTTGTACAAACTTGGTTCTTTGGCCATCATGCATTGAGATGCTTGATTGGTGGCTTGAGAGCCAAGTGCCACACTCCTTTGAGCTTGAGACATGATAAGGAGGGTGGGAGTACACACATTCCCTTGCAAATACACTGCTATGCCCCTGTTTGCTCTCTGTTGCAGCAAAAGGAAGAATTTTAGGGAAGCAGTGGCTGACTGACCACATATAGTAGCCGACCGGCCACCAGAGTTGGCCGATAGCCATCATTTCTAGCCGATTAGCCCTCAGTATGTTCTTGAGACAAAACAAAAGCAATCTGGAGGTTGGCATAATTTTCAGAGGTCCAAAGATATGCAAACAGAGGCATTTAGAGGCAAAGTCGTGGATTTTCGGGGCGAAGCCAACCGAGCATGCATATCCCCCTCGCTTCCCGAGGCTGTTCATTTGAATTACTTAGCTAATTAGTTCATTAGCTTAGTCGTTTTGTAATTAATTAGTTAAGTGTTTAATTAATTAATTCGGTTTGTAATTAATTAGCTTAGATTAGCTAGTTATTCAATTTCAAATGTGTTATAATTAATTAGCTAGAATAATTACTTAGTTGGTTTGTAATAATTAGCTTAGCTTAGTTTAGCTTAACTATTATTTATTCGGACCCTTCTTCGAGAGGGCACAGTGTTGTAATAAGCGTGCGTATGTGTGTGCATGTCTTCCAACCCTACGTCTTTCTCCCTTTTATTTACCCGCTTTCGGTGGTTAGATTCAGGCACGTTTCGTTTAGCATACCTTATGCTTTACATGTTTGCATCATTCATTTGTCTTGCATGCACCGAGCTCGGCGCATCATTCAAACTGCATTGTATTTCAATACCTATTTGAATACGTGTATCAAATTGTTGCATTCATATGCCATCTTAGATAGCTGAGCCTATTAGTTGCATTACTACATGTGTTGCATTAGGCATCTAAACATAGTTAGGATCATACATATTTCTAACTAGCTTTTGTTTTGGCTTGGAGTACACTGTAAGTTTTTACGCTTTAGCATACTTGCATGAGTGTGAGTGTTGCCATGATAGCATGCTTGCCATGAGGCTATGTGCTTATTTAATTAACTGCATGAATGCCTGTGGGTGAAGGCTTTGTTGCCTAAACTGGGACAATTCGATAAATGAGAGTTTTAAAGCCCATTTTGTGAAGTGGCAAATCATGTTTTAAGCCCATCATGTTTCGTGGAAAATCTGTGCTTTAGTCCACCTGCGAGTGGCACTTTCAAATCAATTTCGAAAACAAAAATGAGTTGTTTTATTCCAATTCTCGCGACTTCGTCTATACTTGTATGCGTGCGCCACATAGTAAAGTTAGATTAATAACCGAATAAGAACACATGTGTTTATCAAACAACATATCATGCTTAGTAGAGGCTAATCTTTGATCGGGCGAGCGGGGGTGCTCATGTCATGACCTTCCCCTCTCATACCCAAGTTCCCAAGTCGAGGCAACTTTGGTGATGATGGACACGTTGCCTTTGGCACGAGTCAGGGTTTCCTAAATTTCTCAAAAATAAAATATTTAGGAGGCGACTCTGTAATTTGGCAAAGCAGTCCAATTTTGGCATTATTTGATTTAAAATCGATTTTCCAAAATGATTTGCCGGATTGGACTCTTTGGTGTTTATCAATCTCACATTGCACTTTGTGAGATTCGATTCAAACTGTGATAGGAGTCCGAACTGTAGTAAGACCAATTCGCGCCTTCTCTGAAAAGGGGGCGCGCGAAGAAAGTCGAGTCTACAGATAGGCTTTGCACTTATTGTCATTTCAGCATTGACTTTCCCTTTTCCTTTTAAAGTTGCCCTCAGCTCTGCAAAAGTCAAAAAGGGCCCCTCATCCCCAGGTGAAGTAAAAGAAGGTAGTGCTGAAGTGGGAAGGTGTAGGCTAGCTGCTGCATTCCAGAAATGAGAAAGATGTTAAATGCATGCTAAGTCTTGGAAAGGGCAATTGTCAAAAGTGCTAAGAGCAATTACCAGCTTCAGTGGTTGTAGTAGTAATGATTGGAGAGCTACGAAGAGTATAGTGCTTAGCAGTTTTACTCTTCTTCACAGTCTCCCTTTACATTGCATCAGCAACAGTAGCTTTTTCTCTTAGTATTTGTTGCTGCTTCCTCTTCTCTAACCTTTGGAAGACAATAATCTCCTTGGACTGTTCTTTCTCCACTACTTTGGTAGCTGCCTCATGGGTGAAGTCCACAATAAGCTTAGTAGGAGAGGATGTCTTCTTCTTCTTTCTTTGTAATGGTGTTTCTTTTTCTTTTTCTTCCTCTTCCTCTCCTAAGTGAGCCTCAGGTACCTCTTCTTTGGGATCAACTAAAAGTTTTCTTTTCTTCTATTGTTGATGCTTGTCCTTGAGAATATTTAAAGCCTAAGCCCTTGGAGGAGAAGCCTCCTATGAAGCTCCTGCATCAAATATTGAAGCTATGAGTAAACAGACAAGACATCATAAAAGGAAAGGAGTAAAGGGGACAGGGTGCATACCTTTCTTCGAAGTGGCCCTGGAGACCCTAGGAGGAGGAGATGAGGCAGCAGAAGTAGAAAATCGGAATAGTAAGAGCAGTAGAGGAGCTTATGGTGATCCCAGTCTCCTTGAGCTTGACTTGAGAGGGCACATTTAGCCCTACTAGCAGATCCTTGGGGGAAATAGCTAGGTGCACCTCCATATTGGCTGTCTACCAGTTTTGAAATCTTTTTAAGGTTGTGCCATGTGGGATGAAATGAGTAAATTCGAAGTCATTCAAGTATTGTATCAATTTGGAGGTTGCTTTATCCAATTTGGTTTTGGGCACTTTCAATTCTCTGGTTGCAAGATTTGAATTAGAGAGGCTACAGAGAGGGAGAGGAATCCCCTAAGTAAGCCTAAACTACCTAGCAAATTGGGAAAGGCAACAAGCCTCAGGGATGCACTTATAAGCTCGAAGATTCAAAGTCCTAATAAAGAGCTCCCTGGGAAGCAGAATGAAGGCCCACATATCTTTGTGTAAAGGCATGGAGCATTTCTTATCAGCCAAAAAAGTCCTCAGCCAGGCTGGCCCGGTGTTAGCTTCGAAAGGGCAGAAGAAGGTAAAAAGAGGAGAAATTGGGAGTTGATAGAAGAAAGTGAAATAATAAACAAAGCTAGACGGGTGGAGGGAAACCCTGGCATATTTTTCTCCATAGGTGGTGGGATTTTGCACTAAGAATCTCAAGCACCTGGAGTGTAAATTAGTGAAGTATGCAAAAAGCCAGAGTCGTAATACCTAGAGGGGGCCTCCTTGATCAATGTCCAGAGGTTTCTTGTAAAATTGGGAGCAGGCCCTATAAATATGGCCTAAAACATAAGGAGCCAAGGCTATCTTCTTCTTCGAAGCAAGAGCCTTGGCAAGGGGAGCAAACTCAAGCATAATCCTCTAAGATGAGGTACAAAAAAAGAACTTACATAATCAATACAGAATAAAAGAAAAAAACTATCGGTCTTTATTCTCAGTCTTTACAAAATCACTGAAGGAAGAGTTCAAAGATAGAATGGTGAAACTGACCGGAGGGTCTAGGTAACCACGGGTGAAGAGATCACCAATTGGTGACAGCCCTAAGAGATGACAGATATCAAGGATAGTGGGGGCCATCATATCACACCGAAATTGGAAAAAATTGAACCTGGGTTCTAAAAATAAAGGGCTGCATGAATCAAAAAAAGGTCTTCAGGGATAATGAACCTGGAGAGACAAAAGGCATCAAGGATGCAGAGCTCTTGTGGGTCCCATTTCTGGTAGGGACAACTCTGTCGTACCATCCCTTCCATTTGGTATTCAATGTGGGCTAGCAGCGATAAGGTCGGTTCATGCTCCAGCTACTCCAGTCAAGGCCCCCTTCATAAAGAACGCAGTGATCCTCCAAGAGAGGATATAGAGTAGGAAGTTGGGCAAGGGCCTCCTGAAGATAGATCCCAGGATGTATTCTTCCTGAGTGTTGTGGAGAGGAATAAAGACACGCCCATTTGTGGCACTTGGTCCACCAGCTTTGAATTTAGCTATCTCTTCATCAATACACCTCTTCAAAACCACAAACAAGCTCACACCCTCGTCGACTGGTACTTTTGAGGAAGAAGTCATCAGTGAGAGGTTGAGAGGAATATGGAAGAAATGAGTATGAAAAGGGTACAAGCTCAAAGTCGACAGTGATAGGAGTGAACAAGTGAATAGGTAAAAGTGTGAGAAGATGGGGTTTTAAACCCTTGCAGTCCAAAAATTACCTATTTAACATAACGGGTCAGACAGACCCAAGTTTTGACTGATGTGTGATTAAGGCTTTTTATTTTTCAAAAATTCCTGAAAACATAAGAAAGAGAGCTACCTCCAGAACAGTAGGTGGAAACCTATGAAGGAGGGAAACACATTTCAAATACTCAACTTGGCTTTGAAATAGGTAGTTGGCTTCGAAGCCATTTTTCAAATACTTAGCTTGGCTTCGAAAACAGGTAGTTGGCTTCGAAGCCAGTCTTATACCTCAAACTCAAGCATAGCTGTGATTTGCTTACTTCGTAAGTCTTGAGGGTATGCTTTTAGGCTTTCCATAAAAGGCAATTTCCTTCGAAAGAGTTTTTATAGTATTCTGAATATGGTTTTTGCTTGACTTTTTAGACTTCAAAATGAGTAAGCATTGCAAAGCCAGTACTTGGTCAGGTAATGTGGAAATTTCAAAAAACCAAAAGACTTACCCATACACCTTTCTACTAAAGTAAGTCCCTTTGAAGACAAATGTTGTCATTGTGCAAGCAAAAAAAAAAAAAAACATTACATGCTTCGAAACACTTAAACCAGGCTTCGAAGCAAGATTGGTTAAGTCGAAACTATTGTTTGCACAGATTGGATTGACCATATAATTGGAATTTGAAAACCCAAGACAAATGTTGTCTCAAAAAGAAACTCCATGCTTCGAAACCTTTAAAACCAGGTATCAAAGCAAATTGGTTGCTTCGAAACTATTATTCACAGATTACATAAATAGGGTAAGGAATAAAGTCATATTAACCATACAATCGATCATACAATTGGAATATAAAACCAGATCATGTAAATTGAAATATGGAGAACCCAGTTTTATTAATATATAAATATTTACATTGGGAAAACCTACTTGGTTACATTTTCAATTTCATAAAAATATGGAATGGACAAAGTCACAAGATCATGAAACTTTGTCTAGCAAAATTCAATACATACATATTCCTTTTCTAGTTTTTCTTCTATCCTATCTAAATTTGGTTTATCTAATTGATGAGTCCTTATTTGAAAGAAGAGTTACTGAGCCTTCATTTCGAATTCTGTTTGCTTGAGAGATCTCTCCACTTCGTCCACCTCCTCCCTCTCGTGTGTACCCATATTGGTATCTTCTTCATTGGTGTTTTCGCCATACTCTGAGTCATGATTCTTGAAGTCTTCATACTCTTCAAGAAGATTCTCTACCTCGTACTGAGTTTGAATGCGAACAGCAGAGAGCTCCTCCATGGACTCACTACTGGCAGAAGCATTTTTGTGTCGATTGAGTAGCAGAGGGAGTTGATCCAAGAAAGTGTGAAGCTCTGCCTGGGCCGCAAGATTGAGGATGTGGCTTCGAGAGAGAATGTCACAAGCCCATAAAAGATTCTTGTGAGGAATGTCATCTCGAAGGACCTCAAAGGACAAGTGAGAGAAAGCAGCAAGCAAGGTCTGGGCCCTGTATTGCTGATAAGCAGTTAGAAGAACTGGAGCCTGGTAGGGAGCAAAATGCTGGCTGTCGAAGAAGGTGAGCTTCCTCAATCCAATTAGGAGTGGGAGGTAAGAAAGGAGCAGTTGGGTCCCCTCCAAATGAAGGTGGAAACTGGGATTTGTTCACACTCCGGCCAATCAGAGGAACAAAGTTCTACTTTTTTGGCTAAGAGTGAGGATATGATTCCCAAAGCTTCAATGGGGTGTGGGGTCCTTCACGCTATTCTGGTTGGCAAGGTAAAGGTATACCATGCCGAAAGCAAATTGTCTCAAGATAGTGAAGACGGTTGAAAGAGACATACGGATACATTATAGAGCTGTGCATAGGGGGATGGATTGCAATGGGGTCATCAAATTCAAGAAATCAATGGTGGATTCGTTCCCTTGTCTGAGGCTGAGTGGGTGTGGGCCAAGCATCCAGCTAGTATTTCCGGAAGAAGATGAAGCAACTTCATCCCATGCAAAGAGTTTTGGAGCAGATGAAAAGCTTCCAAGATCCATTTGTGCAAATGCTTGGTCCAGAGGTGCGTATGGTGCGAAAGCTTCCATAACTTGTATAAATGGGGGCGGATAAGTATGGCCAATAAATGCATGAAGGTTCTTTCAAAGTCGGTCATCATTGTCAAATACCTCCTCATATGCTCGATCAATGTAGGAGAGGGCTTGATTGGCCATTGAAGATATATCAGCCCCTTCGTATTCACAGATAGTGAAGGAAATGTTCAAAGCGTAAGGAAGAATTTAATGAAGTTCAGTGCTTCATTTCTAAGAAGACGGTTATACTTCTAAGATAAACCAAGTTCATACACGTCCTAGGATGTAGACAAAGTGCACTGATCCACTAATATCACAAAGTATTGGATATATTAGTCCGGGGAGTAATGTTGGCTATATATTTTGTATAAGCCAATTGCAACTTAACATGTGGCTTGTAAAGGGTAATTTGGGGAGTTAAGGTGAGTCTCCAATCAGCAACATACACGTGGCAGTTCATAATGGTAATAATGGATCTGGGCAGCATGAAAGCAGTTAGAGGGCATAAGGTGACGTGGCCCAACGATTACTCACAATTCAAATTCAAGAGGGAAGCCCAATTGCAAGGAAGGCATAGTGGGAGCAGATTGTTCAGGGCCATAACTAATGATCGTGGAAGAGCATTTCGACGGTTAGAACCCACTTCGACAGTTACCTTCAAAAAGTATAAATAGAAGAGAAGGCCACCAAAAGAAAGACCTGGACTCAGATCCAGAAACCAGTTGTTTACTTCATATTTTTTCTTTCCAGTTATTACATTTTCAGTTCTTCAATTCCTGTACTGCACTTCATTTCCTACGAGTAATTTCAAGTAGTCACTACTGTAAAACCTTTTCATGATTAGGTTATTTCTTTGTAAGTTCTTATTTACTTAATGAAATTCAGTTTCTGAACTATTTTGTACGCGTGATCATTTATAAGTTTCTTCTAAATAAGCCACCAGTAAAAGTCCTCTTCATTGAGGCTAAAAGAATTTCAACACAATCGTCTGATAATTGGTTGGCAATTAAAATTCTGTAAGAACTTATTGATCCTTACTGGCACGCTTTAAATTACACAATTAACCTTCGAAACCCAAAAAAGCCAACATACATGTAACAAGAAATATGTTTTATTGTTTTTATCAAAAATATATAAATAAAATAAAATGTTTTGGTGCTATTTGGTAACTTTACAATTTACTTTTTTTTTTTTGGTTAATAGAAAACATTAAATATGTTTACGCTTATTTTTGATAAAAATGAAACAAAACACATTTGGTACAAGGGAAATGTAATTTCAATTTTGAAAACAAGTGGCGGTGGGCATTGCAAAGTGAAGGCCAAAAGTGATTGTTGATAATTCGAGATGATAGTCAAAGGTGGTTGTCGTTCGTCGAAGGTGGTTTTTCGACAAAAGCTAGTTGCAAGACACTGAAGGTGGTTCCTAGCAAAAAGTGAATGGTCGAAAGTGGTTTTCGACCGTGGGAGGTTGTTCAAGATGGTGATCAGAGGTGGTTGCTGATTACCAAAAGTAGTTTCCAACAAGAGGTAGTTGTCGGCCATTGAATGAAGTTTTTGACAAGAGCTTATTGCACTGATGAGAGATCATTGGTAATGGCTAAAGGTGGCTATTGGTTGTGAGAGGTGGTAGCTAGCAGTCGAAAAGGACGGCCAAAGGTAATTGTCACAATCAAAAGTGATTTCCAACAAGAAGTATCGACTGAAGATGGGAGGTGGTTGGTGGCGGTCAGAGATAGTTTCCAACCTCATGAATCTAGTTTTTCCTTTTCCTTTTTTTTTTTTTTCTTTTTTATATATATATAGTGTTCACCATAACCTATCACTACATAATATAATCATATTGTTCGACAAAGAACATGGCATCATTTTTTAATTTTTGTCATGATTCAACTTTTACTTTTAGCAATATATATAATTCAAATCAAATCTTAAAAAAAAAAAAAAAAGCAGTATATATAAATTCGGATATGCAAAATTTTCACAACAAAGTGGCATAGCATTTTTGGTCACATGTCCTTTTTAGATTTATACACCATAGATTTGGCTCTATATATATATATATATATATCCCTTCTAATTGTTTCTCATTAGTTCTGGAGTGATTTTTATTCTATTTGGTTATTTTTAGTTCTTAGATTTTTAGTAAGAATTTATAATATACATATATATATATATATAAAATAAACTACTCCCTTGTAGTCTATTGGTTGGGGAGGTAGTATTTTGCAAGGGAAAGGTTAGGAGTTCAACTTCTAGAAGAGTTTTTCTAACAATAAACAACTAATTTTGGCCAAAAAAAAAAAAAAGCATTGTCGAAAAGTTCTAAGAAATAAACTAAAACAAACAGGAAGGGTAATTTAAGATAAATAAAACTAAATAACATCTAAACTGTGAAAAGCCACACAATCCTAGGATCACCAATCACTATAAGTTTTAGGAATCAAGCTTTTTTTTGTTTATAAAAGTGAAAATTTTGTTACAAAAAATATTAAAAGATCAATTTCAATGGTCATGTGAGTCTTCATAAAAAGGTCATCTTGAAAAGTCAAGAAAAAAGACCTTTAACAATAAAATTTTAAAAATATCACTAATAAATGTATCATTTAGGACAAAACAATTCATGAAAAAAAGTTTACTTTATTAGATGAAAATTTTTGTTCTAACAATTCGTGCCAAAAGGTTTACTTTTTGAAATAAAAATTTTGGTAAAGAATAATAATTCATTACTAAATCTTTAATTTGTAATAAAAAAAATATCACAATCGCATTTTCAACAATTAAGACATTTCATCTCTAGAAAACAATTGTCTATTGTTAGCCATATTGTGTTTTGATGATAATTTTGATTATGTTTTGATTTTATTCTTGATAAATTAAATTGATCAATATAATATGTTTTATTCATATCAATTTAATCTATCTTCTCCTGATGCTAACCATGTTCTTGGAGGCCAATTTGTAGGTTAAACAGAGGGTAAAACAGCCTAAAAATAACAGCCAAAAACAGCCCAAAAATAGTAGCCAAAATAGCAGCAAAAACAGCTCGGAAACAGCAGCAAAACAGCCCAAAAACAGTCCAAAAACAGCAACAAAATAGCCCCAAAATAGTAGCAAAAACAGCAGCAAAACAACCCCAAAATGGCAGCAACACAACACTAGCAGCAGCAGAACAAAGAAGGCTGAAAATACACTGGGTGGACGTCCGAGCGGACGTCTGGGGGGACGACCGGCAAAGCCAAAATCAGCCCATTTCACTCTAGTTCAAGTCTGCTTCACACCGGCTGTCAAACCAGTAGTATACTCGACATCCGCAGAAGCCATCCTTGACGACTGGGACCCACCGGACATCCGGGCAGACATCCGGGTGGACGTCCCTCTAGAACAAAATTTCATTTTTGGACATCCGATGAACGACCACTCTGTTTTGCAACGGCTATTTTTCAAATAGAGTTGTCATCTATCAGACCCATGCTTTGCCTCCTTCAAGATCTAATCAGTAATGGGGGAATGCATCATTTTGAGTAGAGTAGTTTTACCCAAAATCTCACTCAATCCTTTTCAATACACGCAACAGTCAACGGCTCCATAATCTTCTCCTTGATAAATAACAGAGCTTTTACTGAACAAGACACAAGCAACAATACAAGCTAGAAAACATTCTCTGATCAATCATCACTCTCACCTTTCATCTATTCTCTGAGAAGTGTTCTTCATTTTTGGTTTACATTTTCCTCTTAGAAATTATACACCGAGCCTTATAGCTTTAAACTCATCTTACCTGTGTAAGGTTTACAGAAAAATCAGAGCTTCATCTTATATATCTATCTTTGAGAGATAACTCTTGTAGCTTTCTTTGAAAGCAAAAACAACTTCATTTCAACCTTGTAAGAGTGTAGTACACTCAGTGTTCTTGACTCCTTGAGTGTGATTGAAAATCAGCTAAAGAAGGCAATGGTTTGGACTTAGATAGTCTGTGTAAAATCTATGGAGGATTGCTCCATTTGTGAAGAGGTTGCTAGCACCCCTGTGAAGCTAGAGTATAGTGGAAAATCTAAAGTGAAGCTTGAGAAGTAGATGTAGGCTTGGTTGAAGCCAAACCACTATAAATCTATTTGCCTCTCTCTCTTATCTTTTTATTTTTGTCATAACTATATCTCACATTTTTACTGTGCCAAATTCATTAACTGATATAGCTATTAGAACACTTGTTTTAATCATCTTTGTTTCATTAGCTATATTTATCTGTTGTGCTAGTTATAATTTTTATTGGGGTATTATTATTTTATTTGTAAAAACCTAATTCACCCCCCTCTTAAGTTGTCTTTTGGTAAAAGTCTACAATTTTGTCTATAAAATTTAAAATTTTTGAAGTATCACTTCTTTTTTTTATCTCCTTTCAACTTGAGCAATTTGATCTCTACACTTTACATCTAGTTTCAATTTAGTTTTTTTGTCCAAATTGGACGTTAAATTTAACAAGTGTCAGTCTTTTGAAGTGTACAAGTGAAAATAATTCAAACTAATTTGAACAAAGGACCAAATTGATATTGAACTTAAAATACAAATATCAAATTGTTCAAATGAAAATAATAGGGACCAAAGTGAAATTTGAGTCAAATTACAAGAATGAAAAGTGTAATTTATCCCTTTTTTTTGTGCATTCCTGTTGGAACCATCTTACTTTCAAAAATTGTTACATAGTAGTAGTATTTTGTGATTTGTTTTGTTATTATATCATCTCTATTTTTGAGACTATGTAATACATAATATTTATTACTGAGCAAACACACAATCAGCATAGTATTTTAAAAAGATTGAATAATTACTAATCTTACTTGGTACATAGTTCCAAACCTTGACAGAGCCTATAGTAGCCCAGTCACCTTCAAGAACTTGAATACTCTTTATTTTTTCAGGGCAGATCTTTGGGATGAGGTAGGATTTATAGGTAAAGATCTCAAAAAACCTATTAGCTTTGCACTTGACCTCTGTTTGTCCCTTCAACTTAGAAATTTGAGCCATATTTCAATGCTATATCCACTGCTAAAAAAATAACTCAGAAAAGGGTAAGGGCTAGATGTGAAAACTAATACTCTAGCCTCAACTTTATATAGAGGAGTAGTGAATAAAAAGCTTATTGGGGATCAAATGGTGTTGATAAGAACAAAATATACTTGTTTCAGGGCCCGTCACTACTCACCCACAATCCTTTTTTCAGATAAACTTGGTCCTTGTACGAACATAAAAAAATATCGTATTTGTTGATGAAGAAATCCAACAAAGAAGATGACTAGATCCGCCACACGATCATTATCTACAAGATAAAGCTCCCCTAGCCATTAAACGGTCGAAGGTCCTTCGACGTCCAAGTCAGTCCTCCAATATTATCAAAATATTTAATGGACAAATACATAAAGAGAAATCGCGTACCTCAACCCATGGGGTGCCGCCTATTTATAATATCCAGTGACTTGCCTAACAAGTAGTTTGAATGTTCCAGAAGTCATATCTTAAACAATTGGAGATTGTTTAGGACTCTTATATCAATAATATTTCTATTTCCTGATGAATTTTGCATAGTATAAAACACTAATACAGTATTTGATGAGGATTTGACAACTGTCATACACGTGATAATCCATAATTGCACCATGTGACAGTGTTGAGACCCACATAATTCCTATGGTTATTTTTATCTCCTCTCAATTGCCCCCAAGCTTTCATTCTCTTTGAGTCCAATAAAAGAGTAGAAGCTTTCTGTTATTATTCCGATAAAAATAATCGTGTAATATTGCCTAGCTAGAATGATATATGGGTACTAGAGCTTATTCTAATAATGCCTAATCTTGCTAGAACTTATTCCAAAAATGCTTAACCTTGCTAGGATTTATTCCAAGAATGCCTAACCTCATTAGGACTTATTCCAAAAATGTTTAGCCTTGTTAGAACTTATTCAAAAAATGCCTAGCCTTACTAAGAACTACCAAAAAACAGCGAAATCTCAGAGCTAGAAAAATACTTGCTTCTTGGGGAGCAAAATCCACTCGGCAAGGAATCACAGAGTTGGACCAACTACATTCTTGGCGAGCAAAATTCGCTCGGCAAGGAATCCCAAAGTTGGACAAACCACCAACTTCCTTCTTGGCAAGCAAAAATCTGCCAGGCAAGGAATCTCAGAGTTGGACAAACCACCATCTTGCTTCTTAGCGAGCAAAATCCACTCGGCAAAGAATCGCAGAGTTGGACAATCACCAACTACCTTCTTGGCGAGCAAAATCCACTCAGCAAGGAATCCTAAGTTGATGAAAATCATCAACTTACATATTAGCGAGCAAAATCTGCTCGGTAAGGAATTCCTAAGTTGATCAAAACCTTTAACTTATATCTTGTCGAGCAAAATTAGCTTAGAAAGGGATTCCTAAGTTGATCAAGACCATCCACTTACCTCTTGCTGAACAAAACCAATTCGACAAGGAATTCCTAAGTTGATCAAGACCATCCACTTACCTCTTGCTGAGCAAAACCAACTCAGTGAGGAATTCCTAAGTTGATCAAGACCATCCACTTACCTCTTGCTGAGCAAAACCAACTCGGTGAGGAATTCCTAAGTTGATCAAAACCATCAACTTACCTCTTGATGAGCAAAATTTGCTCGACAAGGAATTCCTAAGTTGGTCAAAACCATCAACTTACATCTTGTCGAACAAAATTAACTCAGCAAGGAATTCCAAAGTTGATCAATACCATTAACTTACATCTTATTGATCAAAATCAGCTCAGCAAGAAATTTCTAAGTTGATCAAAACCATAAACTTACCTCTTGCTGAACAAAATCCACTCGGTAAAAAATTCCTAAGTTAATCAAAACCGTCAACTTACCTCTAACTGAGCAAAATCTGCTTAGCAATGAATTCCTAAGTTGATCAAAATCGTCAACTTACCTCTTGCCGAGCAAAATCCACTCAGTAAGGAATTTCTAAGTTGATCAAAACCATCAACTTACCTCTTGCTGAGCAAAATTTGCTCGGCAACGAATCCTGAAGTTGAACAAATCCCTCAACTTCTTGTCGAGCAAAATCAACTCAACAAGGAATTCTTAAGTTGATTAAAACCATCAGTTTACCTCTTGTGAATCAAAATTAGCTCGAGAAGAAATTCCAAGGTTGATTAAAACCATCAATTTACCTCTTTCCGAACAAAATCCACTCAATAAGGAATCCCAAAGTTGAGCAAAACCCTGAACTTCCTTCTTGGTGAGCAAATTAGCTCGATAAGGAATCTCAAAGTTGAAAAAATCTCTCAACTTAGTCGTCAGAGCAAAATTAGCTCAGTAAGGAGATAAAAATTTTAACCAAGGAGTAGCACAATTCATCTAGCCTCAGTGAACCATAGAGCATGAACTTCATCTCAATATATTATTCAGACATATTCTAGCTCATCTCACTTACTCCTCTGCCTCCAAATTTTTGGTGTAACCAAGTCACGGCAAAATTTTTCAAACCATATAACCAAGTTTAGATGCATGCAGATGTAACTTCGTTCAACGATTAAACCGAGCTATAGAATGGTCCACCGAGCTACATGAGTTGACCAAGCTATCTCATAAGAAAACATTGTCAAGCTTGTAGACTGGAGTGGCTCTTAGTTTCTTTGGGAGTCAAAGTATGTAACTTTGTTGCCGAGTTGCAAACAACCCAATTGGGCTAAAGTTTCATTATTGGAATTTCAACCAGGCTGGAGTTAACCACGACATATCATGGTAAGGAAGAGGTGTTGATAACAGCACACCAACACCTTTAAAAACAAGATGATCACGACTTGGTTATCCGGAATGCAACTATGATACACGACAATATGTCCGGTAGTTGAAATTATTTTCCAGCACTATTTTATTGCCCTTAAGTTCACAACAATTTGATGCACGATCCCTTAACGTGGTAGCGATAAACTCCTTGCCCACAACAAGCTTCAGCTATCATTTGCATGCTTGGTGAATAAACTATTCGTTCACCCTCATAATCATTTTTTCCTAGGACATTTTTGTTCTTCCTCGGATGGCGACTAAAGACCAAATGATTAATCTTCAGAATAGTCAGAATAGTCGGGCCTTCTCTTTGCTCGGTCTTCATCTAGCTATTTGGCGTGAATCCGTCGTGCATCAATGGCGTTGAGGCACCTAGTATCAGCATTGTGCAGTCAAGTTTTGCATGGTCAGTTGTTTAGTCCTTTAGCCCGGTTCCAAAAATATGTCAAGGTTGAAACCGTAGTTCTATGAGTTGAGGGACGTTATTCTATTTTGCCAAGTAATTCTATTCTGTCAAGCAACAAAAATACTATTCAACATGAATAGTCGAGCTACATGTGAATACGATTGTGCTAAGTGTTGTGTTGACTCAAACTACTGTTGACTATTACTACAACATTATAGAAACCCGAACAATGCTGTTACAATATCTGAGAGAGAGAGAATATTATATTATGTGTATATTTAATATTGTGTAGAATAATAATATAACAATGTATACAAGAATCCTTTATATAGGAGGAGAAAAACCTAAGTATGATAATGAATATAATATGATATGTATGACAGACAAAATATATAATTACTATATTTAACACTTCTCCTCAAACTCAAGTAGGGATACCAACTTGAGTTTGGAGAGAGAAACTAAAACATGAAATAAAACTACAAAAATAAAATAAAAAGGAAAATAGATTACAAAGTCTGAATGGGAGCGCAAGAGCATTTAATATAGATCAGAGGTCGAAGCTAATGTCGAGAGATAATTTATGGTCATGTCAGACAGTTGTAGAATAAGAACAAGTGTTGAACCAGCAAAACATGGCACACATGTAACTTATAACGTAGTGTTGAACGGTGATGGCAACAGATGAACCATGTGCGCCGAATGGCGACTTGGAAAAGAACCATGTTCGCCAAGAGGTGGCTTGAAAAGGAACAAAATGCGCGAAGGAGGCGGCTTGGGTGATTTGCATGGTGTATAACCATTCTCACCACGATATAAGTATAATACTCCCCTCAAACTCAAATATTTTTAAAGATAGAAACCTATTTCAGGTTCAAGTAGAGGGAAAGACAGAGTGGGGCAAAAGCACCCCAAAAAAAAAAAAAAAAATTGGATTGCGAGTAAAATATATATATATATATAATAGAAATTTTTAGGGTAGGAATAAACTAGTGGATAAAGGAAGAGATCACCACGAAGCGATACTGAAAGGCAAATATGGCAGCGGAATGGGTTGAAGTCCGACGGACGGCCAAAGCAAGGTTGCCGCTCGCTAGTAAAGCAAAGAACACCAAGAACTTAACCTATAGCTTTGATATCATGTTACATTATTTATAAGAGAGTGAGAGAGAGAGAGAGAGAGAGAGAGAGAGAGAGAGAGAGAGAGAGAAACATTATATTATAGAGAAAATTGGTCTAAGATCCCAACCCAACTTTTGATATAAGGAGAGGTCCACAATAATTTTTTTTATGCCTAAGGTCCCTCAACCTTACTTTAGGTTGTAAAGTACCTAATTTACCCTTCTTTGTAACATATATTGTTTTGGATTTTGCCAAATTGAAGATTTTATTGTTGTTTTGAAGGAGATTTCGTGGGGATGGACTTGGAGATGGAGATTTTGCAGGAGATTTCATAGGGATTTTGTAGGTGTTGCAGTTGACTTGACGATAGAGATTGTTGTGATTGCGTAGGTGTTGCAGTGGTGTTGATTGTTTTTGTTTTGATTTCAGTTGAGTTGAATCAGGTATGTTTCGATGGAGATTCCGTATGGATTTTGATTTTTGATTTTATTTGTATATAAGGATTCCAATTTCATATTAGTTTTTTGAGTGTATTTTGAATTAGGTTTTTCTTTTCAATTTTGATCAATTTGAGAGATAGGCCCGTTCAGTGAAGTTGTTTTCGATTTTTGGAGTTGATTTTTCATTCTCTGTTATTGATCAATTTTAGAGAGAGGCCAGCTCGATGGAGTTGATTTTGATTTTTGGAGTTCATTTTTCAGTCTTTGTTTTTTGATCAATTTCACAGAGAGTCCAGCTCAGTGGAGTTGATTTTGATATTTGGAGTTCATTTTTCATTCTCTATTTTTTGATCAATTTTAGAAAGAGTGAGAGAGTCCAGCTCAATCTCTATTTTCATCAACATGCTTATCAATGATAAGTTTTATTCTCTGTTTTTTCATCAACATGTTTATCATTTTTCATTCTCTAAGTTTTGCTCTCTGTTTTTTCTACAATTTTCTTTGTAGTCCAGAGAAAATTGTAAGTTTATGTGGAATAAAATCACAGAGAAAATTATAATTTCATATAAACATGTTATTATAAGTTTCTAATCCAGCCAGTGAAAGTCACAGAGAAAATTATAATTTCTTATGGACATTTTATTATAAGTTTGTTATTTTTTATTTTTTATTTTCTTAATTGAATGTTTTGTGAGTATAACAGATCTTCTCTATGATTTTCTCTGTATTTGTGTGGAATAGTTTGCATTTTTGTCTTTTGACGTTAATGTTTTTTTTTTTTTTTTTTTTTTTTTTGTGATCTTGAAAGTGAATATAAGTTCGTAAATTTCTCTAGACTTTTATTTGTAGTCAAGAGAAAATTATAAGTTTGTTATTATAATGTAGAGAAAATCATAATTTTATTTGGACATGTTATTATAAGTTTGTTATTTTTTATTTTTAATGTCTTCTGGATTAGATATATGGATTGGGGATTTAATTAAATGTTTTGCGATTAAATTTGATTTTTTTTTATGCTTTTTACTGTATTTTTGTTGAATAATTAGCATTTTGTGTTTTGATGTGAATGTGTTTTTTTTTTTTTGTATAAGTTTGTATGTTTGTGTTATTTTTTATGTTGTGTTTTTTATGTGTTCTTATATTGAACAAGTTATTTTTCGATTTTTTTTTTTTTTTTTTTCCAGTTTAGATGGATAGTGTAGTGTTGTTGTTGTGTAGATATGGGAATGATACTATTATCATTAATGTTTCATGCGAATTTAACTTTGAGGAAGTGGTTGCCATTCTGTATAAAACATAGGAGAATTTGAAACCTGAGACGATCTCTATTTCATATTGTATTGTGGGGCATCCCAATTGTATGGTTCAAAATAATATTGATTTTTTTAATATGTTGAGGGTTGCTTGTACACGTGGTGTTGATATAGTTAATGTTTCAATTGTTAGGTGTAGTACTTCTGATCAGGAGGATGAAATGTGGTCTAATTGGGTAGATGTTGCACATCGTGAACGTGATAAGCTTGTGGATATTGAAAGGAATTCACTCTCTAAGTTTTGTTTTCACTAAGAAAATGTGTTATTGTCAATTGGTTGGCGAAATGATGTTGGAAGTGTTGGACAAAAGTTTGGGGGTCACGTGGTTGAGTTCCGTACTGTTTTGTGAAAATATACTATTGAGGATGGTTTTGAGTTTACGTATGTTAAAAATGACAAGCTAAGGGTTATGGCAGAATGTGCATATAAGGAATCGAGGGGATGTATGTGGTGCGTACATGCTTCAGTTGAAAAACAAATGGATTCTTTTACATTAGAACTTTGAACAATGACCATATGTGTGATGTGGCGGTTCGTACTAGTAAACATGGTAGGATGACTTCCAGCGTAGTTTCTGGGTTGATACTTGAAGAGGTAAGTGCGAAGCCTTTAACTTGTCCAGTGGATGTTGTCAAAGAAATGAAAGACAAATATGGGGTCTCAATCAGTTATAATTGTGGTTGGTTAGGGATTGAAAAAGCAAAAGGTAATATATATTGGGATTCTTGTTTGTCATTTGATCAATTACGGTAGTATTTTGATGATGCATGGAAGAACAATCCAGGTAGTACTTTTGAGTTGGATTTTGAAGATAACAAGCGTTTCAAAAGAGTGTTTGTGGCTTTTCATGTATGCATTGCTGGTTTCAACTATTGTCAACCATTGTTATTCCTTGATGGAACTTTTTTGAAATGCCAATACAAGGGAGTTATGCTTGTTGCGACTGAGAAAGATGGGAATGAAGGTAATTGAAAATATATCTAATTTTCTCTAAGTATGTGAATTTTCTGTAGATGTGAGAACTGGGTGAATTTTCTATGTTTGTGGTCATGTTTTGTAAATTTTGTGAATTTTCTTTGACACTGTGAATTTTCTCTAGATTTGGCCACTGCATGAGTTTTCTCTAGATTTTGGCCATTATGTGAATTTTCTATAGATTTGGCCATTGTGTGTGAATTTTCTCTGGATTTGGCCACTGTGTGTGAATTTTCTTCGGATTTTGGCCATTGTGTGAGTATTCTCTAGATTTTGGCCACTATGTGAATTTTCTCTGGATTTGGCCATTGTGAGTGAATTTTCTCTGGTTTTAGCCACTGTGTGTGAATTTTCTCTGGTTTTAGCCATTGTGTATAAATTGTGACGCCTCAAATTTTGATAATATAATACAACGATGCACCGGGGTTTAACTAGAGGATACACATCATTTTTAAGCACAAAATATAAATAATTACACTAAAATGAAATATTAATAATAGTTACAGATAAAATTCTTCAAGTCTTTAAATACAGATCGGTTCCTTGATACAAAAAGATTATCCAAAATATAGGAAATATACAATCTAATTTCTAAGGCAGCCATGGTTCCACAAAGCTTTTAGGGATTCTGTTCTTGGTGTAAAACTCGCCTTCACCTGGCATAAAACGCCATGAGCTTGGAATGCCCAGTAAACACACACACCCCGACCCTTTTCCCATTCCAAATACACAAGTAACATAACGGCACGGTCATAACATACAGCGAAAGCAATAATCAAGCAGAGATTATAATTAAATTTCAGTTCTCATGAATAATAGTCAATTTTAGTTAGTTCTAGGCAACTCCCCGCGGAATGCCGTTCCTACCCAACCACTAACTCTGGCCACGGGCAATTCTGACTCCCCTTGGTTAATACAATACCAATGCGTCGCTTACCGCATAACCACCAGTGCGTCGCTTACCGCACAATTACCAATGATGCCCACGCACCTAGGTTACATACCCAAGTGGTGACATCACGGTCTGCCCCAAGGAAACAGGCTTCCAGGGATACTCTCCCTGTGTGAGACCCTCACTGCCATCCTTATGCCTCCTATTTCCGTTAAGCAGCTAGAATACCTCCCGTGCCATGTTAGGGTTCGGAAACACACTTGCGCAAGACTTCACAAAAATGGAACACATTTCACTATATCATACTCTTGAATCCATCGTTCATTATCTCATAAAATTTAATACAATGATCGCAACCCATTACCATCCCATTTGATTTCCCCTTTATTAAGTGCATTATGTTCTCAGTTATAGCAAAGCATGGTCAATATAATTATGAATCCAAACTAAACAACAAGTAATTTATTCATGGTAAAGAAAATTTACAATTTATCATAGATTACATATCGAGACTAAAACATTCAAGAAACATAGAATATAAGAGTTGCAAACCAAATAAGAGCATATTAACATAAATTTCCAGATTTCCAGATTTGAACCAGTTTGAAAATAATTATGAAAAAAATACTTTTATTGGCCCTAAGTACCTGGCCTCATGTGAGTTTGTAGATAAATAAGTCCAGTTTCAAACTCAATTTACGAAAGTAGGATAGGTATTTTATATTTTAAGATAATTCAGAATTACCAAGATTGGTCCAGATTCGTTGACTGTTACGCAAATCGGTTTTTCTCTCAAACTCCTCACTCTCTTGAGTTCAAACAAGTTTTAGTTAAAATATAACACCCAGAGTAAGATTTTGACATAAAATTGGACTCAAGATTATTTTTCTGGAATTTTCTAAAAATAGATAAAGTTGACTGTTTTTCTGGTTCTGTGAGTAACAAACTTAGAAAATTTGTTTAGGTTATAAAAACACATCCTTAGGACCTACAAAAATTACCACACACTCTAGACATACCAAATATTAGACCATAAAAACAGATTTTGAGTTTATGGAGTTTTGATAGGAAAATAAATTCAAGAGAGGGAAAAGATTTGCTGCTGGAAATTTAAGAAAGAAAGAGAAGCACACCATTTCTTGATTAATACACCTTTATACAAGAGTGTAGGCCTAGACTACAACAAATATATACAAATATCATGTATTAGGAGGGGGAAAACAAGTGGTAAGAGAACTTGAGAGAAGAGGTGTTGTATGTTTACCTTTGTTGTACAAGACTCTAACACAATTCTTCCTTTTCTTCTCCTCTTCTCTCTCACTCTCTCCCTCTCTCTTTTTTTTTTTCCAAGATCACTCTCTCTCACTCCTCTAGTGAATGGCTGAAAAAATGTATAATGAGGGGGAGAAGTGTGCATATATATATATAGAGAGAAAAGATTGGGAAGGTTTCTTAGGGACTAAGTTTCCTAAGTGCAAATTGTCAAAGTTGCCATTATGGCCATTTCATCCATCACATACTCAACAACTTGGGCTCCAAGACACACACACACACATATATATATATATATATATATATGAGATATTTGTGTATATATGAGATATTTGTATTTATAAACATAATATAATAGCCACAAGTACATTAATTAATAAAATATTACAATTAAGGGTTGAAATGAAATAAAATAAAAGTATATAGGAACCAAGTCTAAATTTATGAAACCTTGATATATGTTATTAATATACTAACATTAGAAAATAGTTAAAATAATAAATTCGGGTCCCGTTAAATTAAAGCGCAAACAAATGCGAGAAACCGAGCAAAAACGGCATTACCGGGAATTAAGATTTTAGAGTGATTAATATATAATGATAGGGTCTAATAATTAATAATATGGTTTTAAAGGTGATTATTAATCTACGGGATCGATTAGGGTTCACTCGAATTAATCCACGATGCTTCCCGATTCTAGGGTTTAAAATGCAATTAAGCGAAAATTCAAGGGCTTTATTGAAATAAACTCAAGGTTAGGGATTTAATGGTAATTACAAAAATTAGGGTCTCTACATAAATTTTCTCTGGTTTTGGCCACTGTGCATGAATTTTCCATGGATTTGGCCACTGTGTGTGAATTTTCTCTGGATTTGGCCACTTTGTGTGAATTTTCTCTGGATTTTGGCCACTGTTTGTAATTTTCTCTGGTTGTTCAATGTGCGAATTTTCTCTACATATGTATATATGCTTGTTCCTATTTGTTTTGTAGGGTTTTTTCCTCTAGCTTTTGCCATTGTTGATGCTGAGAATAAGGACAATTGATGTTGATTCCTTGAACATTTGTGTCAATTATTGGGACCAGAGAGGGTGGTAAGTTTCATATCAAATCGACATTGTGGTATTGTGGAAAGAATTGGAAGGTTTTTCCCTAATTGCTATCATGCTTTTTGTCTTAAACATCTAAAGAGAAATTTGAGGAATAGGTTATCATGTGGAAACACAAATTTGGTTAGGGAGACGATTATGTCCAAGTTTTCAGAATGTGCTTATGTTCCAACAAAGGCGTCATTCCATTTCAAGTTAAATGAATTAAAAGGTAATGGATGAGGCATTATGAATGTTTTCTTGAGAAGTTTACCATATGAAAATTAGAGTGATGCATATTTTGAAGGGAAATGTTATGGCGAAATGTATTCAAATGTTGCTAAGTTGTTCAATTCATGGATACGAGAAGCTCAGCACTTGCCAATAACAAATTTGGTAGATATGATACGGTTGCAAATCATGAATATGAGGTCTGATAGGAGGTTACTTTCTAGTAAATGGAATAAAGTTCTTTGTCCTCGTATAGATAGTGTGTTGGAAAAGGCTTTCATGGATGGAAGGACGTGGATGAATTTAACTAGTAATTTTCTAAAGTTCTCTGTAATTTTTGGATCAATGCAAAACATACATTGGGCAATGTGTTTATAATACTAGTTAAATTCATCCAGAGAAATTTTCTAATAGCAAAGAAAATTACTTTGTGCATCTTGTTTTTTGAATTGGATGGTGTGAATTACTTCGTGCATTTTTTTGTACCAACACAATGTACTACAAATTACATAATCAAATAGGCACCCTCTTTGCATCATACGAGATAAATTTCTCTGTTACTAGAATTTTCTCTATGAAATTCTGGTAACTTCAAATCAGAGAAATTTCTTTACAAATATAATTTTCTCTGTGTACATTGTGTTGATAATCACCACTTAACATGCATGATGAAAAAATATATTTAACCATTGATAACAATGAAACTTTGAAGTTTACATTAGTCAAAAAAAGATATATACATATATCAACCATTATCATTCCTTCAATATATTAAAAAAATATTGAAGGGCTATTTCTAATTACATTGGTCATTTACTAGTTTGTCTTCCTTTCACTGGTGTTCTTTCACTACTCTACTTTTGGTACTTTTTTTGGTGATATTTCAATTGGTTCTGTCCATGACCGGCCAATTTCAGTCACAAATCTCTCTATGATTTCTGCCCTAATTAACCTTACATCTTCTATTGACAATGTCAAGCTGATAGGTTCATGTTTGATGTATTGTCTCATTATGTAGCATACAAAGATGCCACAATCCACGCTGCATACAAATTATAGGTATAGTTAGTTTTGAGATACATGTAAATTAAATTATCTCATTTGTAAATGTTGTATGAAACTTATGAATAATTGGATTGTTGTGGAGCATTCTCGATATATACAGTCATAATTTGTGCTTTGTAGTCGATCAATTTGAATGAGGGTTGTAATTGTGCCTCTCTTTCATGGCATGCTTTCAAAAACTTCTCCACGTAATCTTGCTGGAAAAAGGATATTAATTATGTAAGTTGTGTGCATGCGATTAGCCAGATAATTTTCAAATAACAGAGACACAAAGACACAAATTAATGGGAGTCTATCCTAGCCAGAGAAATTTCAGATGTTAGAGAAAATTACATACACAAGCACAAGGACACAAATGGGACAAGCAATAGAATGTGATGAGTTAGATAATTTTTAAATAACAGAGAAATTTACACACAAAGATTCAAATTAATGGGAGTCTATCCTGGATAGAGAAATTTTAGATGCTAGAGAAAATTACATATACAAGCACAAGGACACAACTAGACAAGCAACAGAAATTGTGAACGAAAATTTTCCCAGCAGAAATTTCAAATAACAACTAGAGGGTAGCATGCTAATGTAAACCTAAAAAATCCAAACTCCAGTCAACAACAACTACAATCTTGACCAACCAATTAGGAATGAAAATTTTGACAATAGCAAAAGTGAGGTTAGTGAGGGCAAATGACAGTACTAAGTAACAACTCAAAAATAATTTCCATAGGCAAATGACAAACATATAAACTTCACAAGCACAAACACATTTTGACCCTAATTCAACCACAAACACATAAATTTCACTTTTACAATTTAAAAACATTATCATTACATAATCAACATCATGGATCAGATAAATTTGCACTCGTTACCAATTGTTTTACATCTTTGAGATATTTGTCATGTGCTTTATCCCTCCTTGTCCTTAGGGAGTTGTAGAACCCCCATAAATTGTCTTTTTTGTCCAAGACAAGCAAGGTCCAACGATTTCCATTGGTTGACTTCTCATTACCACTGCTGTTTATTGGGAAATGGAATAACCTGTAGTTCCTCCACACGAGTTCAAGATGCTTGTCAAACAATGAGATTCAGAAAGTATGATTTTCCGTCATCTTGATGAAGTTCTGTGGTAAGAGAAAATCAAACAATTGTTAGAGAAATTTAAAATGATAGAAAATTTCAGAAATATACACACAGAGAAATTTTAAGACATGCACATAACTAGCCAAAGAAAATTAGACAAGTCACACAAATGGCTCCAAGAAGTAGCTCAAAAGGAGAAAGTAGTAAGTAAATTCCAGAGAAAGTCAAATAAAAGAGTAGTAACATACCGAGCCCATGCATATGGGAAAAAAATGAAGTTGCTCGTTGTCCTTTTCTTCTTTGGTTAGCAAAGAGTATCTCTTCATAACCATTAATGACCTAAAAATATCATTGAAATTTAACAAAAGACTTACATTTTTGGCAATTTCTTTTTCTTTTATTAAGTTTTTGATATTTTCAAAAGAATTGAGATTCAACTCACTTGTCCATATTAAAGCTCTACAAGATGACAAAGAAGGGATTTAACAATTGTTAATACAATATAAGTTAGTAAATTTTGTTTGTTATTTTCTATTTTAATTGTTGTACTTACTCTAGTCCAGACACATTCGATATGTGCTTCAAGATATCTTTGACATGTTCTTTGACCAATTTTGGAACCGGTAGACTTGATGGATGTCACACCCCAAAAATAAAACAACAATCCATCCACCATAAGCATTATATGTTAACAACAATAGTAAAGTTATCTTCCATTAATTCAATGGGGTTTACAAAATATTCATAAAGCCTAACCATGAATCTATAGCATATGTTTCCAATTAAAAGAGAAGAAGAAAAATAAACAGATAAATATGCCCTACGGGCTTACAACCTTCCAAGACCAAGCTTGGTTACAACAAAATGAGTCAGAAGCTCAATACAAATTAAGCCCTAGGCTTGTACAAAAGCAAATAAATATAAACAACAAAAGTGAGCTCTCAACTCCACAATCCTCCCAAGCTAAGTCCTTGGCGAAGGCATATCACCAGCACCTGAAAATGTTTTTCCCAAGTAGGGTGAGCCAAAGCCCAATAGAAACCATCTATCGCAATAGATGAGTCTTAACAAAAGTATATGTATGGGGTGCTTATGCGATGCCAATGACAAATCATTCGTGATGTTACAAGATCATACTATGCCAAGTTCTACATTTCAAGCCATTTTAGTCTTACTTTAGTTCATGGCAATTCATTTCATCTCAATCCATAAGTTAAATCCCTTGTTACCCAAACAATTCAACTGAGATTACATCCCAATAATTCTCTACCAATGCAATTATCATATAGACAATTCAATCCACCATTTTACGAAAATTTCATCCACGGGAATTGGTACCCATGTATATACGCGCGGTTTTCAGGACTTTCACTCAAGACACACAGGCCAACTTGATTCAATGGAGTCCATCCCCTTTCTCCTCCCAAACATGATACATATACAATGTATTAACACATGGTCATATTCAATGACATTCAATACGAGATTAGTTTCAATCCACCTAATCTTATGCAATTTCTACAACAATCATGGCTATCCTCCACCGATAGCCCAAAACAGATATTTCTAAGCAGTTATACAAACTTCACAATAAATAAACTATCCATATGTCCATCAATGAGAAATGACAATTTTCCCAACTCTACCATTAACATACACATCTAACAAATTTTATCTTTATTGAGCCAATTCCATGATTTATACAAAATAACCATTTGAAATATTCTAGGGCAACACCCATTTCCTCCCAAATACAACCCGTTTGCCAAAATCAACAAGTTTGACACAACACAACCTCATATCCATACCACTAACCATTTCAACACCTTTATTTTGAAAACCCCTCTTTGATCTTAAACCAAAACCCTAGGTTTGTCCAAAATTATCCAAATTCCAATCTTTACTTGCACTATCATTAAATACCCAAGTTAAAAATCATACAAGAGCATAGAAAGTCCCTACCTCAAGCTTAGAAGAGGGAGAAGGAAGAAAAGCCCAAAAGTCGACGGAGGAGAAACGACGTTTTGCTCCAATCAAAATGAAGCCCTCGACGAGCTCTACAATTTATCTCAAAGAAGCAAGGCGAGGAGAGGCCTTCAAGTAAGTAGATCTAAGGATCTTTGAGTGAAAAAGTGCTTTTGAGAAAGAGAGAGAGAGTCTCATGGCTTAGAGGGAGAAAAGAGAAGAAAAAGTAAAGAAAAAGGTTAAGTGAGGACCTATTTATAGTACTAGGTCAAAATAAAAATAAGCCCCAAAGTCAACCCAAAAATATATTGTCAAAATCCCCTAAAAATAGGCCCCAAACTGACTGAAAAATCTGGAAAAAGTCGCAGGTGTCGACCCCTACAACACAGATGTCGACCCTTATGAAGAAAAGTTGGAACACTTATGTTTGATAGCATCACAGGTGTCGACTCTTCCCAAACTGGTGTCGACACCAAAATGCAGTAAGCAATTTCAGAACAAGGGTCGACCCTTCCCAAATTGGTGTCGACCCTTGTGGCTAACAACAAAAGGAAGGTGTCGACACCACCAAGACCGGTGTCGACCCTAGAACAAGATTTTTAAGGTCCCAAACAACTTTTCAACGTAAACAAGCGTGAACGAGCAATCCCAACAAGTTTAAATCAATTTGTACTCCTCCAAAACTAATATACAACAACACCAAAGATTCTCAAAATAAAATAAAGGATTCAAATACACTTACCAAAAGCTTTAAAGGACACAAGTGCTACAATGAAAAAATCCAAGATTTTCTGAGGTTTGTCGGTTGAAGCAAGACATAGTCATTGACATCAAGAATTTCTTCGTCTTTGGTGGTTTGCTCTATTGGCTTTGCATTTTGCTTTGAACCTCTAGTGATCTTCACAACTTTGATATATTCGAAGTCCGGGTCTTGCTTTGCTTTCCTTTTCCTTTCCTTTGCCTTCAAATTCTTTATCATTGATGTAGGATCTTTTTTCATTGTATCAAGATAGTGAAATTTCAATAAAACGTAAATTTCTTTGAAGTAGCAGAATCATATTTCAACATGTAAATATATTTAATTCAATATTTTTTGGTTTCCATAGACTTTTATCCTTGGTTTTGCTTGTTGTTTGTCTGCCACTCTTTCTTCTTGGACTATTGGTTGTTGTTGCACTTTCATTCCAACTGTACACAATGAAAATCAAACAAGCCCCAAAAATCAACATGGTCAGAGAAGTTACAAAATTTAGAGAAAATTACACACATATGGAAGCAAATAGACAGAGAAAAACAAACAAGCCACAGAAATCAAAGTGGTCAAACTAATGTGGTCAGAGAAATTTAAATTCCAGAGAAAGTTACCATTGTCTTTGTCCTTGTGTGGTTCTTGTTGTTGGTTTGCCTCTTGCACTTCCGTTCCAACCATTCCAACTGTTTCACAATGAAAATTCAGTAAATAGAAATTTCTCTAAGTTATGTTGACACAATAACATAACTTTTTGTGGTTCAAGATTTTCACTGACCTTGGGATTGAACTTGTTTTGGTGTTCGGTAAGGTTGTGTTGCTAGTTAGACAAATAGTTCTTCAATTTGTTCATGCAATCTAGTATTTTCAGTTTCAAGCTCTGAAATTGAATCCCCAACTGTTGCATTATTTTTTCATTATCTTCTTTTTCAACCTCCAACATCCGTAGTCTCAATTGGTTTGTGCTCTCTCTCTTTCTTGAAGCTTTGAATTCTTTGATGTCAAGTTTCTTATGGCAATGCCCTTCTCTTCAAGTAATTGATTCCATGTTTTCTCTTCTTCTATTTTGGAATTAGAAAGTGCCCTTAGTCTTTCACGTAGATTAGCAATTTGAGTATCCTTTGAATGCTTAGATTCTTCAAACTATTGCATCGTCGAGCCACAAATGCTATCACGATGTTGGTTCATGCGCTCATTATTTTCTTCTTCATCCCTTTGCTCATTGTTTTCTTCTTCTTCTTTAGATTCGGTGCCTTCATCTTCTTCTTTGTCTTCTTCTCCTTTGCCTTCATCTTCTTCTTTATGTTCTACTTCTTCATTTTCTTCTTTAGCTTCCTCTTCTGCACTGCTTTCTTCTTCTTCTCCATTGGTTGCCTTTTGTTCTTCTTCATTGGTTTCTCCTTCTTCATTCCCTCCCTGTTTTTCAAATAAATCTTCTAGTGTCTACATGAATTTAACCAATGCTTTTTTTGCTTCTTTCTTGTTGTTTTTACCAAGACAAAACTCTTTTAATGGATTTTTAATTAGCTTCTCTTTATGTACCTATAATAGAAGGGTTTCTTATTAGAGAAATATTAAAATTTCACTGAAAGAAAAATTCAAACAAGACCAACCAAATACCAGATAAAATTCATCTCAATCAAACTAATGAGAAAGAAATTTCAGAGAAATTCTTCTCAACCAAACTACAAGGTTCAACAAAATCAAGCAAGCACATAAACCAAAGTGAATCCAATGTGTTCAGAGAAAATTGTGATGCTAGAGAAAATTCATCTCAAGGGAAAAATTATACACAATGAGACAACTAAGGAGTGAGTATGAAACAAGCAACATAATTTGATGGATAAGGAAAAATTCACATATCAGAGAAAATCAATCAAGGGACATAAGTTAATGTTACTATAAGTGTAATCATAGAAATTTGAATTCCAAAGAAAATTCATTACAAGGACATAAATGAACCAGTGAGAATCAAACAAGCAATATAAATTGAAATCCTAGATAAAAGTCATCTCAATCAATCAAGGCACATAAGTTAATGTGATTATAATTGTGGTCAGTGAAATTTTTTTTCCATATAAAATTCATCACAAGGAGGGAAACAAACCAGTGGTTAGAGAAATATTGGAATTTCACTGAGACTTGAGTGGCGATAAAACCTAACCTGTTGAGGTGCAAGAGATTGGATTGGCGTCCTCTACAATTGTTTAGTCAAGCTTTGCAGGTTTCACTTGGCACATCTTGGGAATTTAGTTGTGTTACTGTCTTCCTAGTCGATGATAGTTGCATAATATTGTATTGGAAATTGAAATATTTAAATTTTACTAAATATACAAATTTGTAAGTATCATAAGTATAAATGTAAATGGAAATTATACTTACCAGTAATGCAATGACACACTCCGTAACTTTCTCCGAAGTTTTGTGCAATGCTCTTATAGAATCGATCAATGTTGCTGTTATTGCTTTTGGCCCCCAATCATAGTTCTTCATTTGATTCAAGTGGTTATACATACTTGATAAAAACCCACCCTATTGATTTTCCACTTGTTGCAAAAAAATAGAAAGAGACACAAGTACAAAGTAACAATGGTTGCTACGTCTTTGAAGTCATCTGGTTGTTTCCCTTTCATTGCTTTGATCAATGCCTTTCTTCAGTACATGATCAATTAGCCTTGTTTCCTTTGGGAATCTTCACCTTAGGAATGGTGTGTTTGGCTTCTTTGAATATTTTAATGACATGGCACCTTTACCATCTTCCAAGGCAAAAATCAAGGTCATGTCATTGGTTGTAAAGGTCAAATTCTTCTTGTCAATTGCGAATGCTTCAGCTTTTTCATTGTATCGTTGGAAGATTACAACTACAGCATCAACTAATTTTATACATTTTCTTGCATCCATCCTTCCCATGGCGAGAGCTTAGATCAAATACCAAAATGGGGTCTTTTGAAGCTGTACAACTTGGTTTGAATTGAATTGAAGTGTTTCAAAAAAGAATGAGAAGTTTGATCGGTATTGAATGCTGTAATTAGTTGTCTTCCTTTGAAGTTTCATAGGTGTTTTTCCTTTTGAGCTTGAGACGCTTGGAGTTGGTGTCTTTTTTTTTTATGCTCATTGCCTTTTGGACTTGACTTGGACTTTTTTTTTTTTTGGTGTGGAGTTTGTGGTGTTTTGTTGCTGCTGCTACGTCGTTTTGATCTCAGATCATAAGTGGCTAACTCAGAGACTTTCCATTTCTTTTTTGGTGTTTCTGGTGTTTTGCTGCTGCTGCGTTTTGCCATCTTCTAGACAATGAAAACATAAAGATGTCAAAATTAAATTCTAGAGAAAATTACAATTACAAGCACGCAACTAGCCAGAGAAAATCAAAGAAGCAACATAAATTACACATGCCAAAGAAAATTAAACATGGCAGAGAAAAGTACACATGCCAGATAAAATTACACATGCTAGAAAAAATTACCTACACGAGAGTGTTACGTGGTTTTTAACAAAATAAATCAAACATGGCAGAGAAAATTATACATGCCAGAGGAAATACGCACACACAAGAGAGTAATAAGCATTTTTTAACCAAAATTTGCATTCCCAAAGAAATTTTCAATAACTAAGAAAATTAAACATACAAGTACACAACTAGCCAAAGAAAATCTACAAAGCAACATGGATTAATGTGGTCAGAGAAAATTACACAACTGACAAATTTGAATGAATTGAACTTGAATCAAATTTGAAGGAAAGAGAGGTTGGTGAATATTACAAAATGTAAAGGAGCAGAGAAATTTTCAATAGAAAATCAATTCCACAAGAGATAAAATCAATTTCACAGTAAATTCTTCCAAATAAACATGCCAGAGAAAATAAATTCCGCATTAAATTAACAAAATAAATAAATGGCAGAGAAAATTATACATGCCAAAGAAAATTAAATATGCCAGAGAAAATTACACATACGAGAGTGTTTAAGTGGTTTTTAACAAAATAAATCAAACATGGCAGAGAAAATTATACATACCAGAGGAAATTACACACACACAAGAGAGTAGTAAGCGTTTTTTAACAAAAATTTGCATTCCTAGAAAAAATTTCAATAGCTGAGAAAATTAAACATACAAGTACACAACTAGCCAGAGAAAATCTACAAAGCAACATGGATTAATGTAGTTAGAGAAAATTACACAATAGAGAAATTTGAATGAATTGAACTTGAAAATTACATAGAGAAATACAGAGAAATTACACATTGCAGAGAAAATGGAGGAATAAATAGAAATAAATGGGGAAATAAACATGCTAGAGAAAATTCAAAAAAGAAACATAGATCAAGCAAATGTCAGAGAAATTCAAATGTTAGAGAAATTCAAATTCCAGAGAAATTTACAGACATAAGCACACAACAAGCTTCAAGAATAAGCTCAAAATGCAGAGAAATAATATTTTTCAAATTCATGTAGATTTTATTATGAAATTGAAACCCTAATTAATGAAAGGCTAATATAAAATGCAATTAACTGTGTTTCCAATGAAAAACTCGTTGGTTTGTAGAAAAACTTACCAGAGTGAGGATAAAACCCTAATTACGAACTGATATGCCCTGAGATGAAGATGCACTGTGATGAAGATGAAATGAGATGACAATGAACAGTGAAAACGCGTCAGAGAAATTTGTGAAGAAGGAATCAAAAAGATTTTCGCAAAAGATAATGAAACCCTAATGTCAATCGTGAAGATGATTGTGAAACCCTAATTACGTTCTTCTCTTGCTCGTGAAGATGATTGGATATTAGGACCGGAACTCAATCGTCGGAATCCAGTTGAGTTTTCTCGGTTGATTGTGAAGGGTATTTTGGTCGAAGAAATGAATAAAAAGCACGCATAATTTGGTTAAGGGACCTGAGGCATCATTCTTATTTTTAGTTTCCTTTATCCTCTAAATTGCTATTATTAGGGATCTTAAAAAAAAAATCTCCTTTATTATATATATATATATATTCAATATTGTGTAGAATAATAATATAACAATATATATAAAACTCTTTTATATAAAAAGAAAAAAAATCTAAATATAATATGATATATATAATAAATAAAATATATAATTACTATATTTAATCTGTGTTATGCACAACATGTTTATTTTTCAGCCTTTCAATGCTCTGACATCATTGCACAAATATCAATCCCACTAAAACAAATAGTGAATACTAACTTTCAATATGACCCACAAAATTCCTATGATCTCTTCTAGTTACATGAATACAAAAATATATTTCAAGATGGCCATAGCGAGCCCAGAAAACACGATACGGAACATATAATTTTCAAAGTCTATCCACGTACAATTTGATTGTTAATATAAAGTAAAAAAAAAAAAAGAGAACCTATCTTTAATGTCCATGAGTCACATATTGATATTTTCTACATTGGATTCAGGCATTGTCACGATCCAAACCCGCCCCTATAGTTTTAACATCGTCACCGGGCAGTAATCCTAAGATTACCTACGGCCTCTGAAACAGAATCACAAAACAAGAGGCTAGCAGAAGCAAATATCAAAAATAATATAATCGTCCAATGAGTTGTGTTGACTTATATGAGATAGAAACTTTAAACATACATTTACATACGTATATCATAACGTCATCATTCTTACGCCAGCCATATAAATATGAAACCAAAAGGGACTTAACCCTGTATACAAAATAAACAAAAGACAAGAAGAGCTTAAGACTTGATCACAAAACATCTTTCCATGAACCTCCTCGTGACTTAACCCTGTATACAAAATAAACAAAAGACAAGAAAAGCTTAAGACTTGATCACAAAACATCTTTCCAGGAACCTCCTTGTGAGACACAATGGTTGGTTGACAAAACAGAAGTCCAAACAGGTAACCATTAGGCTCGGTCACTCACTCACCTACATATATATACACACAGTGAGCTAATGCCTAGTGAATGACATTAAGGTAAAGAGGTTAGTAAACAAATTCCAAACACTTCATATTCATAAAATAGATCATAACATAATCATTCTCATATCTGAACATAATAATGGTATATCCAACAGAACATAACATATCGTCATCCGACTAGAGTAATCGGCTCCGAATACCAATTAAACACGTCACCAATTTGACAAGTGGCTAACGAGATCACGTAATCACGTAATCACATATATGTTATCGACCCGCATTAACATGTCGTCCCCCATGACATGGGACTTTCTATGGATGCCATAATAGATTTCAAATAGGACATTCATTCACGTTAACAAAATCACATTTCAAAAATCATAACTTATCCAATAACATTTCAAATATAATTCACATTAATATATCTTTACAATGACGTTACTCACAGTGGGCTTCCAAAAATGGTTGATCGGTCTCCAAATCTTGATCTACAATCATAAACGTATATAGTACAAAACATATCTTATCATTCCACATTCATATGGCCATCATGGCTTAGCTTTCCTCACATTAGCTTCTTATCTTTCATATCACATTGCTTGTACACATTGAAACACACTCTCTGTAATCTCTTAACTTATTCGATTTTTTTCTTTGTGTGTTTCTAATTCGTATCCTTATTATTGTGGCTTAACCATGGCTTAAGAATGCCTAAGATGGAATAAGGATGCAATTATGCACTTTGAAACACTTGAAAAAATTTCAAAAAATAGGGCAGTTCACTCGAGCACAACTTTGGTCGCTCGAGCGAATCCCTTGGTCTACAAAAGTACTAAGAGCTCTCATTCTACACTCGAGCCAACTTTTGGTCACTCGAGCCAAGACTGAAAATAAAAGGTGGTCGCTCGAGCTCAAATTATGTCGCTCAAGCGGAGTGCTCATGTCTGCAAAACTTCTGGGAGCTTGCATTCTTCGCTCAAGCAGTAGATCCATTGCTCGAGCGGTCTGTAAATTTTCTAGGTTTTCCAGAATATAATTTGAGCTCCAAACATGCAATTCAAAACCTAGGGTCATGCATGGCTTAATCAAAAACATCGAATTATTTTATAAAAAATGATGATTCAAACATGCATGTAACAATTACTCATAATTTCAACATGGATGCTCAATTCCAAACCTAACATGACCAAACTCCATATATTCATGTATACATGTGGAATTCTCTTCCAAATTCTTTTTCAAGGCTTCATAAACATGGAATTGACTTACAAAACTTGGTGAAATATGCATGAATGTACATTTCATCCTCCAAATTCAACACAAACGATAAAGCGCATAGTCAACATGATGATTTAACACCTACATGTGCATGCATGTATGAATTACAACTCAATTCTTCATTCTAAGCTCAATTTACACATTTAAACATATAATCTTCATGTTTTCTCATGTTTGATCGCTTAGATTCATAAATTAGCGACTGAATTCTTACCTAGAGCCTTCAAACACTCTAGTTCTAGCACAATCTTAACGAACTGTAACCAAGACCTTCAATTCCTCTTCAATCTCTTTCTTTCTTTATCTAGAAATGAGCTCACTCTCTCTTTAGAATGAATTCTCAGAATTTTCCTCTAAAGAATGAAGGGTTTTGAGCTCAAAATGAGCTTATAACTCACATATATATAGTTGTGATGTTATAATACATTAATTAGAATATTAGACCAATTAAATACAACTTAATTAATCAAAATGAATCAATTTTAATTAAACTTACCAAAGTGTTCTAAATATTCCAAATAACATATCGATGTAATCAATTTCAGTTTCAAATGCCAATAAGGCTTTCAATTTTCAGATCAAAGCAGAATTCCAGACAGATAGAAAGTCAAATAGCATGCAAAATACACAATATACACATAATTTATTTTAATCTCTTAATTAACATCCTTAATTACTGATTAAGAGTTGATTACGGATTGGGGTTATTATAGTCTCCCCACCTTAAGAAGTTCGGTCCTCCAAACTTGAGTTACCATGAATACACCAGGTGCAAATTAGAGTTACAATGGGGGTGTTTGAGAAGAAGGCTTTTTAGTTTTTTTTGGCTAAAATAACATTAAAAGATAAAATAGACTAAAATAGTCAATAAGACAAAATATCACATCAAATCCATAATCATTTCACTTTTTCTCTCTCACAAACATCACATCCAACTGCAAAAAAATCTAATTATCTTCCCAAACACAAAAATTTTAGCTTCCTAAAATAGCCAAAAACTAAAATAGCCTACTAAAATAGCAACTTCCCAAACACCCACAATATATATGAGATGCAAATCAGATGCCTAAAGTAATCATTCACATACTGTTCATCAGCCTCATTTCCACAGATTTAATTGCATTACATGCTAATACAGAAGCAGTCAATCATAGAACATACTAATTTCACATACTACCAAGTAGTCAAGGTTACAATCAACTAGTCTGCTGTCAACAAGTCCCATAGCATCAAATTCTAAGTACAGTAACACGAAATAAAGCAACCATTCTCTTAATCAAACAATCTTATGGTAGTAACAGTAATACTAAAAAAATTAATCACATGTCATAATCACATAGTCTGCTATTGACAGTTCACATTCTTCGTAAGTGTTCAAAATTGATTCAAGTTCTCGGTCAATTAGTTCCCGTAGCAACATAACCTGGTCATTCGATCATAAGCAATTCATAATCCCCCCTAAACGTAATCAAATCAGATAATGGTTCTCAAATTAGGTAAAGGTCTCCTCAGATCAAATCAAATGAAAGTCATATTGGGTCACATCAGATGAAAGTTTCATCCGGTCAGATCAAACAAAAGTTCAGAGTGTGTGTCATCAAACAAAAGTTCTATCAGTTCAAACAAAGGTCTCATCAAACCAAAGTTCTATCCCCATCATTTTCAAACAAAGTACATATGGTTCTATAGTTCACACTGCATTCGCTTAGGTACATAATCAATAGTTCCACAATTGTTCTAAGTTCATCAGTTCTCAAAATCACATCAGAGTCATGTATCATAATAGTTCATATCAAAGTGTTTCAGTGTCACGCCCCGAAAATAAACCCACATAACTATTACATCAACCCACTTCCAAAATAGGATATTAACCATAACCCTTTACATAAGATCAATTGTTTTACAAAAATAGTCTCACGTGCAGCTATACATTCATTGATAAACTAGTACATGAGTCTATAGCATGTAAATCATCAAATCAAAACGAATAAGGCCCTCAAGGGCTTACAAGTCCTAAGGCAATCGCCCAGTTACACAAAATGGTCTCTCGGACCCATATACATTAGCCCTTGGCTTTACAAAAATTTACACAAAAATATAAGAGCAAAATACTCTTCACAATCACGTCCACACCATCAACTCGGCGGGTTCACCACCTTTCTTACCTGCACCAAATCCCATAAAGGTGAGCATAAAGCCCAGTAGAGTTTCCTCACAAAGTATATTCAGTTATGCCAGTTCCATCAATGTTAAAAATGCATATGTAATGCCATGTAAGTGCCAATAATGAAAGAAAACTTTATTTTGATGCACTATTTCAAAATCCTTATGTTTTCAATAATATTCCATGCACAATTTTAAGTTCACCATGTTCTCAATAATATTTAGCAATCTCATCAATTTCAAACTTCCAATATTTAAATCGACAAGGACGGTAAATACGACACTGGTAATCCCTAGGCTGGTGTCTGCAAGTAGTCTCTACGAGCACTACCAAACTGTAATTTTTACCGGTATTAACCGGAAGGCTCGACACCTATCCGCGTGGCTTTCGGGTCTTTCACCCTGGACACTCAGGCCAACTTATCAAATTCATCTACAGCCCCTATCCGGACTTACCAACGTATTTACCCCATACACATTTTCATTAGTTCTCAATACAATGATCTTTCTCAAAATGAATGCTTTTCCAACTCATGTCATGATATGCAATAATAACTTTAAAACAATTGAGAATATGATGCAACAACTACTAACTCATAGCATTCTTTTATATTCAAGAAAAAGAAACATGTCTACAACCATATTCAACATCACATTTTCATTTCCTCCTTACCATGTTCTTCCACAAGATACCCATGTGTCTCCAACGCATAATTACACTTTCTCATTTCACACAATAGCCATGTGTCTTCGACACACCACACAATTCCTCAACATTAATTCATCATGACCAAACTTTCAATATGGCTAACATGCCATCATTCATTTCACTTTCCTATTACACTACGATTAAGCATTTTCACATCACTTATGGCACTCAACAACTTGCCATCTTACCACTTTACATAAACATACAATTATCAATGGATTTTAAAAGAGGACTTAGTCTCCAACACATATATATATCATGACTTTGCTATCTTGTTAAACATTTGGTGAGACTTAGTCTCATACATGCTCTTGATACCAGAAAATATATAATTTCAAAGGCACATTCATTATTTTTCAAAAGCCCCAATTTCTAGGGTTTTCATAGGAAATAAACTTTCATCATTTAAAAAAAAAAAAAAAGCTCCATCTAGTAATTTTCTTTGAGTTTAGTAGAGGGAAACCCTCAAGAAATGGTAGAAGATTTAGATATAAACCCCCATTCAAAACTCTCTCTACATTTTGAATCAAAACCAATAAAATCAACACAAAACATCAAGAACATTTTTAAATCAACAACAATGTAGCAAAACTTGTATATATAACTCAAGAAATCCCTACCTCAAAGCCTTGATAAAGAAGAGATGAAACCCTAGCCTCAAAGATGAGAGAAATTTTCGAATCTCCACCACCCAAGTGAGGCCCTAGCTTTGGATCTTCAAAAATTAGAGAGAGATGATGATGATCTTGCTCCAAGAATCTCAAGAATCAAAGAGTTTTGGGTGATTGAGGTGTTTTCTAGAGAGAAGGGAGAGAAATATAGGGTTTAGAGTGAGAGAGATATGTGTATAATGGGTGATAGATTCGGATCAAAACGTTATAAAAAAAACAGAGTCAGGCTACCCAGTTGGCCGCTCGTGCGTCCTTCCCCGCCGCTCGTGCGCCCTTAGACAGTATGCAAATTCTGCGTCTAAGCCTCCACCACTCGTACGGCCATACCGCCACTCGTGCGGCCCATCCCCGCACGTGCGGCCCAAGCCCAGCCACCCAAAAATTCTGCTTCACTCCCGGTACTCCAGACTCACCCACGCATCCTCCGAAACAAGCGAAATTCAACACCGAACAGAAAAACACTAGAATTCCAATCTAGGAAACCATCCCGGTCATTTCAAATCCAACAAAGGCAAAAGGAGAACGAAGCGAAGAAAGAGAAAGGAAAAGAACTCGGCCGTCATATTCAGGTCATATACAATGTAGCATTCTCTAAATAAGTTCACATATAGGTGCACAGGCATGCAATTGTTCATATCAAGAGATATGTTTCATAGTCAATATAGCAATTCTCAAATAAGTCTTTTAGGTAGGTATATGGTACACAACAACGTATCATACAAAGTTCCTTGGTGGCACACATTAACGAGTTGTTATGCAAAAGTTCAAAATCAGTCATACAGTCACTAAAGCATAATTTACTATCTGGGGTGTTCAAACAAGTTACATAATATAACAACCCCGACTCGTGATTAGCCTGTAATCCTTGATTGAGAATGTCTAACAAGTAATTAAGATAAAACCCCAAGTTAATTACATGTGTTATGTGTTAATTGTATTTATATCTATCTGACGTAGAAATATCTATTTGAATTTCTATTTCAATATACGAATGGAAGGCCTTATTAGCATTTGAACATGAAATTGATTATGTATATGTGTTATTTAGAACTTTTAGAATTTTATGGTGAGTTCAATTAGAATTCGATTCGGAATCAAATAATTATTAAATTAAATTAGATTGAGTTAGATTAATTGTAGCTAAGCACACTTAATTAGCTTAAGCTAATTGGACCTATATAAGGCCAGCATAACTTCTAGAACCCATTTCATCATCAATTTGAGCTCAAAAATGCAGGAAGAAGGGAGAATGAGGAGAAGTTTGAACTCAAAAGAATAAAGAAAGCCTTTGGAGAAAACTTTGGAAATTTGGTCTCCTAACTTAAGGAATTAGGCATCTAGAACACAATTGAACACCTAAGGTCAGAATTCAAGCCTTTAATTTTGTAATTGAGTTGGTTAGTGCAAGAATGCAAGTGAGTTAGGTGCTTTAATACAAGAATGAAGCTAGGATTAAAGAATTTAAGCTCAATACATGCTTGCATGCATAATTCATAGATTATGAGTTTCATTTTCACTCAATTTTTACATACAAGTGCATATATTTGCTATCCCTTGGGAGCTCGCCATGTTTTTGCCTCAAAACACTTCATTTATGCATGTTTGGGAAGCTTTGAATTGAAATCATTGCATGCATGTATTATGTATATATATTTCAAGTTTGGTTTCGCACAACTGACTTGCTTTTGGGCTTTGATTTTACGAAACGACTTTCAATTCATGAAGTCCTATGAGTTTACAGATGTTTTCTTAAGTTTTGGCCCAAAATTATGTGTTTTGGTGCTTTAAAATCAAGTTTTAAAACTAGGAGTGCAATCTGGAAATTTCAGAATTCATAGGCTTCGCTTGAACGGTAGAGTTTGCGCTTGAGCGAATAATACGAGCTCCCACAAGTTTTGCAGACAATTACACAGTGGCTTGAGCGACAAAGTGTGTGCTCAAGCGAACCCACGTTTACTCAGTCTTTGGCTCGAGCGACTGTCAAGCGTAAAAATCAAGCAACCAATATTTTTGCAAAGTTTTGTAGACTGCTCAAGCATCCAAAGTTGCGCTCGAGCGAACTACCCTATTTTTGAAAGTTTGAATAAGTGTTCCAAAGTACATTTTTGCATCCTCATTACATCTAGGCATTCCTAAGCCTTAATTAAGACATAATAATGAGAATAAGGATTAAAAACACACCAAGATAAAAAAGAAATTAGTTAAGTGTTTTCCGAGCGTGTGTTTTAATGTGTATCCACTATGTGTTTGTGTAGGTCACGCGCCATAGACTGTCTGATTCGTCTATTCTGACTGTTCTTCTTATTGTTCTGTTACTGGAGCTATCTTTGAATAATAACTCTGTAAGGTTATATTTGACTATAATTATTTTCTAATAATATGAAATGATCAGTTTTCTGAAATGCTATGTTTTGTATGAATGAATGGTTGTCCAAATTTCTGAAATGTATTCGTGGCATTCCTAGCATCACTTGATATCTTACGTCCCTTTATTGGTCATCAGGTCTCTTTATGAGTCATCAGCTATGAACGTCTCTGTGCACATGAGTCATCGGAACTACGTCCCATATAATTATGGGTCATCAAATTTGTTAGCGCTAATGGATGTACCATGTATGATCATATGTAAATTCTGAATGTGAAGATGAATATGATTATGAATATGACCTTGTTTCTGAATTTGAATTCTGACTTCTAATTTTGTTATGGACATCATTCCTTAAAACCTTTTACTCTATTATTATTCACTAGGCTCTCGCTCACTATATTATTTATGTATGTAGGTGATCAGGCGCATGACCAGGCTCAGTGATGATTTCCTAGAGGTTCGTTCAATTAGCCAACCACTGTACCTCCAGAGGGGGTTCCCGTTTTGAAGTGGTCAAGTTTTTGTGAACAATGTTTAAGACCTTTTTGTATTTCTTTTGTTAAGTCTAAACATGTTTTTTGTTTATCTGTATGTATATATGGTGACGTGGGGATGACATCATAATTATGTAAATTAAGTTTTTAAATTATCTATCTCGTGTATGTCTGCACGGCTTTATGGACATTATCTGTTTGTATTTGCTTCCACTAGCTCCTGTAATTTTGTTTAATCTGTTCAGAGGCTAAACCTATAGGGGCTGGTTACGATGCTAAATCTATAGGGCCGGGTTTGGGTCGTGACACATAATCACAGAATCATAGTCCCGATGTTCTAGTTAATAAAACAAATAACATGACAAATCATTCCGAGCAAAGGTATAGTTATATATGCGCATGTCCAGAATCTAATAATATTCCCAGTACAGATTCACAAGTTCAATGTACGGATGAACACAAAACAGTTTCCCCAGATACGATAGTTAAGGCAATGATTCATAAGTCTACTCAGTCTAGATATAAATGTAGTAAATACAAATAGTGTGTCAAATTCAAATCAATTAACATCCCAAGCAAAGGTATATATATGTAAGTCCAAACATTTTTCATATTACAGTCAGTCATAGTATGTTTCCGTGTCCAATCATTCTAGCATAGTTCAAAAGGTCATATATAACAGTTCATATTAAATTGTTGTAATACAGTATAAAGATCTAACCCAGCAGATTCTTATTGTTCACAAGTCCTAACAATTTCCATGGCACGGGTGATTTGTCGAATTCATAAAGTTTCAAGCATCTCACATATAATTTACATTAAATAGCAAGTCTTTAGGACAGTCAATAATTAGAGTTCATAATTCTAATAAATCAATTGGTTTAATTAACATGTTCACAATTTATATCAAGTTAAGGAGTTTACGAAACCCACACAAATTCCCACATAAACATGTGCACGTAATTAAGGTAGTACAGGAATAGAACCAGTCATACTAGTATTGAGTCTATCATTACTTGGAAGAGCTTGTGGACAAGATTTAGCTATGTTCTCTCTATCCGTATTTAAAACAAGCTCCAGATAGGCGGCGACAAATGCCCCAATGTTATTTCCCATATTCTCTACAGATAAGTATATCATTGTTCACATTGCTTCCCCGACTTACATTGTCAAAAGTTCTTGCCTTAGATTTTTCATCCACGGAGGTCATTGAATTACTAGTCATTTCAACTTTTTGTTGCTTTTGTTTCTTACTCTCGTATTCAGTTGATGATGTTGACTTTGATATTTTCAAGGCTGCTATGTTTGCCTCAGACATCAATGCTCTATCAAGGACATCTACATACTTTGATAATTTCAAAACACCAACTCGGTCAAACACATCTAAGTTAAGCCCACTTTCAAATTTTCTGGTCTTCTTGTAGTCAGTGTCTAACATGTGTGGTATATATCGAGCTAGTTCATTAAATTTTGCCTCATATTCTGCCACAATCATATCACCTTGTTTTAGTTGTTCAAATTCGGATACCTTCCTATCTCAAATGCATGGGGGAAAATATTTTTCATAGAAAAGTTCTTTAAATCTATCCCATGTCATACTTCCATTATCATTTCGTACTAACATCCACCATCTCCTAGCTTCTTCTTTAAGTGTGAATGTTGCGAACAAAACTTTATGTGCCTCAGTACACGGAAATACTTCAAATATTTTCTCAGTTTCTAAAACCCAAGACTCAGCTTTCGACAGTTCAATACCACTCAAAAATTCCAGTGGCTTCATCTTATTGTATTTTTGTGTTAGAGTTATCATATCATTATTAACTGGTTCAAGTTGTACCGGGGACAGCGAAAGGGGTACATGTATTTGCCTTTGTTGTTGTTGCCTCAGAGATTCAATTAGGGCTTCAACCATTCTTTCTAGCCGATTAATTCTAGCATCGGAAGTTTCAAATTCGTCCACGTTGCTTGTTCTTTCCATTTGTCTATATGTAAATCGAAACAATAATAAACAAGGGAAAGGTTCTCACAAATTTCATTTTCATTTTAGTTCAAATATGTTCACATAGGTCATATAACTTTCGCATTCATATGTTTATGTTCATATAAATTTCATATCCAATACACGTTTGTTATCCAATAACCTCTATTCGTGTTCATATTAGTTTCATATTAATGTTCACAGGTTTCATTTTCACTTCAGATATGTTTCACAACAATTCACACACACTCACACATGCCAATGCAATGTCCCAATTTCTTTTCTAGGACATCCTATAGCTCATATGGATGCGTGTGTGCAGTATAACTCGTGCTCTGATACCACTTTGTCATGACCCAAACCTGCCCCTATAGGTTTAGCATTGTAACCAGCCAGTGATCCTAAGATTACCTACGGCATCTGAAACAGAATCACAAAATAAATGGCTAGTGGAAGTAAACATCAAAAATAATATAATCGTCCAATGAGCTGTGTTGACTTACATGAGACAAAAACTTTAAACATACATTTACATACGTATATCATAACGTCATCATTCTTACGCCAACCATATAAATATGAAACAAAAGGGACTTAGCCCTGTATACAAAAATAAACAAAAGACAAGAAGAGCTTAAGACTTGATCACAAAACATGTTTCCAAATGGTTGGCTGACAAAACAGAAGTCCAGACAGGTACCACTAGGCTCGGTCATGCACTCGTTCACCTATATATATACACACAGTGAGCTAAATCCCAATGAATAACATTAAGGTAAAGAGGTTAGTGAACGAATTCCAGACATTTCATATTCATAAAACAGATCATAACATAATCATTCTCATATCTGAACATAATAACGGTACATCCAACAGAACATAACATATCATTATCCGACTAGAATAATCGGTTCTGTATACCAATTAAACACATCACCACTTTGACAAGTGGCTAACGAGATCTCGTAATCACATATATGTCATAGACTCGCATTAACATGTCATCCCCATGACTTGGGACTTTCTGTGGATGTCATAATAGATTTCAAATAGCACATTTGTTCACGTTAACAAAATCACATTTCAGAAATCATAACTTATCCAATAACATTTCAAATATAATTCACATGAACATATCTTTATAATGATGTTACTCATAGTAGACTTCTAGAAACGGTTGATCGGTCTTAACCTACAATCACAAACGTACATAGTACAAAACATATCTTATCATTCCACATCATATGACCATCATGGCTTAGCTTTCTTTACATTAGCTTCTTATCTTTCATATCACATTGCTTGTACACATTGAAACACACTCTCTGTAATCTCTTAACTTGTTCAATTTCTTTCTTAGTGTGTTTTTAATTCTTATCCTCATTATTGTGGCTTAACCATGGCTTCAGAATGTCTAAGATGGAATGAGGCTGCAATTATGCACTTGAAACACTTGAAAAAAATTTAGAAAACAGGGCAGTTCGCTCGAGCGCAACTTTGGTCACTCGAGTGGACCCCTTGGTCTGCAAAAGTACTGAGAGCTCTCATTCTACGCTCGAGCCAACTTTTGGTCGCTCAGGCCAAGACTGAAAACAAAGAGTGGTCGCTCGAGCTCAAATTTTGTCACTCGAGCGGAGTGCTCATGTCTGCAAAACTTATAGGAGCATGCATTCTTCACTGGAGTGGTAGATTCGTCACTCGAGCGATCTACAAATTTTCTAGGTTTTCCAAAACAGAATTTAAGGTCCAAACATGCAATTCAAAACCTAGGATCATGCATGGCTTGATCAAAAACATAGAATTATTTTATAAAACATGATGATTCAAACATGCATGTAACAATTACTCACAATTTCAACATGGACGCTCAATTCCAAACCCAACATGACAAAACTCCATATATTCATGCATGCATATGGAATTCTCTTCCAAATTCTTTTGCAAGACTTCATAAACATGGAATTGACTTACAAAACTCAGTGAAATATGCATGCATGTACATTTCATCCTTCAAATTCAACACAAATGATAAAATGCATAGTCAATATGATGATTTAACACCTACATGTGCATGCATGTATGAATTACAACCCAATTCTTCATTCTAAGCTCAATTTACACATTTAAACACATAATCTTCATGTTTTCTCATGTTTGATAGCTTAGATTCATAAATTAGGGGTTGAATTCTTACCTAGAACCTTCAAACACTCTAGTTCTAGCACAATCTTGATGAACTCTAACCAAGACCTTTAATTCCTCTTCAATCTCTTCCTTTCTCTCTCTAGAAGTGAACTCACTCTCTCTCTCGAACGAATTCTCAAAATTTTCCTTTAAAGAATTAACGATTTTGAGATCAAAATGAGCTTATAACTCACATATATATAGTTGTGATGCTATAATACATTAATTAAAACATTGGACCAATTAAATACAACTTAATTAATCAAACTGAATCAATTTTTAATTAAACTTACCAAAGTGTTCTAAATATTCCAAATAACATATCGATGTAATCAATTTCAGTTTCAAATGCTGATAAGGCTTTCGATTTTCAGATCAAAGTAGAATTCCAAACAGATATTTCTACGAGTAACAAATAGAAAGTCAAATAACATGCAAAATACATAATAAACACATAATTTATTTTAATCTCTTAATTAACATCCTTAATTACTAATTAAGAGCAGATTACGAATTGGGGTTATTACAGTCATAGTCCTACAGATGGTGCCAATTATATGGACACAAAAAATATCATATTTGTTGATAAAAAAATTCAACAAAGAAGATGACCAGATCCACCACGCGATTGCCATCTACAAGATAAAACTCCCATAATCGTTAAACGACCTCTGACGCCCAAGTCAGTTTTCTAATATTAATAAAATATTTAATTGACAAATTCGTAGAAAAAAATTGCGTACCTCAACTCATGAGGGTTGCCTATTTATAATATTCAGTAACTTGCCTAGTAAGTAGTTTGAATGTTCCAAAAGTCCTATCCCAAACAATCTACAGTTGTTTAGGGCAAGATTTATCTGTTGATGAGTTTTATATAATATAAAACACTAATACAATGTTTGATGAGGATTTGATGACTGATATACACATGATAATTCATAATTACGCCCCATAACATTGTTGGGACTCACATAATTTCTGTAGTTAAGTTTATCCCTTTCAATTCCCATTTTATTTTTTTATTTTTTATTTTTTTTATTTTTTTTTTTGTGTATCAAAGTTCCGAATCCGGTACACTTGGAAACATGTATGATCATATCTTGACATTGTTATATTTGAATATTTTCACCGCATTTTGTGAATAGGATTGCATTGGGATAAAGACAAATAATTTTAGGCACGAAGACAACTACTTGCACATGTCTTTATTTAGGTATTTTAAGACCTTCCATTGTTTTGTTGTTCTTTTATTTATTTATTTATTTTAATCAATGAAAAAAAGAATTTTTATTGATGGAGGAAAAACAATTCATCCAAAATATCAATAAAAGAAGAGCAAGGGGAAAAATACTACTTGTTACTTGCTAGGTAACTACTAACTAGTGAATCTAAGGATTGTTTTGGAAATTGATTTTTTGAGTATTTTTTTTATAAAAGGACGTGTAAAAAAAATAAGAAAAATAATTTTTTTTTTTTTTTTTTTTTTGTAGTGATATTTGGGCTTTTTGATTAAAATAGTGAGTCGTCAAAATAGGCCTGAGTGAATAAATTAAGGGTCCAGTTTGTCTCCAGTTAGAGGTCAAGACTAGATTCTCTAGTCCACTCCATGGGCTCACTTTTGAGTTCCGTTTCGATGATCTGAATCGTTCACATTTTAGAGTTTATCAAGCATATTATTTTTGTAAAAAAATCAAGTCGATCAAATAATGGAAACTACGTGTTCGAATCAATTTTATATATATAAAAAAAATGAATGGTGAAAAAATAAACGATTCATATAAAATTGATTTGAACACGTAATTGTCGTTATCCGATCGACTTAAGTTTTTATAAAGATAATGTACTCGACGAATCCTAAAATGTGAACGATTCGAATTATCAAAGCGAAACCCAAAAATGGGCCCACGGAGAGGCCTGGAAGGTCCATTCTTATCTCCAACTAGAGATAAGCTGGACCCATAAATTAATACTGAGGCCTTGTCTAGGAAGGACTAAAATGACTAAATAAGCATAAAATGACAAAATAAGCTACTTTAGTCAATAAGACAAAATGTTATATCAAAATCATAATCATTTTATTTTTTCTCTCACAATCATCACGATTCACATCCAAACTAAAAAGAAACTAAAAGTTCTTCCCAAATATAACTAATTTAATCAGGCTAAATTAATCAAAAAAACCAATAAAATAGGCTAAATTAACTCTTCCCAAACAAAGATAGATTATTTTTCTTGTTCAATCCATGGAAGGGAAAATAATCCCCAAAAGCTGCATCATACAGCAATAAGATTTGAATTGAAGGGTTGGTAAGGAAATACCTTATTGATATTATTTAGGAAGAAAAAAAATTTCTACGATCGTGGTTTAAGAACTGATTACATGTTCAACTCTGATGATTGGGAGTTTTTTATGCAGATAGGGTAGCATTGGCTTATTTAGCCAAGTTAGACCTAAGAAAAAATATGATAGGTTTATGATGCAGATAGGGTAGCATTAGTTAAATATGATAGGTTTATTTTAGTATAAGAAAAAATTTAAATTATTTAATTTTTATATATTGTGTTTTTTATTTTATGCGTTTCTTATTCTAGATTAGCAGGAAATAATCTATTCGCTAGTTATCTAAGAGTGCTTTTTCAGTAAATCCATTATCTAAGAGTGTTGTTCCATAAAACCCATAATGTTTTATAATATTCCATTAGGTCCATTTCATACAAAAAGACCAAAAAAGCCCTCAAAAAAACACGCGCCTCTCTCTCTCTCTCTTTGAATCTAATATCCGTCTCTCTTCCCCTCTCTATTCTTGCGCAGGAAATCACGCATAGTACCTCTATAGTCCAGAAATCCAAAACCATATTCCACATCGCCTCAACGTCCAGAAGACTATATTCCTTCCATCGTCGCATCGTCGCATCGTCTCATCATCTTCTCCGTCGTCCCTACGCCGAGAAGACTATCTTCGTTCCATCGTCACATCGTCTCATCATCTTTTTCGTCGTTCGTACGCCCAGAAAACTGTATACGTTCCTTCGTCGCATCGTCCCTTCGTCTCAACATCTTTGTCGTCGAAATGGGCAAAAAAAACGTAAGCATTCTACTCATTCGTGTATTTAAACCCTAAACCTCTTTATCAACAACCAACATTGTGAACTTTTACAAATATCCCCTTTTCCTATGCATACAATATATAGGAGTCCATATTGTTCATACCCTAACATTTATTCTGAACCCCTCAATCGTAATCCCTAATTTTATTGATTTTTGCAGTCAAAAACATTACAGTTGCCATTACATTGTGTTCACAACTGTGAACATTCCAAAATGTTTTGGTTGTAGTTGTTGTTATTGAAAGCTGTGAACATTCACATTGATTGAAAATGGTTTGATAATCAAATTATTCCAGATGTTATTCGGTTGTTGTTCAATGCTGTGAACATTCACATGGTTTCAAAATGTTTTGGCCAATTCTGTTTTGTTGCTGTTGATAAAAGATGTGAACATTCACATTGAGTTAAAATGTTTGGGTAATCAGGTATTAATGGTGTTGTTGTTGTATGCTGTGAAAATTCACATGCATTGACATTCTTTGGCCAATTCTGTTGTTGTTCTTGTTGTTGAAAGATGTGAACATTCACATTGCCTGAAAATTTTAGGACAATCAGATATTATTGGTTTATTTTGTTCTAGGCTGTGAACATTCGCATTGCCTGAAAATTTTAGGAGATTCAGATATTATTGGTGCTGTTGTTCTATGCTGTCAACATTCACATTGCCTGGAAATTTTAGGAGAGTCAGATATTATTGGTGATGTTGTTCTAGGCTGTGAACATTCACATTGCCTGAAAGTTTTAGTTCAATCAGATATTATTGGTGCTTTTGCTCTAGGCTGTGAACATTCACATTGCCTGAAAATTTTAGGAGAGTCAGATATTATTGGTGCTATTGTTCTATGCTGTCAACATTCACATTGCTTGGAAATTTTGGGATAGTCAGATATTATTGGTGCTATAGTTCTAGGCTGTGAACATTCATATTGCCTGAAAATTTTAGGAGAGTCAGATATTATTAGTGCTATTGTTCTATGCTGTCAACATTCACATTGCCTGAAAATTTTAGGACAATCAGATATTATTGGTGCTGTTCTTCTATGCTGTGAACATTCACATTGCCTGAAAATTTTAAGACAATCAGATATTATTGGTGCTGTTGTTCTATGCTGTGAACATTCACATGGATTGAAAATATTGGGCCAATGAATAGGGATATTTAGATTTTTTTCCCCCTATTGTGAATGTTTGCCTTGTTGGTATTGTTGATTGTTAATGGTGATCCAATAAGTTGATCCATCATTTTATATGTTTGTGTTAACATCCACATGTTCTTCAATGGTGTTCATGGTTGTATAAAAATACATTGTTTTCCACACACTGACACAATATGTACATTGTGTTTGTGCTGACACAGTCAACATACACATTCATGTACAGATGTGAATGTTCACAACCACACACAGACTCTGGTCATTCACACCCACGCACACAACTGTGAACATGCACATCAGTGGAAATGCTGTGAATGTTCACATCTGTTCCACTATGCTAATCACATGAGCCTTCACTTAATTTTTTTTAAATGCTCCATTTTGCAGATGTCGCACAAAAGAAAACCGCAAAGAGAAAAAGAGATGAGTACCATGTGAAGGAAGAAACCCCACAAACAAATACTAGCACCAATGTCGACATGCGCCATGTGAACTACAGATCTAATATGACCGGACTGGTCAAATTAATGAAAACCACCAAGTTCACACAAGCACAGCTTGGGTGCCTTCAACAAACACCTTTTTGGAATTTGTTTGATGCATTGAGAAACAATCAGATCGACCTTGACAAATGCATGAAGCATGATGATGTTGTTGTGCATGTACTACAAATGTACAAAGCTTCAAAAGATGCCTTCTACATTGGGGAGAAGAAGATGAACATACACAACAGCGACATCAAGCTGATTTTTGGTGTGGACTGTGGCAGCAAGCCGATGGACATATCATATGGTGCGAAACCAAAGACTGGCATTGTAAACAAAAGATGCAAAAACGTCAGCCGGTTGACTTCAAAATGGATACGCACCCTTTTGACCGAGGCATTGAAAGGCAAAAAGAAAGATGACAACGAAGAAATTGCCCGACTAGTGTGCATGTATGCTTGCCAAAAGCTTTTTTTCTCAACAAGCGGAGAGACAATAGGATGGGGCTACTACGCACATATGGTCCCATTGGAAAGCATGCAAGAATATGATTAGGCCAAGCAAATTAGGACAACGTTGACATCGTCTATTTCCCAAAATGACAAAAATCCAGCAAAAGTCACCGGCTGTGTCATGTTATTGATGGTAAGTACCCATGTTGTCAAATAATAACATTCACATGTCCTTCAATGTTGTTCATCTAAGCCAACTGTGAACATTCACATCTGTACCACTGATGTGAATGTCCATAGGCAATTATATTTCACAGATGTGAATGTTCACATCTGAATCACTGATGCGAATGTTCACATTCACTCATAATATACTACTGTGAATGTTCACAACAGTGCCACTGATTTGAATGTTCACATCTGAATCACTGATGCGAATGTCCACATTCACTCATAATATACTACTGTGAATGTTCACAACACTGCTCCATAGGCAATTATGTTTCACAAATGTGAATGTTCACATCTGAAGCACTGATGTGAATGATCACATTCACTCATAACATACTACTGTGCATGTTCACAACAGTGCCACATCACTTATGTTTCACAGATGTGAATGTTCACATCTGAACCACTGATGTGAATGATGACATTCACTCATAACATACTACTGTGAATGTTCACAACAGTGCCACATCACTTACGTTTCACAGATGTGAATGTTCACATTCAATGATAATATACTACTGGGATGTTCACAACAGTGCCACTGTGATTAATATTCACATATGTTGCCATTACTATGCAAATGCTAAATAACAATATGTGTTTCTTGTTTTATTGAAGTATTGGTTGTGTGAGCACACAACCATCCTACAACCTCACAAACCCAATGCTTTTCCTCGCTGTGTGAAGTGGGATCTGACTGCTTTACAGAAGAAGATGAAAACTACCTCTTTAGCTGATTTGGGTTTTAATGAGGTAGGGCCTTCAACTACTGATCAAAACATTCACATTATAACACCACCCAAATATATACGTTAAGTAACATATTTTTTTCATTTTCAGGTTAATGCCGGTGAACTCTTTGCAATCCCAGCAGAATTACAAAAGTTCAAGCATAAAACATTGAAGGTGGAGCCTGAAATTTATGAACCAGCCACAACATCTCCCAACCTGTCTGACATCAAGGGAGAACAACACAATGGCAGCAACTCCCACTTTTCTGGGGATGGGGTGGAGCTAAAGGACAGTAATGAGGACATTCACATTCCATTTAGCAGCCAACATTATGACAGAGCTATTGTAATACCAAACACAAACCAACCTGATTTCATTGATGTGCTTATCAAAGAAAATCGGAAGGCTTGGGGCGTCATAAGGCAATGGGAAGCAAAGTACAAACACCTTCAATTTTCATGGGAGTTAAGGGCAAGAGTCATAGCTGATCTTGAACATAAATTGTTCAACCAGTCCAGCCCGCCCAACATGAATATCGAAATAAAGAAGTGCATGGAGCAGAAGGATGAAGAAATCAAACGCTTAACGCAGCTAGTCATCGACTTAGAATGCGATAAAACAATTCTTCAGGATCTTTACGATGACCAGTCAGTCCACATTGTCACACAGGCTGTGGCAGAAAAGCAACCCCCTAGCCCAATACAACACAATATCAGCCCACCTTCTAGGGTCAAGCGTATAAAGGAAAAAGATGGCAAAGAACATCGCTTGCCTAACTTCCAGTACCCAGGCTTACTTGGCCAAAAGCAGCCCCATCCAGTCGAAATGGTTGAAGATGTGGAGAAACACCCACCAGCGAAGCAGCCAAAAAAATTATCCTTGACCAACAAGTTCAAAGTCTGGAGCAAGATGTCCAAACAAGACAAACAAAAGGTCCAAGCTTACAAAAAAGTGGAGGCGATGAGTAAATGACTGTACAAACATCTAATGTTAACATTCACATTCCGTAATAGTCTATATTCATCACTGTGTTTAATTTTTTTGGTTTGTTCAGATCTGTGCAATGTAAATATTCACATTGGTTTGTTCATAATGCCCAGGCTGCTGGTGTGGAAGGGAGATTCAAAGGCTACACATGTGTATTTTGATGACATTGTCAACCTTATCAAGGAGGAATCAATACACAGCAATGTATGCCATTACAAACATAATTCACTCTTCATGCATATGCACACACAGACACACACACACACTCACAGCCACAAATCTATATAATATGACCCCATGTTTGTGCAGCTCATAGATGCATATGCTGAACTGTTGCATGAACAACAAAAGGTGGTCAACCCAACTTCGGATGAAGCCTCATTCATCTTCACAAGCATGTGTTTGGTAAAATCTATCATTCCATTATTTGTAATGTGAATGTGAAACTTTACAGTCCATTAATTATTTGTCCAATGTGTACAGAAAGTGATACGAGAGTACCATCCTCGCAAAAGGAGTAAACACATTGATGCACATGTCAAAAACTACCAAGGAGAAAGATACCTACTATTCCCATTGCATCATGAGTACCACTGGACGATAGTTGTGTATGATGCTAAAGACAATTTGTGGAGGCATTACAACTCATTGCGCCCAAGAACAAGCATACATGACCCGCATATCGACCAAGCACAGGAAGTTGTAAGTGGCTATTTTTGAACACAAATATGACTTGTTCTCATGCATTAAATGACTGTACACACACATATGTTTGTTGGTGCCTAATTTGAAATTCCATACACAGAGGAAGTACATTGAGCATGTTGTGAGCGTTATTGGCGAGTCATCACCGCTATACACTAAGTTAGCAGGCCAAAATCCAGCACAACCAATCAAAAGTGTTGATGTCTGTCCTCAGCAAGGCGACGACTCGTAAGCCTCACTACATTTTTTACAAATCCTCCATAACCATTATGCAAATATTCATGTCAACTGCTAATCAAAACCATTTCGCATTTACAGAGTGGACTGCGGACCTGCAGTATGTTACATCATGCGGGCGCACATATACCATGAAGAAATTGTGGGCAGCCTCAGTAGTTCAGAATGGTGTGGACTACGAGATTTGTTAGTGCATAGTTTTTTGAATCATAAGAAATCAGAGCTTCATTAAAACCTATAGGTGGGGGGTGTCCACCTACAAACTAACCAACAGTCGATATGAATGTTAATATGGAATGCGTTGACATTTTGACACAACAACTGATTGTAAAACAGTGATACAACATCTGTTAATGGGAAAAAGCCAGCTGCGAATTTTGAACTACTTTTGGTGTTGTTATGTTTTACAGATGTGAATGTTCACAGTTGCACCACTAATGTGAATGTTCACATTCACTTACGATATCCATACTGCTGTGTTGTTATGAGTGTAATTTCTGCGAATGTTTGAACCTGATTGTTCTATAATACACATACTTTGTGCAGGAGTGTACACTTGGTCTACATGACATAATTACGGATCACATACACATGTGTGAATATTCACATTTGTTCTTACTCATAACAGTTGTAAATGTCATTCTTCTCTGCCAAATGTGAACATTCACTTATGATATTCATATGCACTAATGTTTACAGATGTGAATGTTCACAGTTGCAGCACTGATGTGAATGTTCACACTCACTTATGATATTCATACTGCTGTGTTGTGATGAGCATAATTTTTGCGATGGTTTGAACCCGATTGTTCTATAGTACACATATTTTCTGCAGGAATATCTATGTCACATCATTACGGATCACATACACAAGTGTGAATATTCACATTTGTTCTTGTTCATAACAGTTGTGAATGTTTTATGATTCTCTGCCAAATGTGAACATTCACTTATGATATTCATATGCACTAATGTTTGACAGATGTGAATGTTCACAGTTGCAACACTGATGTGAATGTTCATACTCACTTATGATATTCATAATGTTGTGTTGTGATGAGCATAATTGATGCGATTTTTGGAACCCGATTTTTATGTAATACACATACTTTGTGCAGGAATGTACACATTGTTTGCATGACATCATTACGGGTAACATACACAGGTGTGAATATTCACATTTCTTTTCATTCATAACAGTTGTGCATGTTCACACCATGTCAATCTTTATGCATGTGAAAGTTCACATCACAGCTTATATTCATGTCAACATTGACAACAATAAGGTAAAAAAGTTCAACCCATGTGCAAGTTTTCACATAATATGATTCTTTTACGTAAGTGTGAATGTCCACATCATGTATTTATCATTACAACTTTAACAAAATATCAGTTTCATACACAAAAAGAAAATGAAAAAGCACAAATGAAATACTAAGTTTGCCAAACCATTATTTTGCTTGCCAACACAACACAATCTTATTTCAAAAATGAATATAAGAATCCAATGTAAAACACAACGTTGAAATGAAAAATGTACATCCTATATCGGCTCCTTGCATGACTTCCGATTATGGCTCCCCAGCTTATCACATCTCCCGCACCTTATTTGCTTCAGTTTCTCACCCCTTGATGGGATCCTATTCTTTTTCGGCCTTCCGGGTGGTCTTTTCACAGTTGGCGGGTATATAGTGAAGTCCATGGGATCAAAAGGCGGCTTCTCCACCGATGGTATAGGGAATATGGCACCCGAATACGCTGCACGATATGTCTGTACATGAAAGTAATGTTCCACACAATCATTGAGATTGTAGCGGCTCTTTGAATGGCAACAACAGCATGGTCACATGGGAATCCGTTGATTTGCCATTTGAAGCACGAACATGTACGCCTCGCAACATCAACAGTAACAGATGGTATCGAATGAACTTCAAACACATCCTCATTGGCTTTGCTAACTTGCCAAGACCTGCTGTCATTGAACGAATCCATAAGCCTTGTTTCGAATGTAGGACAAATAAGCTCATTCCATTTGTTTGCTTGGTCACGCCGTGCAGACATTTGCCGCATCAACTGAGTACGAATTGTGTCCACCATTTGAGTGATAGGAAGATTACGTGCTTCTTTAATCCAGTTATTAAATGACTCCGCCGCATTGGAAGTCATCTCCCCATAACGCATGCCCCTGCACAATATCACAAACATTTTACAATACGAAATTTAACAGGTCTGAACATTCACGTTGACTGATGTGAACATTAACATCATTCGCAGTGAACATTAACATCAACTTAAACGATAGACAGATGTGAACATTAACATCAACTTAAATGACAGAATGATGTGAATGTTAACAACAGCAAAATATGACAACAGATATGAACATTCACATCATTCAAATCAGTCATCATTATCAGATGTGAACATTCACATCATTGACATTGAACATGAAACACAATTGGAAGATTTTTACAATTCTTAACTGAAAATTCACATCGCTACCATTCTAAACTTGACAAATGGAACACTTTATGAAACTATTATTACCTGAAGTATGAATTTGCCCAGTGCTCAAGTGCCAAGTCCTTAAAAAAATCATATGCTCGTTGTTTACCCTCCTCTTTTAATTTTGCAAGCTTTTCATGGAACCCTACCACAGTTGGCTCATAAGCACAATCACCCAAACTACTTACTAGGTGATCCCTGAATCCATTATCAATTCCTTTCATCCGGTCTCTTAAATTGCTCTTCAAGTGTTGTAAGCAATAACCGTGATGAGCCGATGGGAACACCTTCGGCATAGCTTCTAACAGGCCAAGATTACGATCCGAAATAAAAGTAATCTGGCGCTTACCATCAACAACCTTCCCAAGTTCATGCAAGAACCACGACCAATTCGCCGTGGTCTCCGAATCAACAATCGCAAATGCAACAGGAAACAGACCTACAACACAACACCAATACACAACTGTTCACAATATTTCAAAGTGAATAGAAAACAATATAAACGAAACAGGTCATGTGAATGTTTATATCTACATTGCCCTATTACTATTGTTATTTCTGGATTCAAGTTCATAAACATCAATGATGTGAACATTCACATTAACGACCATTAATAATTCATTTTTGATTGTTCAGTCATTGATAATGTGAACATTCACAGTACTATTCATTAATGGATCAACTGACAGTAGTATACACTGATGTGAATGTGAATGTTCACATTACTGTCATTAGCAAACACAGATGTATAATAATGTGAATGGATCAATGTATAATAATGTGAATGTTCACATTACTGTCATTAGCAGACACAGATGTGAACATTCACATCAGTGCATACTAATGTCAATGTTCACATTACTTATAATTTCTCAATCACTCATTTGTCCATACTATGCATGTCAATGTGAATATTGACATGAATATACATGTAAAAAAAATACTAACCATTGTTTCCGTCTTTCGCCGTTGCCGCAAGTAGCTGACCTTTGTACTTTCCTTTGAGGAATGTTCCATCCAAGAATAATAAAGGCCGACAAGAATTGAACCCAGAAATACACGCAGCGAATGACACAAAGAAACGACAAAACTGTTGACTACTCGCATCATAGTCAATATTGACATAACTCCCCGGATTGTACCGCATCACAGCATCCGAATACCACCGCAGCTGGTCAAACGATAATGAGTGATCTCCATGAATACCAGCCTTTGCTTTCTCCACAGCCAACCATACGACATGGTAACTCACATCTAGCCCATAATCCCTCTTCAAAATAGTCACCACATCACACGGCCGAGTCAACGACTTGTCCCTCACAATTTCAGATATGGTACTCGACACCAAATCCGAACTAACTCGCGGATTCTTCGATGTTCGGACATCCGTACCACAAATATGCACATCACTAAAACTCTTGATGTAGAAAAAATCATTTGCTCGTTGTGCTCTACAATGTATAGCCCACAAGCAGCCCCTCTCCTCCCGCATCGCACACACAGTAGTAACTCTTGTTGTCTCGTTCTTCACGTATGTAAACTGAAACCCACATTGGATGGCATACTTACATAAAACGTCACGAAATTCTTGTGCACCTCCAACAAACCGTTGTCCCACATGCGTAATACCATTTGCCCAAGGGGCTAACAACAACACCTTCTCCTTATGGTGGCAAAATCTCCGTAGTGCATCAATTTCTTCCTCAACCCCCACATGCACCAATCCCAAACTACTTGACTGACCAATATCACTTTTCAACTCAACCACAACTTCTACATGTTGTACCCCCATTGATTTAGCAAGCAGTAACATGTTCTGAAATTCTTCCTCATTGTCCAAATCACACTTACTAATCCCAGGTAGTTTACAGAACAATGAAATAGAACCAGCAGACAACTCATCCCATTTCTCACACAAACACTCCACCAAACGAGAATAACACATTGCGCGGGCAACATTTATTACAGTTGTACTGCAACCATATGTACACACCAACAGCATAAAGGTATCCATCTCCTGTAAAAACACAAAAACACAACAATGAACAGTAATAAAAATCGATATGAAAATTCACATTGTGCAAAAAATAGATGACTACGCGTACAGTTCAAGTGCTAAATCCATAATTCACAATACGAAGATGTGAACATTCACATTGATATTAACAAGATGTCAACATTAAGCAAACATCAAAGTAAAATGAGAACATCAACAATCTTCACATAATATTAACAAGATGTGAACATTTACATTGACACATACACTCTGAATTATATGACACACACAGAGCCTCATTCAGCAAACATCAATTTTAAATGAGAACATCCACATTCTTTACATATTTCACATTAACAAAATGTGAACATTCACATTGATATATATACTGATAATCAAATCATCCACAGAGAGCCTCATTATGCATACATCAAAGTAAAATGAGAACTACACATTTAATCAAAATCGACATGAAAATTCATATTGTGCAAAAAAAAAAAATGACTACGTGTACAGTTCAAGTGCTAAATCCATAATTCATGATACGAAGATGTGAACATTCACATTGATATTAATAAGATGCCAAAATTGCAAACATCAAAGTAAAAATGAGAACATCAACAATCTTCACATAATATTAACAAAATGTGAACATTTACATTGACACATACACTCTGAATTATATCACACACACAGAGCCTCATTAAGCAAACATCAATTTAAAATGAGAACATCCACATTCTTCACATATTCCACATTAACAAAATGTAAACATTCACATTGATATATCTACTGATAATCAAATCATCCACAGAGAGCCTCATTACGCATACATCCAAGTAAAATGAGAACTAACACTGTTCTTCACATAATATGAATGAACTCCCCTCCACAGGACCACGTAAAAAGCATATAATTGAAAAACCAGAGCATCCAATTCATATCAATCCAAAAATAGAGCATCTGATCCATCATACCAAATGGAACCATAAACTGAACATGTATTCATAACCAAATTGATACTAACCTTAATCATGCAATCCTACAATCGTCCAGAAAGTCGAAAACAACTGATTTGAACTACTTATAGTCCGGAAAATGTGACAACCGAACACCTTCCTCTTCGTCGTCTTCACTCGCAAACCACAGAACCAGACTACAATAGCAAGAATGAAACCCTAGCACAACCAATCCTTGGAACGAGCATGCAAAACATAAACGTATCTCTTGGAATTGGATTGATGATGAAAACCGTAAAATAGAAACTGCCAAACTGAATCAGCGAGGAAACAGGCACGTAATACGTAAATACGTATTAACACTGTACATATATATATATATATATATATGGGGGCAAAATAGTCCAGGTAAATATATTAAATTAGAAAAATGGACCTTATGGAATAAAAAGAAAAGTTTATGGGACTAATCAGGTTATAATATTCCTTTGTGGACCTAATGGGTTATAACAACTCTAGAATGGATTTATCAATAAAAAACCTGTTATCTAACTTCCTCTACAAATTTTAGTTTAATAAAAATAACATCGCAAACTTTAGGGTTATTTAGGTGTGTTTGGGAAGAGCCTTTTTAGCTTTTTTGGTTAAAATAGCGCTAAAAGACAAAATAGGTTAAAATAGATAATAAGACAAAATGTCACATCAAATTCATAATCATTTCACTTTTTTTCTCATAAACATCACATCCAACTATAAAAAAATCCAACTATTTTCCAAAAGATAAAAATTTTAACCTCTTAAAATAGCCTACTAAAATAGCAACTTTCCAAACATCCACTTAGTTTCGAGTTATAGGACCTTAGCCACACATGTCACTCCAGTCTATACCCAAATTGAAATTGAGAGAAGCCTTCCTTAGGGCTCGCTTTCTCTTAATTCTAAATCTCTGAATTGGAAGGTGTTATTTAAGTTCGTGAGATATACTATGGGTCCTATATGAATAATTTAAACTAATAGATTGGCTAGCCTTTTGGCTATCAAATCTCTCCTAAGGAAGGTCTTGAGTTCCACTCCTAGGTGTATGGGAGAGCAAAATTTTCTTGCAAAATGTAAAAGTGTGAGTCTCATCTCTCTAAATGTGCTAATCTAACAACTAATCCCTGACTTTTGCAGATCAAAAAATAATAATAATTCAAACTATTTATTTGTAAATTCCTTTGTATATATTATCCACACAAAAAAATTAAATCGATCTAATGATCATAGCTTATTCAATTTATCGCATTGGGCATACACAAGGATTGATCTAATTTTTATTTAAAGCTATACAAAATAAATAGTTTATATCATTGACACCGGATCTTTAGTGAACCCTACTATCTCGGAAAATACTAAAAAGAAAACTATACAGTATGTTTTGTTTCAGTTTTCTGGAAAATTGAGTTTTTTTTTTTATTTTTCGTGTTTTTTGTTTTTAGTGAATATTTTTAAAATTTTAAACAATTTTTTTTATTTTTTAAAATGCACCTTACTTAGATGTATCTAAATAGTAAAATATTTGTGAAAAAATATTTTAAAAAATTAATGAATAGAAAAAATACGAAAAAAATATATATTAAATTTTCATATTTTTTTTTGGGTATTTTTTGTTATTTAGTGAATTTTTTAAATATTTTTTTCACAAATATTATACTTTTTAAGTATATTTATGTTAGGTATGTTTAAAAAAAATTTAAAAAATTACTTAAAATATTTAAAAAAAATTCATTGAAAATATTAAAATATTAAAAATAAAAAAATAAAATTTTTGAAAACTATTTTTAAGAAATCAAAACCAAGCGAGCTGATATTTTTTGTCTTCATCATCAAAATTCGTCTTTCAATTGCAGTGTGCTGCTCTCAAAAGGCTCACGCTTTTAAGGCTGAAATGAATAGATTTGAAACAAGGGTTAATAGTCTCTATAATTTGGGACTTGTGTCATTTTGGTCCTTGATTTTTTAATTGTGACATATTTGACCCTGAATTTTGAATCTTGTTCTAAATAAGGACAATTGAAAATATTATTAGATTTTTCAAGGTAAAATCGTCAATTTGATAAAATATAAACTAATTTGACAAAAATAAATATCAAAAAAATATTTTTAATTTTTTTAAAATTATTTTTATCTACCGATGATAAAATTATGTAAAATTAATAAAAATTACATGATTAATTTTTTAAAATTAATTTTACATGATCATCATCCAAGCACATAATAAAAATTAATTTGGTAAAAAAAATAAATAAATGTCTAAAAGATTTATTAATTTTACATAATTTTATTTTTAGTAGGTAGAAATAATTTTTAAAAATTCAAAAATATTTGTTTGACATTTATTTTATCAAATTAGTTTATATTTTATCAAATTGACAATTTTACCCTTGAAAAATCTAATTATATTTTCAATTGTCCTTATTTGGAACAAGATTCAAAATTCAGGATCAAATATGTCACAATTGAAAAGTCAAGGACCAAAGTGATACAAGCCCCAAACTATGGGGACTATTTGTGTAATTTGCCCTGGAAACAATTAGAAAATACTCTGGAAGAAATATGGACGGGTGGCAATATTTTATTGGGCGATAGTCCTCTCATAAGGTCAAATCATTAATAAGAAGAAATATTTGAATTTCAATCTCATCGATCAATCCCGAAGAATAAGCCTGGTGATTAAGACTTGAATCTTCCAAGTTTAAGAAATTTTTAGTTTGTATTTCAAGATATGATTTTAAAAATAAAAAATAAAAAATTTAATTTTGTTTAGTTTAAATTTTTTTCAAAATTTATTTTAAAATTATTTTATCTCTCCTATGCATCAATTAATTATTTTTTCTCTCATCTCTCATTTTAAATCACTTTTTTTCTCAATTAAAATAAAATATTAAATTATCTCAAACTTCTAAACTCTAAAACTATTTTTAAAATATGTAACCAAATAAACTAAAAAAATTTCTAAACACTCTTCTTAAAAAAAATTTAAAAATTTATTTCAAAATACAAACCAAACATACCGTCAAACTTCCTAACTACAAACAATTCTCATAAAGGAAACCAGACCCAATCCTTTAATTGGACTACTACGACGTCCCACATTGAGGAAAAAATAAGTGTACTTTTAGTCTTTTTAGACTAAAAAATTGAGGTTGAAAATATGAATATTTGGGTTAACTTTTTGACTTTTTTATGGAAAAATGTGTAATAAAAAATTGTAAAAATTGGTTTGTAGGGGAAAATTAGAATTGGGAGTTGTGCAGCTGCAATTGTTGATTTTTAGTGAATAGTGATAACTTTTTAACTTTTTGAGTAATTTTTTGAATTTTTAGCTTTTTTGAGACTTCCCAAACTTGACCTACGTGTACTTTTTATCTTTTTACGAAAAGATATATAAAAAAATAAAGAAATAATATGATGAAAAAAAAATAAAAAAATTAATTGTCTTGTGTATGCCAAACCTGGCCTGAGAAGACAGAAAGACAACGTGAGGGTCCAAACAAGCAATTGAAAGATAGAAAGCCATGCCAAAAATGAGAAAAGATGAATGGTCCAGCCTTGATATTCGAAATGGAACTTTTATAGTCTAAATAATTGCATTAAATAATTGCATCTATCTATACTATATATTATGTAAAAAGAAGTTTTTAATCTCAAGCTTTGTTGGAGTTCCAATCTCTCAATCTAAATTTTTTATTTTTTTGATTTAAAAAAAAAATACATAAAATTTCTCCCAACCTCCAAGTCTTACCTTCATGATAACACTTTAATGCATTAAGAACAAGCATAAAAAAAAAAAAATGAAATCCAACACATATGAATTCCTTGAAAAGTCCCAACACATGATTATTATCCATCATAATAACACTTTAATCTATTAAGCCGGTCATTCCAGGTCCACACATGCTGGAGATAATTGTTATAAAATTGATAGAACCTAAAATGGATGAAACGAAAACTGGAAATTGCTGAATCAAGAAACAAGCACATCATCAATTGAATAAAAAAAATTTTAGGAAAAATTACAACTCAATGTATTTTTCTTAAAAGAAAATTTTAATCAATGACAAAATGTAGAAACATTAATAATAAAATTTATTAATTATTTTTAGTAATTTGTAAATATTATATAAAAATTCCAATGATATGTAATTTTTAATTTTTTTTAAGAATTGAAAAAAAAATACTAACAATAATATTATAAATACAAACTTAATTATTCAAAATTATTATCTTACAATTATAACTAGCCTATCACTCGTACTATGCACAGGATAATTATAGATATTTATATTTATTTTAGATTTTTTTTAACATATAAATTATGTTTTTAAAGATTTTTTATAAAAATAATTTAACAATCTTATCACTAACGATAGTATATGAGAGAAGCTGAAAAGGGTACTGTAATAACTGTACACAGATTGTATCTATAATTATTTGTATGAGGGGATTTTAAATGTTGATCAGAGAATTTTGACCAAATCAATAAATGCAGGCATATAAAAAGACATGTAGATTGAAAAAAGTTAATAAATGCTGATCAGGAGATTTTGACCAAACCAATAAATGCTGAGTTTTTTTTTTTTTTAAAATAAAAAATTTAGAAAATTCAGATTGGGATATTGAAGCTCCCACAAGCCTTGAGGTTAAAAACCCCCTTTTGCTTAATATATAGTATAGATAGCATATCACCCGTGCTATGCACGGATTGTGTTTATAATTATCTATATATGTGAATTGTGATTTTTAAAATTTTTTTTTTTTAAATGTCTTCTTTTTTTTCTTTTTTTATATTATATTAAAGTTTAATATTTTGATAATAATCATATGTGTTGGACTTTTCAAGAATTTTTTTTTATACTTGTTCTTAATGCATTAAAGTGTTATTATAAGGGATAATAATCATATGTGTTGGGACTTTTCAATAAATTCATATGTGTTGGATTTCAAAGAATTTTTTTTATGTTTGTTCTTAATGCATTAAAATGTTATTATGAGGGTAAGACTTGGGAGTTGGGAGAAGTTAATAAATGCTAAGATTTTTTTTTTTTAAATCAAAAAATCAAAAAATTTAGATTAGGGGATTGGAGCTTCCACAAAACTTGGGGCTAAAAATCCCATTTTACTTAATATATAACTAGCCTATCACCCGTGCTATGCACGAGATAATTATAGATATTTATATTTGTTTTAGATTTTTTTAAATATATAAATTATGTTTTTTAAGATTTTTTTCTTATCACTAACCATAGTGTATGGGGGAAGTTAAAAAGGGTATTGTAGTAACTATACACGAATTGTATCTACAATTATTTGTATAAGGAGATTTTAAAATGCTGATCAGGGGATTTTGACCAAATCAATAATTGCAGGCATGTGGAAAGATATGTGGATTGAAAAAAGTTAATAAATGCTAATCAGGGGATTTTGACCAAATCAATAAATGCTGAGTTTTTTCTTTTTTTAAATAAAAAATTTTAAAAATTCAGATTGGGATATTGAAACTTCCATAAGCCTTGGGGGTTAAAAACCCCATTTTGCTTAATATATAATATAGATATAGATAGATAGATAGATATATCTTTTTCTTTTTATTTTTATTTTTGTTGTGGTTTCTATTCGGATATTTTTTTTTCAATTTATTTAAGATGGAGTTGTGGGTATCTTTTTTTTTAAAATTTAATTTATCTGTGGTTTTCATTTATTTTTAATTATTATTATTTAAGTAAGGTATGATGTGAGTCAAATATGTGATAGACATGTGAGTTTTATTAATTTAAAGTTTATTTAGATAAACTTTAAAGATTTTTTTTTAGTTTTTTAGTTTTTTTGTTATGTTATAATACAATATATAAAATATAGGTAGATATCTACAACTTTAATAGAAAATATTATCTGATTTTTTGGGGAAGAGAAAATGAATACAAGTTTTAATATTTTTTTTTTGAAAATTAGTGAGAGAGATTAGGAGGGAGAGATTATGAAATATTTTTGTTATTAAATAAATAAATCAGTCAATAGTTTTTTTAATCTATTTTGTAAATTAAAAATCAATAATTTTGGAAAATTGATTAATTTGTCACATTAAGTAATTTAAAATTTTGATAGATATACATAGAAAAAATTCATAATTATATTATTAAATCACAATTCAAATTTAGATGTTATATCTTTTTGAGATCTATAGCTAAATTCTTATCTTTTTTTAAAAAAAAAATTTGTGTGTAACCATAGTATCTATACTATATATTAAGCAAAAGGGGGTTTTTAACCCCAAGGCCTGTGGGAGCTCCAATCTCCTAATCCTAATTTTCTAATTTTTTGATTTTAAAAAAAAAAATCTTAGCATTTATTGACTTCTCCCAACCCAGCCTCAGCATTTATTGACTTCTCCCAACCCACAATCCCTTTTGACTTTTCTCATAATTATTGTAACACCCTTTTCAATTTCTCCCATACACTATGGTTACACACAAAAATAAAAATAAAAAAGATAAGAATTTAGCTATAGATCTCCAAAAGATATAACATCTAAATTTGAATTATGATTTAATAATATAATTATGTATTTTTTTATGTATATCTATCAAAATTTTAATTAATTTTCTAAAATTATTGATTTTTAATTTACAAAATAGATTAAAAAAAACTATTGACTAATTTATTTATTTAATAACAAAAATATTTCATGATCTCTCCATCTTAATCTCTCTCACAAATTTTCAAAAAAAAATATTAAAACTTGCATTCCTTTTCTCTTCTCCAAAAAAATCAGATAATATTTTTTATTAAAGTTGTAGATATCTACCTATATTTTATATATTATATTATAACATAACAAAAAAAACTAAAAAACTAAAAAAAAACTTTAAAGTTTATCTAAATAAACTTTAAATCAATATAAACTCACATGTCTATCACATATCTAACTCACATCATAACTTACCTAAATAATAATAATAATTAAAAACAAATGGAAACACAAATAAATTAAATTAAATTAAAAAAAATAGATACCCACAACTCCATCTTAAATAAATTGAAAAAAAAAAATACCCGAATAGAAATTACACAAAATAAAAAAGCCATATATATCTATCTATATATCTATACTATATATTAAACAAAATGGGGTTTTTAACCCCAAGTCTTGTGTGAGTTTCAATCTCCCAATCAAAATTTCTTGATTTTTTGATTAAAAAAAAAAAAAAAAAAAAAAACTTAACATTTATTAACTCTCCCAACCCCCAAGTCTTACCCTCGTAATAACACTTTAACGCATTAAGAACAAAAAACATAAAAAAATTCTTTAAAATTCAGCACATATGAATTCCTTGAAAAGTCCCAAACATATGATTATTATCCCTCATAATAATACTTTAATACATTAAGAACAAGTATAAAAAAAATTTCTTGAAAAGTCCAAACATATGATTATTATCAAAATATTAAACTTAATATAATATAATTATAAAAAAAAAGACATTTAATTTCTTAAAAAGTCTAGCACATATGATTATTATCAAAATATTAAACTTTAATATAATATAAAAAAAGAAAAAAAGAAGACATTTTAAAAAAAAAAACTTAGCATTTATTAACTTCTCCCAACCCCCAAGTCTTACTCTCATAATAACACTTTAATGCATTAAGAACAAACGTAAAAAAAATTCTTTAAAATTCAGCACATATGAATTCCTTGAAAAGTCCAAACACATATGATTATTATCCCTCATAATAATACTTTTATACATTAAGAACAAGCATAAAAAAAATTTCTTGAAAAGTCCAACACATATGATTATTATCAAAATATTAAACTTTAATATAATATAATTTAAAAAAAAAGACATTTAATTTCTTAAAAAGTCTAACACATATGATTATTATCAAATATTAAACTTTAATATAATATATAAAAAAAAGACATTTAAAAAAAAGACATTTAAAAATCACAATTCACATATATAGATAACTAGCCTATCACTCGTGCTATGCACAGAATATTTATAGATATTTATATTTGTTTTAGATTTTTTTTAATTTATAAATTATGTTTTTTAAGATTTTTTATAAAATAATTTAACAATTTTGTCACTAATCATAATGTATGGGAGAAGTTGAAAAGGGTACTGCAGTAACTATACACGGATTGTATCTATAATTATTTGTATGAGGGGATTTTAAATGTTGATCAAGAAATTTTGATCAAATCAATAAATGCAGGCATGTGGAAAGACATGTGGATTGAAAAAAGTTAATAAATGCTAAATTTCTTGAAAAGTCCAACACATGATTATTATCAAAATATTAAACTTTAATATAATATAATAATAAAAAAAAAGACATTTAATTCTTTGAAAAGTCTAACACATATGATTATTATCATAATATTAAACTTTAATATAATACAAAAAAGGAAAAAAAAGAAGACATTTAAAAAAAAAAAAAAAAGACATTTAAAAATCACAATTCACATATATAAATAATTGTAAACACAATCCGTGCATAGTACGGGTAATATGCTAGTATGGGAGAAATTGAAAAGGGTGTTGCAATAATTATGAGAGAAATCAAAAGGGATTGTGGGTTGGGCAAAGTCAATAAATGCTGAGGTTGGGTTAGGAGAAGTCAATAAATGCTGAGATTTTTTTTTTAAATCAAAAAATTAGAAAATTAGGATTAGGAGATTGGAGCTCCTATCTGATTTTTTGGAGAAGAGAAAATGAATGCAAGTTTTAATATTTTTTTTTTGAAAATTTGTGAGAGAGATTAGGAGAGAGAGATTATGAAATATTTTTGTTATTAAATAAATAAATCAGTCAATAGTTTTTTTTAATCTATTTTGTAAATTAAAAATCAATAATTTTGGAAAATTGATTAATTTGTCCCATTAAGTGATTTAAAATTTTGATAGATATACATAAAAAAAATATATAATTATATTATTAAATCATAATTCAAATTTATATGTTATATAGCTAAATTCTTATCTTTTTTATTTTTTATTTTTGTGTGTAACTATAGTTTATGGGTGAAATTGAAAATGATGTTGCAATAATTATGAGAGAAGTCAAAAGAGATTGTGGGTTGGAAAAAGTCAATAAATGCTGAAGTTGGGTTGAGAGAAGTCAATAAATGCTGAGGCTTTTTTTTTTTTAAATCAAAAAATTAGAAAATTAGGATTAGGAGATTGGAGCTCCCACAGGCCTTGGGGTTAAAAACCCTCTTTGCTTAATATATAGTATAGAAAGATATAGATAGATAGATAGATATATCTCTTTATTTTTATTTTTATTTTTATTTTTTGTGTGGTTTCTATTCGGGTATTTTTTTTTTCAATTTATTTAAGATGGAGTTGTGGGTATCTTTTTTTTTTTAAAATTTAATTTATCTGTAATTTCCATTTGTTTTTAATTATTATTGTTTAAGTAAGTTATGATGTGAGTTAGATATGTGATAGACATGTGAGTTTTATTGATTTAAAGTTTATTTAGATAAACTTTAAAGATTTTTTTTTAGTTTTTTAGTTTTTTTTGTTATGTTATAATATATAAAATATAGGTAGATATCTAAAACTTTAATAGAAAATGTTATCTGATTTTTTGGGGAAGAGAAAATGAATGCAAGTTTTAATATTTTTATTTTTGAAAATTTGTGAGAGATATTAGGAGGGAGAGATTATGAAATATTTTTGTTATTAAATAAATAAATCAGTCAATAGTTTTTTTTAATCTATTTTGTAAATTAAAAATCAATAATTTTGAAAAATTGATTAATTTGTCCCATTAAGTAATTTAAAATTTTGATAGATATACATAAAAAAAAAATACATAATTATATTATTAAATCACAATTCAAATTTAGATGTTATATCTTTTTGAGATTTATAGCTAAATTCTTATCTTTTTTTTTTAATTTTTATGTGTAACCATAGTGTATGGGAGAAATTGAAAAGAGTGTTGCAATAATTATGAGAAAAGTCAAAAGGGATTGTGGGTTGGGAAAAGTCAATAAATGCTGAGGTTGGATTGGGAGAAGTCAATAAATGCTGAGTTTTTTTTTTAAATCAAAAAATTAGAAAATTAGGATTAGGAGATTGGAGCTCCTATCTGATTTTTTGGGGAAGAGAAAATGAATGCAAGTTTTAATTTTTTTTTTTTTGAAAATTTGTGAGAGAGATTAGGAGAGAGAGATTATAAAATATTTTTGTTATTAAATAAATAAATCAATCAATAGTTTTTTTAATCTATTTTGTAAATTAAAAATCAATAATTTTGAAAAATTGATTAATTTGTCTCATTAAGTAATTTAAAATTTTGATAGATATACATAAAGAAAAATACATAATTATATTATTAAATCATAATTCAAATTTAGATGTTATATCTTTTTGAGATCTATAGCTAAATTCTGATATTTTTTATTTTTTATTTTTGTGTCTAACCATAGTTTATGGGAGAAATTGAAATGGATGTTGCAATAATTATGAGAGAAGTCAAAAGGGATTGTGGGTTGGGAAAAGTCAATAAATGCTGAGGTTGGGTTGGGAGAAGTCAATAAATGCTGAGGGTTTTTTTTTTTAAATCAAGAAATTAGAAAATTAGGATTAGGATATTGGAGCTCCTATCTGATTTTTTGGGGAAGAGAAAATGAATGCAAGTTTTAAAATTTTTTTTTTGTTTGAAAATTTGTGAGAGAGATTAGGAGAGAGAGATTTTGAAATATTTTTGTTATTAAATAAATAAATCAGTCAATATTTTTTTTAAATCTATTTTGTAAATTAAAAATCAATAATTTTGAAAATTTGATTAATTTGTCCCATTAAGTGATTTAAAATTTTGATAGATATACATGAAAAAAATACATAATTATATTATTAAATCATAATTCAAATTTAGATATTATATCTTTTTGAGATCTATAGCTAAATTTTTATTTTTTTTATTTTTTATTTTTGTGTGTAACTATAGTTTATGGGAGAAATTGAAAAGGATGTTGCAATAATTATGAGAGAAGTCAAAAGAGATTGTGGGTTGGGAAAAGTCAATAAATGCTGCGGTTGGGTTGGGAGAAGTCAATAAATGCTTAGGTTTTTTTTTTTTAAATCAAAAAATTAGAAAATTAGGATTATGAGATTGGAGCTCTCACAGGCCTTAGGGTTAAAAATCCCCTTTTACTTAATATATAGTATAGATATAGATATAGATTTATTTTACACATAAATTTCATATTATATAAATTTAATCGCAACAATTTAGGATAGCTAAGAATGAGTGCATAGAATTATACAAATACTAAACCACCATAATTAAGGTAGCATCATCGTCAAAAAGGATAAGAACAAAGTCTCGAATCAAAAACCATGGTCCCATTTTCATAAATCATATCTTCAACAACCAATCTCATCTAATTCCTTATCAGCGGTGTCGGCATCTGTGGTGGCCCACTCTCTTACGTGGCACCATGTTTCACCGTTAATCAGTTCCCATCAGAAAAAAGGATAAATTCAGATAACTGTAGAGGAGTCCCCAAAGCTTTGGGCCCCTACGGTTACAATCCATTATCTGTCGGCAGAGTGGCTGTGGGCCCACTTTCCCCTCGAAAAAAGGAGTAGGTTTTAGCCCTTTTCGCCACGTGGTGCCCAAAACAACTACTATTTGTAGTATCTTTACTTTCGAGAGTATGTGTTGGGACTGTACTCGCTGAGTTTTTAGGATTGAGAGTTCAAATAATGTGGTTATGCATACGTGGCATCGTTTTATTAGCGAGTGCTTTGGATTTTTTTGTGTTCTGCGAATATGCTAAGTTATTGGAAATCAAAGTGTTTGGTGAATGAAACGGCTCATCTCAAGCGCAGTGCATGTGATTGATGAAATGCCCTTATTTTCTTTGAAATGACAAAACTAACCTTGGAATTTTTTTACCACAAGAATTTTTGGGCCACAATTTTTGATAAAATATACTTTTCACATTTGAATTTTTTTATGGTTATTGGAATTTTTTGTATTTTGAAATTTGATGGTTATTGAAATGACAAAACTAATTTGATGGTTATTCGAATTTTTTGTATTTTGCTTTGGGATAAAATATACTTTTTCACATTTGAATTTTTTAAATTTCATTTAGTTTCCACCTTTTAACTATCTTTCCTATTAATACCAACTATAAAAAGTTATTAATTGGAAATATAAAATATTAAAATATTTATAATTTTAATACACTCTTCACATATCTAAACACATTTTAATATAACATATTTTTAATATTTTCTTTTAACTACAACAATTAAGTACTCAGATTTAAAACAATTAAGTACTCAGATTTAAAATTGTTTTAAGATAGTTACGTGCTCAATTATTATTAAATATATATAGAAAATGCTCACATTTTAAAGATTATTAGGACCACATGAACACATTTTAAAGAGATTAGAGAAAAATGTTTGCATGAAAAATTACACTTTTTATATTATAACTTTCACTCTTTTTGGTTTTTTGGTTTTCATGTTACAATTTTTTTTCTATTTTAAATAGGAGTTGAATTTAATTGTTCTAATTAAAAGATTATGTATCAAACTAAAATTTGAAAGAAAATTTAAGAATGAAAGTATAATTATTTATTTTTCTTTAATAAATTTATTTTCTTAAAACAGTTGAGAGCCAAAATATCAGCATGACAACGGTCATCATTGATAAACCCCACCTTGTGAGAAATACAAATTGAGATTTTGAATTTTGCAATCTAATGTGACTTGTGAATAGAGTTAATTCAATTTATCCTTGAATATGGGATCATCATGATCAGTCTGGCGTGAAATTAATTTTTCTTTTTTCGACATAGTCGATTGATTTTTAGCAGTAACTGAATGACGTTCCATCCTGGAAAAACACAGAGATTGTGTCACAAAAGACGCAACAAATTTATTTCCTCATCATGTGATCGAAATATAGTGTAAAAAAACACAAATCAAATTAAAATAAATTCACCGTGTGATCAAAACGGAATGTAAAAAGTTACAATCACATCACATTTTTTTTTTCTCATAATAAAAAATAAATGAAAAAAAAAAAAACCATTAATTTAACTACAATACAATCACATTAAAAAAAGAAACCATTGAACTAATTACAATCACATTTTTCTTTTGTGAGAGTTTATATTTATCTAACTTTAATCATTATTAAAAATTAAAAATTAAAATAAAATTATAATAGTAAATAAAAAGATTAAATAACATTAAAATTAGTTAATCACATTTTTTAACTATAAACTAATTACAATCACATTAAAAAGAATCATTCAACTAATTACGATCACATTTTTTCTTTTTGTGAGAGTTTTATATTTATCTAACTTAATCATTAAAAAAAATTAAATAACATTAAAAATTAGTTAATCACATTTTTTTAACTATTAAACTAACTACAATCACATTACAAAAAGAATCATTCAACTAATTACAATCACATTTTTTTTTTTGTGAGAGTTTATATTTATCTAACTTTAATCATATTAAAAAAGTAAAAATAAAATTAAAATAGTAAATAAAAAGATTAAATAACATTTAAAATTAGTTAATCACATTTTTTTAACTATTAAACTAACTACAATCACATTAAAAAAGATCATTCAACTAATTATAACTAACTACAATCATATTAAAAAATTAAAAATTAAATTAAAATAGTATAAAAGATTAAATAACATTAAAAAAACAAACATTGATGTAACTGCAACAATCATATTAAAAAAAAGAGTCATTGAGCAAACTACAATCACATCACATTTTTCCCATAATAAAATAAATAAATTAAAAAAAGAGCTATTAACTAACTACAATCACATTAAAAAAAAAGAATTATATTAAAAAATTATAATCACCTTAAACTAACTAATTATAATGACATTTTTCTTTTGTGAGGGTTTATAACTAACTAATTATAATGACATTTTTCTTTTTGTGAGGGTTTATATTTATCTAACTTTAATCATATTAAAAAGTAAAAATAGTAAATAAAAAGTTAAATAACATTAATACAATCACATTAAAAAAAGAATCATTCAACTAATTATAATCACATTTTTTCTTTTTATCTAACTTTAATCATATTAAAAAATCAAAAACTAATTATAATCACATTTTTTCTTTTTCTCTAACTTTAATCATATTAAAAAATCAAAAATAAAATCAAGAAAACCATTGAACTAACTTTAATCATATTAAAAAATTAAAATAGTAAATAAAAAGATTAAATAACATTAATACAATCACATTAAAAAAAAAGAATCATTCAACTAATTATAATCACATTAAAAAATCAAGAAAACCAAAAATAAAATCAAGAAAACCAATGAACTAATTTTTGATTAACTACAATATTTTTTTATCTAATTTTAATCATATTAAAAAATCAAATATAAATCAAGAAAACCATTGATTTTTTCTTTTTATCTAACTTTAATCATATTAAAAAATCAAAACTAATTATATCACATTTTTTCTTTTTATCTAACTTTAATCATATTAAAAATTCAAAAATAAGAAATAAAATCAAGAAAACCATTGAACTAATTTTTGATTAACTACAATATTTTTTATTCTAACTTTAATCATATTAAAAAATCAAAAACTATTATAATCACATTTTTTCTTTTATCTAACTTTAAATCATATTAAAAATTCAAAATAAGAAATAAAATCAAGAAAACCATTGAACTAATTTTTTGATTAACTACAATATTTTTTTAATCTAACTTTAATCATATTAAAAATAAAAAAATAAAATCAAGAAAACCATTGAACTAATTTTGATTAACTACAATATATTAAACAGTAAATAAAATCAAAAAAAACCATTGTACTAACTACAATATTAAAAACAGTAAACAAAAGAAAAGTGTAAGAAGGAGAAATTAAACAAAAAAACACTTACTGTTTGCATATGTAGTCACTGAAGCTGAAAGTATGGAAATGAGAACTGAAGAAGGAGAAAGCAAAAAAGTTAAGAAAAATATGTGTATTGGAGGAGTTATAAAGAAAAATTAAGAGGGAAAAAAATGTCTTGGGAAGGATAAAATAAGAGGGAAAAAATTAAGAGGGAAAAATAAATAAACACTTATTAAATAAGACTTGATTACAATTGTCTCTTGGGATGCAAATTACTGTATAAGATGCAAAAGTAATGGCCCTGAAGAAGAAAACGAGAAAAAAATGTCTTGGGAAGGATAAAATAAGAGAGAAAAAATTAAGAGGGAAAAATAAATAAAACCCTTATTAAATAAGACTTGATTACAATTGTCTCTTGGGATGAAAATTACATGTATAGGATGCAAAAGTAATACCCTGGGTTTGACCGAGGCTTTAAAAAATTTAAAGTCATTTATACCGAGGCTTTAAAAAATTAAAAGTCATGTACACAATAATTACATGTATAGATGGGTCTCTTGGAAATGCAAAAGTAATTTTTTTTAAAAAAAAAAATAAAAAAATCAGAAAATTAGGACATTGCATTGGAGCTTCCACAGGCCTTGGGGGTTAAAACCCCCTTTTGTTTATATATTTACTAGCCTATCACCCGTGCTATGCACGGGATAATTATAGATATTTATATTTGTTTTAGATTTTTATAATATATAAATTTATTTTTTAAGATTTTTTTTTATCACTAACCATAGTGTATGGGGGAATTGAAAAAGTACTGCAGTAACTATACACGAATTGTATCTATAATTATTTGTATAAGGGGATTTTAAATGTGCTAATCAGGGGATTTTTAATCAAATCAATAATTGCAAGCATGTGAAAAATGATGTGGATTGAAAAAAAGTTAATAAATGCTAATCAGGGGATTTTGACCAAATCAATAAATGCTGAGTTTTTTTTTTTAAATAAAAAATTTAAAAAATTCAGATTGGGATATTGAAGCTTCCATAGGCCGTGGGGGTTAAAAACCCCCTTTTGCTTAATATATAGTATAGATATAGATAGATAGATAGATATATCTTTTTTATTTTTATTTTTATTTTTGTGTGGTTTCTATTCGGGTATTTTTTTTTCAATTTATTTAAGATGGAGTTGTGGGTATCTTTTTTTTTTTTAAATTTAATTTATCTTGGGTTTCCATTTGTTTTTAATTATTATTATTTAGGTAAGTTATGATGTGAGTTAGATATGTGATAGACATGTGAGTTTTATTTAAAGATTTTTTTTATTTTTTAGTTTTTTTTGTTATGTTATAATTAATATATAAAATATATGTAGATATCTACAACTTTAATAGAAAATATTATCTATTTTTTTGGGGAAGAAAATGAATGCAAGTTTTAATATTTTTTTTTTTGAAAATTTGTGAGAGAGATTAGGAGGGAGAGATTATGAAATATTTTTGTTATTAAATAAATAAATCAGTCAATAGTTTTTTAATCTATTTTGTAAATTAAAAATCAATAATTTTGAAAAATTGATTAATTTGTCCTATTAAGTAATTTAAAATTTTGATAGATATACATAAAAAAAAAAACATAATTATATTATTAAATCACAATTCAAATTTAGATGTTATATCTTTTTGAGATTTATAGCTAAATTCTTATCTTTTTTTATTTTTATTTTGTGTGTAACCATAGTGTATGAGAGAAATTGAAATGGGTGTTGCAATAATTATGAGAGAAGTCAAAAGGGATTGTGGGTTGAAAAAAGTCAATAAATGCTGAGGTTGGGTTGAGAGAAGTCAATAAATGCTGAGTTTTTTTTTTTAAATCAAAAAATTAGAAAATTAGGATTAGGAGATTGGAGCTCCTATTTGATTTTTTGGGGAAGAGAAAATGAATGTAAGTTTTAATATTTTTTTTTTGAAAATTTGTGAGAGAGATTAGGAGAGAGAGATTATGAAATATTTTTGTTATTAAATAAATAAATCAGTCAATAGTTTTTTTTAATCTTTTTTGTAAATTAAAAATCAATAATTTTGGAAAATTGATTAATTTGTCCCATTAAGTGATTTAAAATTTTGATAGATATACATAAAAAAAATACATAATTATATTATTAAATCATAATTCAAATTTAGATGTTATATCTTTTTGAGATCTATAGCTAAATTCTTATCTTTTTATTTTTTATTTTTGTGTGTAACCATAGTTTATGGGAGAAATTGAAAAGGATGTTACAATAATTATGAGAGAAGTCAAAAGGGATTGTGGGTTGGGAAAAGTTAATAAATGCTGAGGTTGGGTTGGGAGAAGTCAATAAATGCTGAGGTTTTTTTTTTTTTTAAAATCAAAAAATTAGAAAATTAGGATTCGGAGATTGGAGCTCCCACAGGCCTTGGGGTTAAAAACCCCATTTTGCTTAATATATAGTATAGATAGATAGAAAGATATAGATAGATAGATAGATATATCTCTTTATTTTTATTTTTATTTTTATTTTTATTTTTATTTTTGTGTGGTTTCTATTCGGGTATTTTTTTTTTCAATTTATTTAAGATGGAGTTGTGGGTATCTTCTTTTTTTTTAAATTTAATTTATCTGTAATTTCCATTTGTTTTTAATTATTATTGTTTAGGTAAGTTATGATGTGAGTTAGATATGTGATAGACATGTGAGTTTTATTGATTTAAAGTTTATTTAGATAAACTTTAAAGATTTTTTTTTTAGTTTTTTAGTTTTTTTTGTTATGTTATAATATATAAAAATATAGGTAGATATCTAAAACTTTAATAGAAAATGTTATCTGATTTTTTTGGGAAGAGAAAATGAATGCAAGTTTTAATATTTTTTTTTGAAAATTTGTGAGAGATATTAGGAGGGAGATTATGAAATATTTTTGTTATTAAATAAATAAATCAGTCAATAGTTTTTTTAATCTATTTTGTAAATTAAAAATCAATAATTTTGAAAAATTGATTAATTTGTCCCATTAAGTAATTTAAAATTTTGATAGATATACATAAAAAAAATACATAATTATATTATTAAATCACAATTCAAATTTAGATGTTATATCTTTTTGAGATTTATAGCTAAATTCTTATCTTTTTTTTTTAAATTTTTGTGTGTAACCATAGTGTATGGGAGAAATTGAAAAGAGTGTTGCAATAATTATGAGAAAAGTCAAAAGGGATTGTGGGTTGGGAAAAGTCAATAAATGCTGAGGTTGGATTGGGAGAAGTCAATAAATGCTGAGTTTTTTTTTTTAAAATCAAAAAATTAGAAAATTAGGATTAGGAGATTGGAGCTCCTATCTGATTTTTTGGGGAAGAGAAAATGAATGCAAGTTTTAATTTTTTTTTTTTTGAAAATTTGTGAGAGAGATTAGGAGAGAGAGATTATAAAATATTTTTGTTATTAAATAAATAAATCAATCAATAGTTTTTTTTAATCTATTTTGTAAATTAAAAATCAATAATTTTGGAAAATTGATTAATTTGTCTCATTAAGTAATTTAAAATTTTGATAGATATATATAAAGAAAAATACATAATTATATTATTAAATCATAATTCAAATTTAGATGTTATATCTTTTTGAGATCTATAGCTAAATTCTGATATTTTTTATTTTTTATTTTTGTGTGTAACCATAGTTTATGGGAGAAATTGAAATGGATGTTGCAATAATTATGAGAGAAGTCAAAAGGGATTGTGGGTTGAGAAAAGTCAATAAATGCTGAGGTTGGGTTGGGAGAAGTCAATAAATGCTGAGGGTTTTTTTTTTTAAATAAAAAAATTAGAAAATTAGGATTAGGATATTGGAGCTCCTATCTGATTTTTGGGGAAGAGAAAATGAATGCAAGTTTTAATTTTTTTTTTTTTTTAAATTTGTGAGAGAGATTAGGAGAGAGAGATTATGAAATATTTTTGTTATTAAATAAATAAATCAGTCAATATTTTTTTTAATCTATTTTGTAAATTAAAAATCAATAATTTTGAAAATTTGATTAATTTGTCCCATTAAGTGATTTAAAATTTTGATAGATATACATAAAAAAAAATACATAATTATATTATTAAATCATAATTCAAATTTAGATATTATATCTTTTTGAGATCTATAGCTAAATTTTTATTTTTTTTATTTTTTATTTTTGTGTGTAACTATAGTTTATGGGAGAAATTGAAAAGGATGTTGCAATAATTATGAGAAAAGTCAAAAGAGATTGTGGGTTGGGAAAAGTCAATAAATGCTGCGGTTGAGTTGGGAGAAGTCAATAAATGCTGAGGTTTTTTTTTTTAAATCAAAAAATTAGAAAATTAGGATTATGAGATTGGAGCTCTCACAGGCCTTAAGGTTAAAAACCCCCTTTTACTTAATATATAGTATAGATATAAATATAGATTTATTTTACACATAAATTTCATATTATATAAATTTAATCGCAACAATTTAGGATAGCTAAGAATGAGTGCATAGAATTATACAAATACTAAACCACCATAATTAAGGTAGCATCATCGTCAAAAAGGATAAGAACAAAGTCTCGAATCAAAAACCATGGTCCCATTTTCATAAATCATATCTTCAACAACCAATCTCATCTAATTCCTTATCAGCGGTGTCGGCATCTGTGGTGGCCCACACTTCTTACGTGGCACCATGTTTCACCGTTAATCAGTTCCCATCAGAAAAAAGGATAAATTCAAATAACTGTAGAGGAGTCCCAAAGCTTTGGCCCCTACGGTTACAATCCATTATCTGTCGGGCAGAGTGGCTGTGGGCCCACTTTCCCCTCGAAAAAAGGAGTAGGTTTTAGCCCTTTTCGCCACGTGGTGCCCAAAACAACTACTATTTGTAGTATCTTTACTTTCGAGAGTATGTGTTGGGACTGTACTCGCTGAGTTTTTAGGATTGAGAGTTCAAATAATATGGTTATGCATACGTGGCATCGTTTTATTAGCGAGTGCTTTGGATTTTTTTGTGTTCTGCGAATATGCTAAGTTATTGGAAATCAAAGTGTTTGGTGAATGAAACGGCTCATCTCAAGCACAGTGCATGTGATTGATGAAATGCCCTTATTTTCTTTGAAATGACAAAACTAACCTTGGAATTTTTTTACCACAAGAATTTTTGGGCCACAATTTTTGATAAAATATACTTTTCACATTTGAATTTTTGATGGTTATTGGAATTTTTTGTATTTTGAAATTTGATGGTTATTGAAATGACAAAACTAATTTGATGGTTATTCGAATTTTTTGTATTTTGCTTTGGGACAAAATATACTTTTTCACATTTGAATTTTTTAAATTTCATTTTAGTTTCCACCTTTTAACTATCTTTCCTATTAATACCAACTATAAAAGTTATTAATTGGAAATATAAAATATTAAAATATTTATAATTTTAATACATTCTTCACATATCTAAACACATTTTAATATAACATATTTTAATATTTCTTTTAACTACAACAATTAAGTACTCAGATTTAAAACAATTAAGTACTCAGATTTAAAATTGTTTTAAGATAGTTACGTGCTCAATTATTATTAAATATATATAGAAAATGCTCACATTTTAAAGATTATTAGGACCACATGAACACATTTAAAGAGATTAGAGAAAATGTTTGCATAAAAAATTACACTTTTTATATTATAACTTTCACTCTTTTTGGTTTTTTGGTTTTCATGTTACAATTTTTTTTCTATTTTAAATAGGAGTTGAATTTAATTGTTCTAATTAAAAGATTATGTATCAAACTAAAATTTGAAAGAAAATTTAAGAATGAAAAGTATAATTATTTATTTTTCTTTAATAAATTTATTTTCTTAAAACAGTTGAGAGCCAAAATATCAGCATGACAACGGTCATCATTGATAAACCCCACCTTGTGAGAAATACAAATTGAGATTTTGAATTTTGCAATCTAATGTGACTTGTGAATAGTTAAATAAATATGGAGGGCCAAGACATTCATTCAATATGCTTACAGACTTCATTGCATGACCAATATCTATATCTATACTATATATTCAGTAAAAAGGGTTTTTAACCCCAAGACTTTGGGAGCTCCAATCTCCTAATCCTAATTTTCTAATTTCTTGATTTAAAAAAAAAAAAAAACCTCAGCATTTATTGACTTCTCCCAACCCAATCTCAGCATTTATTGACTTTTCTCAACCCACTATTCCTTTTGACTTCTCTCATAATTATTGCAACACCCTTTTCAATTTCTCCTATACACTATGATTACACACAAAAAAAAAAAAAAAGAAGATAAGAATTTATCTATAGATCTCAAAAAGATATAACATCTAAATTTGAATTATAATTTAATAATATAATTATGTATTTTTTATTATGTATATCTATCAAAATTTTAAATCACTTAATGGGACAAATTAATCAATTTTCCAAAATTATTGATTTTTAATTTACAAAATAGATTAAAAAAACTATTGACTGATTTATTTATTTAATAACAAAAATATTTCATAATATCTCCCTCCTAATCTCTCTCACAAATTTTCAAAAAAAAAATATTAAAACTTGCATTCATTTTCTCTTCCCCAAAAAATCAGATAATATTTTTTATTAAAGTTGTAGATATCTACCTATATTTTATATATTATATTATAACATAACAAAAAAAACTAAAAAACTAAAAAAAAATCTTTAAAGTTTATCTAAATAAACTTTAAATAAATAAAACTCACATGTCTATAACATATCTAACTCACATCATAACTTACCTAAATAATAATAATTAAAAACAAATGGAAACCACAGATAAATTAAATTAAAAAAAAAGATACCCACAACTCCATCTTAAATAAATTGAAAAAAAATATATATCCGAATAGAAACCACACAAAAATAAAAATAAAAATAAAAAGATATATCTATTTATTATCTATATATATATTAAGAAAAATTGGGTTTCTAACCTCCCAAGTCATGTGGAAGTTTCAATATCCCAATTTAAATTTCCTGATTTTTTATTTAAAAAAAAAAACCTTAGCATTTATTAACTTCTCCCAACCCTCAAGTATAAAAAAAATTATTTGAAAAGTCCAACACATATGAATTCCTTGAAAAGTCCCAACATATACGATTATTATCCCTCATAATAACACTTTAATACATTAAGAACAATCATAAAAAAAAAAAATTCCTTGAAAAGTCCAACACATATGAATTTCTTGAAAGTCCAACACATATGATTATTATCAAAATATTACACTTTAATATAATATAAAAAAAAGAAGACATTTTAAAAAAAAAAAAAGACATTTAAAAATCACAATTCACATATATAGAAATAATTGTGAAGTACATATGAATTCCTTGAAAAATCCAACACATGATTATTATCCCTCATAATAACATTTTAATGCATTAAGAACAAGCATGAAAAAAATTCCTTGAAAAGTCCATCACATATAAATTTCTTGAAAAGTCCAACACATATAATTAGTATCAAAATATTAAATTTTAATATAGTATAAAAAAAGAAAAAAAAAAAAGAAGACAAAGTGGTGAAACACAACCCGTGCATAGCACGGGTGATATGCCAGTTATATATTAAGTAAAAGGGGGTTTCTAACCCACAAGTCTTGTGGGAGCTCCAACATCCCAATCTTAATTTTCTCATTTTTTGATTTAAAAATAATAATAATCTCAGCATTTATTGATTTCTTTCAATCCACAAGCCTTTTGACTTCTCTCATAGTTATTGTAGCACATTTTTCAACTTCTTCCCTACACTATAGTTAGTGATGGGATTATTAAATTATTTTTATAAAAAATTTAAAAATAATAATTTGTATATTAAAAAAATATCTAAAATAATATCTATACTACATATTAAGTAAAAGGGGGTTTTTAACCCCCAAGTCTTGTGGGATCTCCAATCTCCCAATCTAAACCCACAAGCCTTGTGGGAGCTCCAACATCCCAATATTAATTTTCTAATCTTTTGATTTAAAAATAATAATAATCTCAGCATTTATTGATTTCTTTCAATCCACAAGCCTTTTGACTTCTCTCATAGTTATTGTAGCATATTTTTCAACTTCTTCCATACACTATAGTTAGTGACGGGATTATTAAATTATTTTTATAAAAAATTTAAAAATAATAATTTGTATATTAAAAAAATATCTAAAATAATATCTATACTATATATTAAGTAAAATGGGGTTTTTAACCCCAAGTCTTGTGGGATCTCCAATCTCTCAATCTAAATTTCCTGATTTTTTTATTTAAAATTTTTTTTTTTAGCATTTATTAACTTCTCCCAACTCCCAAGTCTTACTCTCATAATAACACTTTAATGCATTAAGAACAAACATAAAAAAAATTCTTTGAAATCCAACACATGAATTCCTTGAAAAGTCCCAACACATATGATTATTATTCCTCATAATAACACTTTAATACATTAAGAACAAGCATAAAAAAAAAATTTTGAAAAGTCCAACACATATGATTATTATCAAAATATTAAACTTTAATGTAATATAATAAAAAAAAAGACATTTAATTTCTTGAAAAGTTCAACGCATATGATTATTATCCCTCATAATTAGGGGTGAGCATGGTCCGGATTAGACCGGATTTGAGTAAAACCAGGACCAATCCGTTATTTACAGTTTCTGAAAAATTGGAACCAATCCAATCCGTTTAAATCATGGAACCAATCCGAACCAATCCATTTAAATACGGATTGGATCGATTTAGGACCACGGATTCACATAATTAAATAACAAAAATATATATATGGCACTTTAATTTCATAAAAATATAAACATAGCGCTATATTAGTTTCACAATAGCAACATATTTTTCTATAATAGCGACATACTGTTCTAGAATTTAAATAACCATAAGAAAACTGGTTTCACCATAAGTATTTAGACCATTGCAAATTAAAACTAAAAACTAACAAACAAAAATAATAAAAGAAGATATTATACGGTTTTAGGTATGAGTTTAGATTTTATATAGAACAAGAGAAAATACTATAGGGGAGGATGTATAATAAAAATATAGACTATTTGTATACGGTCTGGATCGGTTCAAATTCGGAACCATAGGGTTCAATCCAGAACCAATCCGTGGACTACGGATTTTTAATTCTTCAATCCGGAACCGAACCGCAGATTAAAAAAACCAATCCAAACCTATCGGATTGGACTGGACTGGATCGGATTACGGATTTCACGGATTCTTTGCTCAGCCCTACTCATAATAACACTTTAATGCATTAAGAACAAGCATAATTTTTTTTTTTGGAAAGTCCAACACATATGATTATTATCAAAATATTAAACTTTAATGTAATATAATAAAAAAAAAGACATTTAATTCCTTGAAAAGTCCAACACATTTGATTATTATCAAAATATTAAACTTTAATATAATATAAAAAAGGAAAAAAAAGAAGACACTTAAAAAAAAAAAGAATTTAAAAATCACAATATCTATACTATATATTAAGCAAAAGGGGATTTTTAACCCCAAACCTTGTGGGAGTTCAAATCTCCCAATCTAAATTTCCTGATTTTTTGATTTTAAAAAAAAAAAATTTAGCATTTATTAACATCTCCCATCTCTCAACTCCCAAGTCTTACCCTCGTAATAACACTTTCATGCATTAAGAACAAGCATAAAAAAAATTCTTTGAAATCCAACACATATGAATTTCTTGAAAAGTCCCAACACATATGATTATTATCCCTCATAATAATACTTTAATACATTAAGAACAAACATAAAAAAATTTCTTGAAAAGTCCAACACATATGATTATTATCAAAATATTAAACTTTAATATAATATAAAAAAGGAAAAAAAGAAGACATTTAAAAAAAAAATCTATACTATATATTAAGCAAAATGGGGTTTTTAACCCCAAGTCTTGTGGGAGCTCTAATCTCCCAATCTAAATTTCTTGATTTTTTTATTTAAAAAAAAAAATTAGCATTTATTAACTTCTCCCAACCCCCAAGTCTTACCCTCATAATAATACTTTAATGCATTAAGTACAAGTATGAAAAAAATTCTTTAAAATTTAACACATATGAATTTCTTGAAAAGTCTCAACACATATAATTATTATCTCTTATAATAACACTTTAATGCATTAAGAACAAACATAAAAAAAAAAAAAAAATTCTTGAAAAGTCCAACACATATGATTATTATCAAAATATTAAACTTTAATATAATATATTAAAAAAAAGACATTTAATTCCTTGAAAAATCCAACACATATAATTATTATCAAAATATTAAACTTTAATATAATATAAAAAAGGAAAAAAAGAAGACATTTAAAAAAAAAAAAAAGACATTTAAAAATCGCAATTCACATGTATAGATAATTGTAAATATATTAAGGAAACGGGGTTTCTAAACCCCAAGCCTTGTGGGAGCTCCAATATCTCAATCTTAATTTTCTAAATTTTTGATTTACAAAAAAAAGAACTAAGCATTTATTGATTTGGTCAAAATCTCCTGATCAACATTTATTAACTTTTTTCAATCTACATGCCTGCATTTATTGATTTGGTCAAAATACCTGATTAGCATTTAAAATCCCCTCATACAAATAATTATAGATATAGCCCGTGCATAGTTACTGCAGTAGCCTTTTTAATTTCTTCTGTACACTATGGTTAGTGATAAGATTATTAAATTATTTTTATAAAAAATCTTCAAAATATAATTTATATATTAAAAAAAATTAAAACAAATATAAATATCTATAATTATCCCGTGCATAGCACGGGTGATAGGCTAGTACTATATATTAAGTAAAATGGGGTTTTTAACCCCAAACCTTGTGGGAGCTCTAATCTCCCAATCTAAATTTCTTGGTTTTTTGATTTTAAAAAAAAAAAATCTTAACATTTATTAACTTCTCCCAACCCCCAAGTCTTACACTCATAATAATACTTTAATGCATTAAGTACAAGTATGAAAAAAAATCTTTGAAATTCAACACATATGAATTCCTTGAAAAGTCTCAACACATATAATTATTATCCCTCATAATAACACTTTAATGCATTAAGAACAAATATAAAAAAAAAAAAAAAATCTTGAAAAGTCCAACACATATGATTATTATCAAAATATTAAACTTTAATATAATATAATAAATAAAAAAAAAGACATTTAATTTCTTGAAAAGTCCAACACATATGATTATTATCAAAATATTAAACTTTAATATAATATAAAAAAGGAAAAAAAAGAAGACATTTAAAAATAAAAAAAATATTTAAAAATCGCAATTCACATGTATAGATAATTGTAAATATATTAAGGAAACGGGGTTTCTAAACCCCAAGCCTTGTGGGAGCTCCAATATTTCAATCTTAATTTTCTAAATTTTTTATTTAAAAAAAAAAAACTCAGTATTTATTGATTTGGTCAAAATCTCCTGATCAGCATTTATTAACTTTTTTCAATTTACATGCCTGCATTTATTGATTTGGTCAAAATACCTAATTAGCATTTAAAATCCCCTCATACAAATAATTATAGATACAGCCCGTGCATAATTACTGCAGTAGCCTTTTTAATTTCTCCTGTACACTATGGTTAGTGATAAGATTGTTAAATTATTGTTATAAAAAATCTTAAAAAATATAATTTATATATGTACGAGGGCGAAATTCCCTCTGCTCTCCGTACTCCCTGGACGTCAAGCTTCTCGTGACAGCGTCTATCTCTGCAACACAGAAATGGTGAGCTGCCCGGCGATGGTGTGCCGGATAGACCCTCCGACGATCAAGTCAGACCACTGGAGAAGGAAGAAGGCTATCAGAGAGAGAGTGTTCGTAATAGAGTGAATTCGCATACCTCTAACGTTCGTCTTCCTCCGTATTTCTAGGCTGGCCATGCAGTCTCAAGATTGTGCGTGCACTACCTCTGCTGTCCTTCCCTGGACAGGTAGCAGTGCTCGCCTCTCGCCACCTTACGCGTGTAAAGGCTTAATCCCTCCACCAGTATACGCAGAACTGTCCAACGGTATTGAGATGTACGTGGAGCAGATGTCCTCTTTCCTCACGTCATTGGCCCAGGTGGCACACTTAACCGGAATACCACGACCGGCCTATCACTTGTGGAAGGCTGCCATCACATGCGCACAACCGAGCTACGTGTCGCCGGCCTGTCCCTTGGCAAAGGGGCCAAAGGGCGATGCTCATGGCCGAGCTGATATTGACCGACTTATTAGGCTAACCGGTTGTGAGGTATGCCGGCCTCCACCCGTCTTACCTATATCCTCGGTCACACGAAGCCCCACTTATCTCGGCCGATCGGTCAGAGGTGTGCCGGCCCTAACCGCGTCCATAGCCTAGTCCGGGCTACTTTAACTCGGTCGCCACTCACCAGTGCCGCTCTGCCAAACGTAAGCGAGTCACTACTCGGTCAAGCCACAGCCTACGTCTGCCCGGCAGGTCTTCCCGATCGTGGCCATGGCCTAGGCCTGCCCGGCCAGCCCCCATCACCGTGCAAGACGGTCTAGTAGACCGCATCAGTGGAGGGAACGGCGTGGCGCCGTGAAATCTGTCAGGACCCGTGCTATCGTAGCGCGGCCGTACTAAAGGTGCAAATCACCCCTCTCAATATATTAAAAAAAATTAAAACAAATATAAATATTTATAATTATCCCGTGCATAGCACGGGTGATAGGTTAGTAAAAGTTGTATGTGAAAGTCATACGGTGAGATTCCAACATCTAGGGTTCATCCATATCAGCTTTGCTCACCGGATTCACTTGATATTTTCGCATCAGATACTCGCGGACTCACAGTGGTCCTCAACAAGACTGCATTCTTTTGCTTCTGGTCTTAATTTTTATTTTTTTATACATTATTTCGAGATTGAGAATGCATTAGAACATGTTGATCATTCTTGATCAGACTCATCATGTTGAACATGTATGATCATACTCATAAAAAATTCTTGATCATACTCATCATTTTTTACTTTGATCGGTAGAGCACCGTTTGGAATTAGCTAAATAAATCATAATTTCTTTTTGCTTATTTGGCTAAATAAGCCATAAAAAAGGCCACTCAATTTTTTTACTTGGAAAACAACAAATTTTTAACAACTTTTCAAATGTAACAAAAAAAAAAATTATATTTTAAAAAAAGACAAAAACAAAAATTATTTGGGATAAGTTAAAAAAGAATCAAGAAGCAAAAGTTTGTTTAAAAAGAGTTAAGCCACTAAAAAATGTCAAAAAAATCACACATCCTCTTATTAGATAGTGCAATTCTGAACTCACCAATAAGTCAAAAAAAAAAAAACTTACGATTTTTATCCTCCCCCCCAAAAAAAAGAAAAAAAAAAAAGTTGTAAGTTACATTCATTCAAATTGTAAACTCACCATACAAGAGTTAAATCTAAAATCTTATTATTTTTTGAGAGTTTGAATTATTACTTAAGGTAGTACTCGATTCAACCAGTTACACTAGGATCCTACTACATCTAGCTGTGTTCATCTGCTACAAATTATTCTTAAGGGAGTTACATGTTGGCATTCAACCATTCTCCTTAGAAGTGAGCAGCGGATATACTGATCCGTCAAAATAGACTGAACCGAACCGATCCGCCGCATTTTGAACGGATGCGTGATGACGAGCGGATGGTTGCGGATTGATTTTCTCCAATCCGCCAATCTAGCGGACGGATGGTGGACTTGAGATTCCTTTAGCCGCAACCAAACCGCCAAACCGCAAGCACCCCTAGTAATTTATAAGACTTTGTGTTTTTAATTTGTTTAAATATTCTGTTTGTGTTTTCAATTAAACAAGAGTTTAAATATTCTGTTGAAAAAAAGTTTTCAACTTGAATATATTTTTTGGTTTTTAAATCTATCTGTAAAAATAATAAATAGAAAATATGATATATGCAGGTTGGTTTTTGTTTTCAAAAATAAATATAGATGTAACAATACAGAGACATACAATCTCTATTACTGCTATGTCCATGATTTTGGTGGTTTGAATTATTTTTATATTTTAAGAACCACAGATTGTAATACTTTATGTGAATGAGGCATGCTGTGATTATAGTATATGGATGGGACATGCAGTGATTGTGATATTCTAAAGTTTCAAACTTTCTTGCTTTGTATGAGGCATACAGTGATTGTAATATTTTTTTAAGTCATTGACTGTAATACTTTCTTTTTTTTTCTTTTTTTTTTAGGAAGCGCACAAGTTGAAATATGTTAAAAATTTATAAAATTTTAAACCGCCAAACCAATTCGCATCCATCCGCCAAACCGCCAATCCGCTCAATCCATATCCGCCGGATTGGCGAATGGATGCGGATTGATTTTCTCCAATCCACCAATTTGGCGGACAAATAGCGGATTGGAGGTTCTGTGGCCGCAATCGACCCGCGCCCACCCCTAATTCTCCTATGTACTCGTTGTCAACTATCTACATAGCTGCGAGGGATCATGTAATGTTTGCCTTGTACCTATTGGTTGTTTGGAGTTATTAATACAATAGAGAGAATTCATTGTTCTTGTCTCTAACTTTATGATTTCTGATGTTTGATATGAGATTCATGGGGAATGGAATATTCACTATCACCTGAGGCCATTCTAGGGTTTTGCCCTGATAATTACCATGTATTTATAATGGGAACATAGAATTCAATGAAAGCTTTATGACAAGGGATTATCATAGTTAAATCAATAATTCGCAAACTATTTACTAGCTGGTCTTATGGATTGAATTTATTTATTTGCAAGTCATAAGTGATTTTTTTTTTTTTTTTTTGTCACTTATTTATTTTTTGTTTTGATAGTGAGAAAATTTTAGAACTTTTTAAATGTATGTTTGTATTTATGGAATGATTATTTAGTACTATGGAAAATTAATGAAAGTTAGGATATTTTGGTTTTTATTTGTCATCTAAAAAAAAAATTGTTTGTGTTAGGTTGTATTGAAATGTAATATGAGTGGTGTAAATAGTTGAATGTCATTTTGTAAGATATTTTGATAGAGAGAAATTTATCATTGAGCTTTAGAGCAGCATTTATTAGTGTTTGGTCCATGTGACCTACCCCTAACTGTCCCATAAAAAAATTATTCTAAAGCTAACATATGAAACTTTTTGTTGATGAGTGAATAAAATTAACAAAGAGTCATTTTTGCCCCTATCCTCACCCTTTTCAATTTTCACAACAGCTTCCTCTATACCTTCTCCATTTCTTTCCCTTTTCTTCCCCCCCTCCTCACAGCAGCTTCCTCCATACCTTCTCCCTTTCCTTCCCTTTTCTCTCCTTCCACCTAATTGGCAGTTATAGTTATATATATATATTCACAATTAAGGGATTTTCTCATCCCTTGTTCTACATTTTCATTTCCTTCTGGTCTTGACTACATTTTTTTAGCAACTATTCCATCTTCTCCTGTTGGTGCTGGCTAATCAAGGACTTATGTTGCCTCAGATGATGTGAAGATTTGGATCAAGTATTTTGTTTTCGGATTCGGTTTTGGTTGAAGGGAGTTCTCTATTATCTGGGTAATGTGACTTTTTGTTTATGTTTTTGACTCATTTATATATAAATTATCATAAGTAGAGTGCAGAATGAATTTTTTCATTTCATAGATTTGGTGGTAATTAGTTTGCCAATTATTGACTTAACCGTAATTATCATGCTTTTGAATTTTATAAGTTCATGTAATTAGTATTAAATGTAAAATATAGTATTACTCTACTTCAAAAGTTAAATTCATTTATTATCAATATTAGATAAATCTAATTTTTAAGATAGATAACATTTACTCTATGAGACTGTTTAAATCATATAAATGGGTTCAAAATTGTCTCATTTCAGGGTCCAACACTCCTAGTGTTCTTTTGAGGCACAACAAAAATCCCAAAGAGCATTTCTAATTTTTTCCCCCATCAAATTTAATTTAGAAAAAAGAAATTAGAATTTTCATAAAATTTTAATAAAAAATTGATGAAAGAATTGAAACATTTCCTATTAAATCAAATTTTTTAGACAAATTTAAATCAAATTAGATAAGAAATTTGATAAAGGGTTGAGGATACTTTAACTAGTGCTATTTTACCATAACAATGTTATTTTGACTTAATTAAAATTGCAGAAAAATAATTAAAATTAAAATTGCAAAAAATAAAATAAAATTTGCATTTGATGATCGCATTTAACAAATCCAAAATTGACAATACGAAATCCCGATTTGAAGAACCCTTGACAATCAACCAGCTTCCAAGACTTCAGTATCATCAAAAACAATTTTTCACCATTTCATTCAATTCAAAGCCTTGATCACTTGCAAATCGTCTCCTTCAGTAACAAATTCGTGTTTAATTTCTTGCATCAAAAGTTTTTTTTCCCCCTAGTCTTCTTCTTGCAGGACTATGTTCAATATTCAATAGCCACTTTGCTGTTATTTTTCATTTTTATATAAGTAAATATTATTTTTCAATAGATAAGAGCAGATAGGGGAAATGAATGGGAAGCTGCGTAACAGTAAGATTCAAATCCAAGCATGACACAGGCCTGCTAAAATTTGATAATCACTCCTAGAAATGCAATTTGAAATTTATTTATGGCTGATAAAGTTGTTTATACATATAGCAAACAAGTTATACTTATTTAATTTCTTGCATCAAGACCCTTTGTGGATGTTATCAAGTTGTTAAAATCGGAATCGTAGGTGGAATTGTTGAAAAGGACTTGTTGATGAAAATTTTGAATTTAATGTTCAAATCAAAATTTTCATCAAATTTTTATTTAAATTTGATAAAAAATTTGATACAATATTGGAGATGCTCTAATGAATCTAGTCAAATTGGTAAATATCATAATCCTAATGAAAAAATTTTAAAATGGAAAGTTAAAATTTTCAAAATTCAATGTTTAAAATAATAATTGACAAATATTGAGTGTGAAGTATTACTTTTTTCTAATGATGTATTTTTATAACCTCAAATCTTATCATGTATAGTACGGATTTTTCATTGGTTTAAATAAAATTAAATGAGAAAATTGATGAAGGGCTGGGATAGTTTAACTACTGCTATTTTACCATGACAATGTTATTTTGACTTAATTAAAATTTTAAAAATTAAAAAATTAAAAATTGCAATTTATTTTATTTTATTTTTGACATCTTTCAACCAACATTTCCAAAACCCAAATTTGACGATCACGTTTAACAAATCCAAAATTGACAGTGCAAAACCCCGATTTGAAAAAGCCCTCCACAATCTCAGCTTCCAAGATTTGAGTATCATCAAAGCAACCATTATCCACTGTTTCATTCAATTCAAAGCCTTGATCACTTGCAAATCGTCTCCTTCTGTAACGAATTTGCATTTAATTTGTTGCATCAAATCTTCTTCTTGCATAACTGTGATCAATAGCGTTATAAGAATATTGTCAAATAAATCATAATTGTAAAATTAATATAAATAATATTTTTTTCTTTCTTCCTTAGATATGGCATGAATCATATAATTTTCATGAAAAATATAAACAATATAATTATTAGCATTCATCATGAAAGTAGCAGATATTAGTATTTACAGGTTATAATATAAAATAATCATAATTAGAAAATATTATTACTTGAGCTTCTTATCATCTAAAACATTAGTATTGTTTATCAATGTGGTGACTCTTGAAACATTTGGTGAAAGTAAACACCCTGATGACCATTTGAAAGGTTTTTATAAATTTTAAATTCTATTGGATTGTTTATCATATTTAATGGAACATAATTGTAAATCTTGAAATGGAAAAATATCTATATTTTAAAAAGTCATAAATTATGAAATAATTAGAGTTTTTTTTATATATATTTTATTTATGATTATAATTAGATTTTAGTGAATTGCTTCCATATGAGTGGCACACAAATTAATCTTAATCGTTCAATGTTTAATCAGATCAATCTTTAGTTTATTTCGAATCAAACAAATTTGACTAATATATTTTGATAAAACTGTTAAAATTGCAGTTAAACCCACGAATTAGTCAAAATAAAAATGATTCAGCCTAATCAGCTAGGTCAAAAGACTAACCAACTTATACAATAATTAATTAATTAAAAACTTTTAAATTTTATTTTAAAATTTAAACTATATATTGAATTGAAACATGCACAAAATTATAATATTAAATGAGAGTATATATGATTCACTTTATATAAGGAAAACAATTCACTTTTTCCTCTCTTTTTTTCTAATGTAAGATTATCAAATAAATTATAAACTAATTATAGTTTTATTTTTATATGGTTAAATAGAAGTTAGTCAATGGAGATTTTTTTAATTGTTTAAAATTAAAAAAATTAGTATGAAATATTAAAACTGTCACAAAGGTTCCCCACTAAAAACTCCCTTTTACTTATATAATATATAGATTATTATTTCAACAGATAAGAGTAGATAGGGAAAATAAATTAATGGGAAGTAAGCTTCATAACAGTAAGACTCGAATTCAAGCACCGCGCGCTTCGTAAAATTTGATAATCTCTCTTAGAAATGCAATTTGAAATTTATTAATGGGTGACAAGGTTGTTTATACATTTAGCAAAGAAATTATACTTAATTAATTTCTTGCATCAAAGACCCATTGTGGATGTTATAAGATTGTTAAAATTGGAACCCTAATGTTGTGTTTGGTTGGAGAATTTGGAAAGGGATTTAAAAAGGAAAAGGAAAAAGGTGTGTGAAATTAGGTGACATGTAAATATATTTTATTCACATTTTATCTACCTTTTCATTTTTCCTTTTCAGGGAACGAGTCGTAAAATCGAATCGAGAATTGTAAGATTTTACTTTTCGTGCAAAATAAAATAAAAAATCATCCTTAATGGTAATATATTTTAAACAATTTTTAAATCATTATAAAAAAATATATAATGCATGTTCAATGTTAACATAAAGGAATGTAGTCTCTTTTCTTTTTTCTCTTTTTTTTTATGCACATATACATATAATATTGAATAAAGATTGAGACCCCCTTTCCTCTCACCCCCTTTGACCCCCTTTCTTTTTTGATCGGTCACTTTTTTTTTTTTTTTTTTCCTTCTCCTCCAATTCCCACCCGACACGTGTGTGTGGGGTGGGGGGGTTGAAGTTTGAGGGGGTCTAAATCACTACTGTATAATATAATATAAATGAATCAGAAGAATTTTTTTTGATAGGTTCATGATGGTTTTAGAATTTGGATCATAGTATGATTCTATATGATTTATGATCAGGATAGTAATTATTTTAAGATCCTAATGCAATCTGAATCATTTAGTCTAACTTAAGTCATAGGATCAAAAGATTTTATGATCCAGGTCAGAATTTTGATACCGATGGATGTTTCTCTTATTACGTCATCTATGTTTTTCTCATGAGGTGAATTGAAGAAGATAAAACGTCTATATCTATTTTATAGGATCATGAAAATTAATATTAAAATATAGAAAATTTTACTACGCGTTTGTCCATTAGTGTGTGTATATTTATTTTTTTCCCCCATTAATAGGTACTACTACAATTAAATAAAAAAAGCTTCACTTTCGTGACTTGAATGAATAATACATGTAAATCTATAATCTATAACATATATAAAGGATGAAAGGTGGTTGAATCTAGCACAAAACGCCAAAATAATGTCCAATTACAAAATTGTCCTCCATTTTGTATTTTTATAATAATATACTATAAATTGTATTAAAACATAAATTTATTGTATCTTATCAAGTGTATCGGGGCACTTGTTAGCATGATTATTTATTTATTTTTTAATTTGGATAAAATCAAAATTAATTTATTGTCTACGGTTTAAAAAAATTGTAATCAAAATTAAATCATTAAAATTATTGAACCAATTTGACCCAAATTATTTAAGCACAATTTGGTTTGATTTGAAACTATGTTTTTAGATAATCTGTTACTAAAAAAAATCATATAACATTATCAAAAAAATTTAACTTATCATAAATTTGAAAAATAATAATATGTCCATCACACAAACTACTCTTATAATATTCAACAATTAAGCAAAAACATAACATTAAGCAAACATTGTTTAACATTAAAAAAAAAAAAAACTTAACATTTAGCAAATAAACATACTATGATTTAAGTTAATAGTAATACTACGAATCCAGAAATTACCTAGAATTATTATCTTGTTGTTCATATTTATTCTATATATGAACCCCACACTATACAAATTTAATCTCCACTACACAACCACCCATCCAGAAAAATCTAGGTTCCCAAACTTATTGTCAAATCCAATATTTGTTGGAATTAATCCTTCATATTCAGATAGATCATTATCTTGGAAATTTTTTCTTTTTTGTCAATTGGCCCTTCTTTTTTATCCTTTTCCTTTACGTTCATTAATGACCAAATAATTGAATATCTCTTATAGCAGTGACTATCCATTTCAGTTTTCTGTTTGGTTTTGCCATTCTTTTTTGATCATTAATTGTATAAAAGTTAATTTTACTAACTTTTGCTTTTATGAGTACTTCACTATGTATAAGATGATTTCTAATCATAATAATTCCCTAATTTTGCTCATCCAATTTCACTCTCAATGATGTGAAATTAGGGATGCTAAATATAACAGAGAGAGAAGGGTGTGGAATCGCCTCCCATGGGGGGTGGCCATGTCATTGAGAGGGTGGAATCAGGAGGGCAAAATTAGGGAGATGTAACACCACTCATCCAATTATTTCATATTTCTGTCAATACCATCAATTTTATTGAGTATTTTATTAACACAAGAGGTACGTGTCATTTTTTTTTTAATTTGAACAATTCAATATTATGTATATTTTATGAAAAATTCAAAAATATTTAGTAGATTAATTTATTATTCCCGTAAAATAATTTTTTCACGATATTTATAAAATTAATTTAGTATTTCTTATACACATACTTTGATTGTATTAATTCTATAACTATTATATGAAAGAATGTAAGTTAGCAGGTGAAATGAATCTATCGCTATGTAATTATCTAATTGATCCTTATTGTGCTAATATAATTTCATTTGAACCGAACAATCCCCATTGCACTGTTTCTTGCACACAATTTGAAGAAAAGTTCAAATAAATACATACATGTGCTAGAAAAAGAGGTTGCAGCTCACAATCCATGATGTGGTGGAAGTTGTTGTTTTTTATTGTGATTGTCAAAAAACTTGTAGAATTTATCAATAAAATCATTAAAAAATTCAATTAATTGGATATTGATAATTATATAATTGAGTATTGATTATGTGAAAAAAAAGTCTATTATCAAATTTATACTGATTATTTAATTTTAAAAAAAATCAATATCATCTGATCATGTGACTATGAATGCTCAATTAATTTAATTATTTTATTAATGATATACTCAACAAATCTTATAAGATTAACTATTTACATCACAATTAAACTTCCCAAATAGAGCACTTATTGACCTTTTATTGTAATAGTTACGTGGTTGTTTCTTGCTTGCTCTATTTGGGAGTACCTAATGTGTCTTCCCATAGTCCCTCCAAGTGGTTAACATGAGACACTACTGTTGGCTCATCCAACCAAAAGCCAGCATGTGTTTGTACCAGATGCTACCATTATTCAGACCACTGTTTCATAGAAGAATAATGGAGGCAACATTTTTTGGAAGCTACAATTCCACTTCTTACTCAATAAAAAGAATTTCGGGTTAGCCTTTGCCTTGCTAAAAATTTTAAATTACTTTTTATTTGATTTTATGTATTTTGATTTGAATGGAAAGCTAGTGTATTTTGTTTTCTTTCTTTTTTGCAACGTTTAACTCTTCTTGCTTTTGATGAATCATGGATATAGTGTGCCAGCTATGTGATAAAATTATCTAAAGCACACATTTACTATTTCCGAACAAGGCAAAGTAAGTTATTGTAGTAATAGTAAATTAAATTTGAAAATAGAATGATCATTTTATTTCAATTGTATTTTATTGAACCAAAAACTACTTAGGAGTTGGATCCCACTAAATTTTTATTCCTTAATATATTTTTTCATTTTTCCCTTATGATGATATTTTCTTATTAGTTTTGTTCACTTGATTTTTTTAAGCATGTGTTCTATGCGGTTTGTGACAACCTTTTTCACTCATGTTATATCTGCACTTAGGAGTAACATTACTGATAACGTTATCCAATATTTGATTGCATATTTCATGTTTGATGAAAGCTATATGATTTTTTGCGTTTTCATACTTACTTTTTAATTGAAAATAAAAATGGTCCATATACTATGATCTTCCAAAGTACAAATGATTATTATTATTATTATTACTTTTGAACATATTAGGATATTCTCTAATTGAATTTTGAAAATTTAAATTATTAGATGATATTTTTTAAAAAAATTGTCCCAATATGACATTTTTAATAATATTACATCATTTACCTATATTTTTAGAAACTAAATTTTTAAAAGAAGATATATAAATAGATGAAATAAGAATACTATAATTGATATAATGTATCATATGAAAAGATTAGATTATTTTTCAAGAGGAACAATACCTTTAATAGTTGCTATATATATAAACTTGATTAATTGACAGATTCAATGCTTTGAACACCTTGATATGCAGAATAATATCAGCAACTGTATAACTAGGAATGTAACTGTGTGTTTTCACATATGAAGTTAACTCAAAAAAACTAATAGCAATGCGACCCCCACGCGCGTAGCGCGTGGGTCCAACTAGTTATACTGAAAATCTTAAAAAACAGAGACTCTTAAAAGCGTGTCCGTTGTATTCTTTAATGTATGTTAACTAAAATTTTAAATTCGTAATATTGCACATTTTACAAACACTTGTTAGATTGTGCATTCTAAATGTGTTTTGAAATATTTATAAAATGAATATATCATGTGCATTTCAATATTCTTTAATTATTTTACATTCTTTAAAATGCTATTACTATATGTGAATGGTATATTGATGTTTAAGTTTCAGGTACTACAATATATAAGAGTTTTAGAAATCAAATTTTTTGGTCCCTAACAATAAAAATTTTGTTGCAAAAGACATTTAGGGACCAATTTCTATCGTCGTGAGGATAGTCATTAAAAAGTCGTCCTGAAAAGTCAAAAATAAGACTTTTAGCGACAAAATTTTGAAAATGTCACTAATAAATACACTTTTAGAGACAAAATAATTTGGTCTCAAAAAAGTTTATTTTTTAAACAAAAAAATTCACAAAAAGATAATAATTCATCACTAATATCCAATTTTCGTTGCTAAAAATATAATAATGATATTTTTCACAACAAAAATATTTGGTCCTTAAAAAATAATTTTGTCCCTAAATTTTGGTCTCTAAAACTTTAATTTTTTGTAGTGAGGATATATGAATTTTTAGTTTTAATTTTAATTGTGTTATGTTATTTTTTTCAAAAATTTTGAATAATGTACTCATATATTTGACATTTAATAAATTTATAAAATATAAATTTTTGATGTGTCCCAAGCGTATTATGTTCTACATCTTTTAAAAATTGTCATGGCAACTTGTCCATATTGTGTCACTTGTGTGCAACACTTTGTCCTGTATGTTTTGGTTTGAAAGGCTACATGCTGCATTTTATACTAGTTTCCATATGATTAACATATTAAAATAGGAAAAATTCTAATCTGCCTTTCCAGGATGAACACTAACGCTGTGTTTGGTTGGGGTATTTGGAGAGGGATTTGGAAAGGGAAAGGAAAAAGGTATGTGAAACTATGTGAAATGTAGGTAAATTTTTTTCACATTTCACCTACCTTTTCTATTTCTCTTTCCAAATCCCTCATCAAATCCCTCGACTAAACACAGTATAAGAATTTCTAGGAAGCTAGGGTGTGAACTGGCTGCTTGCAGCCAAAGTCAACACTTGTTGGGTACAAGTTATACAAAATTTGTGTAGTTTAATCCTTGAGTTCATAATTTGAGACTTAAGATCCAATGAAATTGGATATACTTCCATAATTGAGTTGCTGGTCAACTTTGTATCTTAATACTAGGATCAAATGAGGAGTTCTTCATCTATTTGATCCTTGATTACTTACAGCTTGGCGCAGTATAGCGATGGAGAGGTATGACATCCCTTCCGATCAAGGTCAATCAAGAGTGAGGAGCACCATGGTGGAGGAAGAGATTATGGTGGGCTTTGAGGATGAGGTAATAATGATAAAAGAGCAACTTACTGAAGGAAAGAAGAAGTTGGGAATTATATCGATTGTTGGAATGCCTGGACTCGGTAAGACAACTTTAGCCAGAAAAGTATATGATGATCCTTATATCACGCATTACTTCCATATTCGTGCATGGACCTATGTTTCTCAAGCATACATAAAGAGAGATCTTTTGCTTGGCATTTTACATTCTATTGTCAAAATTACTAACAAAACTGAACAAATGAGCAATGAAAAGTTAGGTGAAGAGATTTACAAAATCTTAAAGGTTAAGAGATATCTCATTGTCATGGATGATATATGGAGTACTGGGGCTTGGGATGATGTTAGAATGTATTTACCAAATGACAACAATGGAAGTAGAGTGATGTTCACCAGTCGGCTCAAAGAGGTTGGTTTGCATGCTAAACCTGAAAGTTGTCCTCACCATCTGCGTTTTCTAACTGAAGAAGAAAGTTGGGAGCTATTTCAGAAGAAGGTTTTTCGGGGGGAAAGTTTCCCTCCAGAACTAATGGGTCTTGGGTTGCAAATTGCTGAAAAATGTGAAGGATTACCACTTGCAATTGTTGTAATAGCTGGGATTCTTACGAAAGAAGAGAAGACAAAGGACTTGTGGGAAGAAGTTGCTGAAAGTGTTAGTTCTTACATGGTTAATGATCCAAACCAATACATGCACACGTTAGCACTGAGTTATTATCACTTGCCTGATCACTTGAAACCGTGTTTTCTTTATTTTGGAGCATTTCTGGAAGGCTCTGAAATCCCTGTGCGTAAGTTGATGTGGCTTTGGATTGCTGAGGGATTCATACAGTCATCCGAGGAAAAAAAGTTGGAAGAGTTTGAAGAGGATTACTTGACAGATCTGACAAGGGAAAAAACGTTGGAAGAGATAGCGGAGGATTATTTAACTAATCTAATTGAGAGAAGCCTGGTAATAGTTTCCAAGAAAAGATCTAATGGTGGAATTAAAGCATGTCGCATGCATGATCTTTTGCGCCATTTATGCTTGAGAGAAGCTGAGAAATTCAAATTTTTGACTTGGTTTCACGGGTATGAACATGTTTCTTCTTCTCAGGGTCGCATATGCATCTACCCTGACTCAAATTTCGATGTTCATTTAGTGAAGGCCTATGCCCGCTACATTCAGTCACTTTTTTGGTTTGGAGTTTTAGATCATGATTCTTTAAAATTTTATCCTAATCCTATAATGTTGCCTATTCACTCATTTAGACAGCCAGTCTCTGATGCATATTGCGACTTTCTCCTACCGTATACAGTTAGGAGAACTGATATCCTTAATGAGCAATTGTCTTTTCTTGATTCATCACTACAATCATCATCTAATTCTCAAACCTCCGACTGTCTTAAGGTCTTGGATTTATGGTGTCCCAATGTCTTCCTTTCCTTTGAAATTGAAGCACTAATTTACTTGAGGTACCTTGCAATTCATACTGATGACTTTCATACGATACCACCATCAATAGTCTACCTCTCCAACCTTGAAACCCTTATTCTTGGTACACAACAATCCCATACTATTTTGCCGGAAAATGTTTGGACGATGGTTAAGTTGAGGCATCTTTATACACCAGGGAAATATCATATTGATAGTCAGTGTTTTGCAAAACCTGTAGCGCTTAAATATTTGTCTCCTCATGTAGGGTTCAACTATAACGCATTACAGACTGTCTCAAACTTATGTCCTTGTGGACATGTCCAACTTTTATTGTTAAGGACTCCCAATCTTAGAAAGCTGGGATTTCGTGGATATCTGATAAATGAGTCGGGGCAATCGACGCTTCCTAATCTAGACTTTTTGAGCCACCTTGAGACCTTGAAGTTGGACAACACGATGATCACCAGCCAGTCGACTAATCTCTTAAGGGCGGTTGAGTTTCCTAAAATTGTTAAGAAGCTAACCTTAAGAGGAATGGGGATAAAGTGGGAGGAGATGTGGATCATTGGGATGTTACCCAATCTTGAGGTTCTCAAATTAGAAAGACGTGCTTGCCAAGGTCGACAATGGGAAACAACTGGTGGGGGATTTCGTCGACTCAAATACTTGAAACTCAAATGTCTCGGTGTTGAAGAATGGATTGCCTCTAGCACTCACTTTCCAAGCCTTGAGCATTTAGTGTTGGAAGAATGTTATAGTCTCAAGGAGATCCCATCTGATTTTGGGGATATACCTGTGCTACAGATAATTGAAGTAAACTTTTGTCTCCGTTTCACTGAGGAATCTGCTAGGAAAATTAAGTCAAGGCAAGAGCACAATGGAAACAATTGGCTGAAGATCCTGATCAACCATCAAGAATTCTTTGGGATGACATGTGAGTCAATGCATTAATACAATTCATAACATATGTCCTTTGTTCATTTTAATATATATGTTTTAATATTTCCTTGTTATCAAGCTGAGTCATTTAAAATGATTAGTCGAAGAACCTCATGAAAAGGCTAACTTAAATCTGATTTGTTTTGACAGGATACTGAATATAACCTATCCTCTGTATAATCATTTAACCACGTATATTTTTATATATTTATGAGGAGTTAATATGTATTCTAACAGCGAAAGATATTAAGTAATTTTAATTAGTTATATGAAGCTAGCAACAAGTATACATTGTGCTGACAAGGTTGAGACTGCAACCACAGCTCAGGTTGCAGTCCTTCCTAATAAAACAGAGGAAGCTTAGTGTGTATGGATTGTATAGGTGTGTATGTACTAAGCATGTGTGAGTCGGTTACATTGTAACATTATTTTAGTTAGTTAGTTATATGTGGTTAGGCTGTTAGGTGAGGTTAGTGCAGTTAGTTAGGAATAGAGATTGTACTGTGTGTGGTTGTATAAAAACTCAAGTGTAATATCTTTTGAATAATGAAAATCAGTTCTGTGATTTCATCAGAACTCCATTCTTCCATGGTAATGACCAAACACAGCCAAGATACTAAGGTTTTGGGATTTTCTACTTTTAAGTCTAGGATTTTAAAGATTTATAGATGACATCTAACACGATAACACCATGTTTCTTTTAAGTATAATGAACATTCCAATATAAGTAGTTTAAGCATTTTTACAGTTCATGATAGGATTTGAGTTTTAAAATTTTAAAGGCTGGAGATTCTTTACATTATGTAGTTTAGGATTATTTCTTTGCCACTTTTCAGTGTTTAGTGGGGGCTTTGAATTTTATTATTTTTTTATGGTTGGAAGAACATCATTCATCAAATGTGTATGTATATGTAACTCTCTCTCTCTCTCTCTCTCTCTCTCTTTGTAGCATCAATTGACACATCAGTGGACACATCAGTTGACACAGAAAGCATGGAGAGTGGGTCAGAAAAATAATGGGAATGATCTTTCCAGGTAAATTTTGTTATTCTCGTCCTATTTGTATTGATATACATGGTAATAGAGTGTAATATTTCACATACTGGAAAAATACTTATGTGCTTGGGTGAACGTGGTATTATTATTTTAGTTTCATTATGAACAAAACCTATCAAGAGTTTGAGAAATGAAATGAAATAAGTCGGTGAAGTGGATTGTTAACCTATCCCCTTTTGCTGTTGTGTAGCTAGGGTAGTTGTTATTTTGCCCTTGGGGCGGTTGGCTTCGAGGTGGGGGGTGCAGTCCTCCTTTGGTCTTTTTTATTTTTGATGAGTGCTGAATATTTCAGGTCTGTTCATCATATTGTCGCCAGTTTCCGGTGTAAATATACTGAATGTTCTATGGTCTGTTCTGACTGGCGAATTTTGGTTGTATGAATGCCAGATGCTTTAGTGTCGTTTCACTTTCCTCTATTTTGGGATGTTTGCTCTGATTGGCCATAGTATTTGGCATGAGACCCTTCAAGAGAGGTCCTTATCGGGGATGGCATTTAGGGGCAGTGCATTACCTTGTGGTGTTGAGCATAAATACAAGCTGGCTATTGTGGATTACTTTGATGGTGGTTTTTATTTTTTTAAACTTGTTTTGCCTATGGGTGTGTTATTTTCGCCTAGCTTCTCATGTTGTGAGAGATTTATCTTATTATTCTAGTTGTACTGTTTTGTCCAAGCCTTTGACTTGTCGCTTCTCTAAAACTATGTTGACTCTTGGAGTTGTGTTGTGTCTTGAGCATCATTGTAATAGGTGAGTGCACAGAGCAAAAAAAGGGTTGAGAAATGAAATGCACTACTTAGTACAATTGGAAACACATTTTGCTAATGCTACTTGTACTGTACTCTAGTCTTGGACAATGGAGGATACAATAAAAATTGCTGGTGGCAAAGTGTGTTCCTCGTCTCTATTTTACCATGTATTTTACTGGAATGAATTTGTCTGGAATTTACTGGTTATGAGAAGGTTTTTGGGTATTTGACAACTTGTTTGCTATCAAATTATTTTTGGTTCATTTCACTTTTATCTGCTAAATTATTGTCATTTTTTTTTTCCATTTCATTCTTATACCATTAATTTCTTCAATTTAATCTCTGAGGTTTTTTATTTCAATTTATATGGTCCAATTGGGGACTATCTATCCAAATCACTAATGATAAAACCTAACACTCATCTTCTTAAAAAAATGTAATTTTACAATTTGGACAATCTAAAACATATAACTAAGCACACATCTTCTTACTCAAACTAATATTAGGCACTTATTTTCTACAACTAAACACTACTATTCTTCTCTACCCTTCATTTTAAATTAGTGAATAAAAAAAAGGTTTAATTTTATAATTTAGGTTGTTCAAATTTTGAAATAACTTTTCACCCATTAAATTAGATTTTAACCGTAACTAACCAATTGTCTGCAATTAGGCTTACATTAGCTTATATTAGGAAATTTAAAAACTAAATAAATGAAATTAATAATTTAAAAACAAAATATAAGTATTTTCTTTTGCATTTGTCATTACTTTTTTCAATAATTTTAGAGATCTACATTTTATACCCACAAATGCATCCACAATAATATGGCAAATGTAGTGGGTAGCATATAGTCAAGTGTATAACCAATAAAAAATTGACAGTTATATTGTGGATTGAATTTTGAAAGATTTTTAAGTCTTAAATATTTTCTTACTTTTTTTATTTTTTATGTTGCATTAGATGAAATAGAAAGTGTCGAAAGTTCAGAAGAAAGCACTGAATATGAGACAGAAGATCAAAATGGACGCACGGAAACAGAGCCAGAAGAAAGCACCGAAAAAGGGTAGAAGAAAAATGAAGAAGCAATTTTGTGCTAAATTGCATTTCTTTTTGTTCAACTTATATTGATGTAGAACGTATTAAATTTAAGTGTCTTTTGGCAAATATTGAAATTAAAAATTTGTTATGTTTTTTTGATGAGGGAGAATATCTCTATATCTCATCTCTGCATACCTATTCATATCTCTCTTGTGGGCCTCAACTTGAGCGCACACAAATGATTTGCACCGTCTATTTCATAGATCTCGCAGTAAAAGTTATTTATGCAAAAAATTAGTTTCATTAGATAAGTTTAAATATGGAAACAAAGCGCATCTTTTAGTTATAAAATGGATGATTTAAATTTACAATCTATGGATTGTTTATTTTATAAAACAAAATGTGATTTGTTCTTGTGCTTATAGTTGTCCAATAAAATTGATTTTCAACATGGATAACAATTATTGCGAGATTTATGATACATGTGCTTGGATTGAGGTCCACAAAAAGAACATGGAGAGATGAGGTATGGAGGAGAACTTATCCTTGTGGATAAAGTTGTGGTGTTATGTTTTCCTCATTACTTTCAAAAAAAATACTACATTTACAAAAACTTTATATGGAATAATATGACAATGATATTTTTTAATTATGAATCATAGTGATGGGGTTTTTTACATTCAATGAATAAATGGATATAAATGAATCACACAATTTATATGAAATTTTTACATAAATTCTATTTGTATAACATTATTTTTATTTCCAATTATCTCACTTTATTGTTGGCTGACTGTCAGAATTCGAAAAAGTAATTCTTCGAGTTATTATTTTAGTCATCATTGGATAACGTTGTCAATTTCTTATTTTTCTAGTTTACATATAACAAGAAATATGTTTTATTGTTTTTATCATAAATTTAAAAAAAAAAAAAAAAGTTTCAGTGCCGTTTGGTAAGTTTTTTTACTTTTTTTTTAATAGAAAATAGTAAATATGCTTATGCTTATTTTTGATAAGAAATGAAAGCAAAACACATTTGGTACAACACACATAATTTCAATTTTGAAAGCAAGTGATTTGTGGGCAGTGCAAAGTGATGGTCAAAAGTGATTGCCGACAATTCAAAATGGTAGTTGTCTTCCACTGAAAGTGTTTTTTTGGCAAGAGGTGATTGCAAGACACCAAAGGTGGTTTTTGACCATGGGAGGTTGTTCAAGATGGTCACCGGAGGTGGATGCTAATTACCAAAAGTAATTTCTAGAAAGTGGTAGTTGCCCGCCATTGAAGGTAGTTTCCAACAAGAAGTGGTTGCACTAATGAGAGATCATTGGCAATGGCTAGATGTGGTTATTGGTTGCAGGAGTTGGTAGCCAATGGTCGACAGTGATGGCCAAAGGTAATTGTGTAGTCAAAGTGGTTTTCCAACAAGAAGTATAGGCTGAAGATGGGAAGTGGTTGGTGGTAGTCGGAGGTAGTTTCTAGTCTCAAGAGGTGATGCTGAAGATGGTTGCTAAATGAGGTCAGTGGCGACGGTAATAGTGATGAGTGGTGGGTGGTGTCTAGGATAAGAGAAAAAGAAAAGGATGAACATTTTACTCCCTAATCTAATAATTCAAAATGAATTCAAATAGAAGGACAATAAGAATTTTAGGGAATCAAAATTTTGGGCACTCGTGTATTTATAGTTAGTGATAGGAATAATTTTGTTCACAAAAAAATCTATGTATTTATTATTATTTTTTATCTTTCCACTTATATCGCAATTTCAAAAGATTTATCATTAAATTCTAATTAATATTACTAATTTTTACTGATTTGTTAAATATATTTTAATTTAAGAAAGTATGACAGCATCTTTCCAAATTCTCTAATTCTATTGTATGCTTAAATGTTACATGATAGTTTGAATTTCACAATTTTAAAATTCTTTAAGAATTAAAATAGAAGGACAATAAAAAGGGTTAATTTCACCTTATACTCTTGAATTATTGTCAAATTATATATTTAGTACTTAAACTATTGATTGAGTCTATTAAGTTCTTAAAGTATATAAATCGAAATTTACATAATTCTTGAACTATCAATTGAATCTATTAAGTTATCAATTTAAAACACAATAAAATAATTTGGGTAAATTACACTGACACCCTCTGAGCTTTATATTTATTACAGTTCCCCCTCACCTTTTAAAAATTACATCTCTCTCCCTGAGGTTTAAAGCTTCATTACAGATTCCCCCCTCAGCAATTTAATTTTTTAAAATACCAATTTTGCCCTCACTGGGTCAATTACATTGACACCAATCACATTTTAGAAATTACAATCCCCTCCCTAAGGTTTAAAGTAGCATTATCAATTGCCCCTTCGGTTAATATTAGTTGGAACAAAAATTCATTGAAAATAAAAATTAATTGAAAAAAAAAATTGTTAGTAAAATTTTTAAAATTCTGTTTAAAAACCAACGTAAACTCATTTTTTGAATTTACGTTTTTTTCTCAAATTTACAAACTGAGACAACAATTTATAAACAAAAAAAAATTATCAAATAAGTTTTTATGACAGTTTTTTAAATTTTTGTAAATATAAATTAAAAACTGAAAATGAAATAGTTACTAAATAGGCCTCAGATAGTAAAAATATCGTAAAATTAACAAATAATTAAATAAGTTACCAACGTAAGAAATGACTTATCAAAAGATTCTTAGGGGCCGTTTGGTAGAGCTGTGGGAAAGTGATTATAGATTATACCTTAACAGATTATAACTTATAGCTGTGAACATAAGCTGGTAATCTGTTTGGTGCAGCTGTGGGATTAAGCAGCAGAGTAGTGTTTGGTAAATAAGCTGTAAAATAACTTTTTGCTGTGTAATTGTCATTTTTGCCCTTATAAGATATAAAATTTGCGATTTCATTTATAATACATTTTTTTCTTTTTCTTTTTCTTTTTCATTTTATTTTATTTTATTTTCTTTGTCACCTTATTTTCTTTTCTTTTTTTAATTTTTTTTTTTCTTCTCTTCTTTCTTTGTTAATTTTTTTAGATTTATTAATTCATTAAAATTAATATTCATGTTCTAATTTATATTAATGTTGTGATTTCATTACATATTATTTTCATATATTCATTTTTATTATTTATATCTATATTTCTTTTTATTATTATTATTATTATTAATTGTGATTTTAGTATAAAAATTATCAATTGCTCATCAATTATTAAAATTAGTATTAATTATTATTATTATTATTATTACCAAACAGGGCTTATGTATGGTTTGATTTTTAGAATTTTTTTAAAAAAATTAAAAATTAATTTGGTTAAGAAATAAAAAATAAAAAATAATTATCATTTTTATATAATTTTTTTTTCAAATAATTTTTTTTCCAAATAATTTTTTTTTCAATGAATTTTTTTTCCAACTAATACTAACCGAGGGGGCAATTGGTAATGCTACTTTAAACCTTAGGGAGAGGATTGTAATTTTTAAAATGTGAGGGATGTCAATGTAATTTACCCAGTGAAGGAAAAATTAGTATTTAAAAAAATTAAATTGCTGAGGAGGGAATCTGTAATGAAACTTTAAACCTTAGGGAGAGAAATGTAATTTCCAAAAGGTTAGGAGAGAAACTATAATAAACATAAATCTCAGGAGGTGTCAGTGTAATTTACCCAAATAATTTTTAAAGACAAACTTAAATAATATCTTAATTAGGTAATCTGATACTCATTAGAATATAATAAAATAATTTTTAAAGACAAACTTCAATAAAATCTTAATTAGGTAAGATTTTTTACTGATTTATAATAATTATAAACTTATGTATTTGTTTTATAATTATTTTAGAAACTAAATAGGTTTAAATTAAATACTTTAAGGACATAATAAATTGAATTCACAGTTTAAAAATTAAGTAGATTTTACTTTATATATTTTAGGATTTAGTAGACTTCATTGATAGTTTAAAAACTAAGGGGATATTTGACAAGTTAGAATTTTAGCCAAAAAAAATAAAAAAAATACTAAAAAAAAATAAAAAGTCATATTAAAAAGTCAAAATTTTCCTTCTATATATTCTCTAAAGTATGTTTTTTTTTTTAAAATTTTTTTTATATATAAAAAGTCAAACAATCATTTCTATACACTTTAATTTTTTTCACATCATATTTTAATTAATAAATTAAAAGTCACAAAATATCACTTTTCAAATTAAAACTAAATAGAAAATTTGATAATAATTAAAGAGTAGAAAGTGAAATTAACCCAATAAAAATTTTAGAAAAAAATATTTTGGAGAAATTACAAAAAAATCTCCAAAGTTTGACCATTGTATCAAAACAAACCCATAATTTTTAATTTTATCAATTTAAATCTTAATCTTTTAATTTAAATTCTAGCTAAATCATTTGTCTATTTTCATTAAGTAAAATTGATGAAAACTGTGTATTTTAATTACTCCTATTAAACTCAACGAAAAATGACACTTTAGACATTTTATGTACGTTTATATTGAGTTTAATGATTAAAATATAATTTTTTATTCCATTAAACTTAACAAAAATAAATTGATAATTTAAATTAAAAAAATTAAAACTTTAAGGTTTAAATTAATAAAATTAAAAATTAAAAATTATTTTGTTATAAATATGAAATCTTAATTTTTATTTTATTTTATAATTTGCCCGAATATTTTTGGCACTAGCACCAAGTAGAAGAGTCATAAGCTCCAACACACCACCACTCTAGTCCCCTTTCAGTTTCTGAAAATTGGAGCACAAATTCTTATTTAAAAGGAGGAGCAACTTACCAAATACATATATAATATATGATATGAAATGGATATAGTGACTTTCGGAGTTATAATCGGCATAATCGTTCTCTTCTTCGGCGCTGTTTGCTTCATCACCATTGAAGGCACTTGCAAGCGCCGTCCTTCCTAGTCCCAATCCAAACAGCCCCTTCAAAAACTCATTTAAGTCTTCAATAACCCCCCAAAATGGCGATTCTCAGTACCCAGATCTGCTCAATGTTGGTTCTTGTCGTTTTGGGAATTGGGTTTTGCTCAAATCTGGGTTTTGGGCACGAGGGTCATAGTTCTGGATCCAGTGAATCTGCGGTCCGTGATGATCATGCTCATCACCACTGTGATCACGGACACGGTCACCATCACCATCATGATCATCATCATGAGGAGAGGATGGTTGAATCGAAGAAGCTACTACCAGAGGAATTGGCTGAGGAGGAGGATCTGAAGCTGTACGGATTTGGGTCCCACCAGAGTCACCATCACCACCATGATCATCATCATCATCACGAGCATGGTGCTTCGGAGCTTTCTGGTGCCGGTAATTGTTGACATTTTCATTTCAACTATGTGTTTCTGTTGAAAAAAAGTGTTTTTGTTTTGTTTTGTTTTGTTTTGTTTTGGGTTGATTGAGAATTTTGCCTGCTGTCAATGCATTGATGTTAGGAGAATTTATTATATATGTATATATATCTATTGTAGGAAATTGCTTGATATATAGCATTCAGTAGCTTCCTGTTTTTTGGAACTATTTGATTTAGAAAAAGTTAATAGGACATCAAGCAATTATATGGCAAAAATGGGTGCATATATATATATATATATTATAGATTTGATTTATAGTTTAGTTGTGTGGGTCTTAACATTAGTGTATCCATATGGGGACTGGAAAATAGCCGAGAGAGACTTGATCTTCAAACACTAGAGGGTTCATATATACTAGACTGATTGGAAAACATTGGAAAATTATTTCTTTTAGTTTGACATGTTACTAAATAAGAACTAAATTGGGAATTATGTGGTTGATGGAGACAAGTGGCAATAACCTTTTAAGGTGTACAAGGGGTGTGGAAGAGATGCTTTCAAGAACTAAGCTTTGATTTGGCATGCATTGGATGATGCACAATCTAAATGAGACCTTGGATAATGATGTTTAGTGTTAGGGTCTTGTCCTATCTTACTTTTACATTTTATATGTTGTTGGTCCATTTTTTAGTTTAGGAGTATTTTGTTAGTTTTTAAATTTGCTGGACATGCATGGTAGGGGTTGCCTATGGGTCGTGGTATGTGTCAAGTTATCTATTTAGGGTTTTTATTTGTAGGCATTATTTGATTTTAGATAAGTTTTTGGAGTCAAAACTAAGTTTCCGTATTAGAAACTCTAGTGTTATTAAAGGTGATAGGTGCACTACAGCGCCAAGGTTTCTTAGGGCCTAGGTGCAAGGTGCAAGGCGAGGCACGGGTTTCATCGAAATGAGGCTCACGTTGACAATAAAAAATAGATAATTTAATGTAAGAAAATAATTCAAGGTTCAAAATGAGTAAAATGTAATATTGAATTTTTAAAACACAAATACCAACAAATACTAATATTTTATTATAGACAAACAATTCAAGGTTGCACATAAACACAATCATTTAACTCATAAATTATAAACATTTGAAAATGCCAACAAAATGGAAGTGTCTTATAAGATAAGAATGGAGAAGGAGGAGATTGAGGAGATGAAGAAGATGAATAACAATAACTGTTAGTTTGGTCAAAGAGAAAGCTCTATTGAACCAATGCCTTTGTATAGTTAGATCTCAAAAAGTGTTGGGTTATAATGTATGTTTAAGGGTTTAATCTCTTGTAGTAGCATGTAAACAAAAAAATAATGAGATTAAGTGAAATTAAAGGTAGTAATTGTAATAAACAAACATTTTCAAAGAAGCTCACAAGTTGTGCGCCTTGAGCTTAAGCCCAAAGTGCATGCTTCATGCGCCTTTATGGGGCCTATTTTACATTGCCTGGCTTGAGATGTTTTGAAGCGCACTGACTGCATCTTGATGAGCCTTGGGCCTAGGCGCACCTTTAGTAACATTAACCCTATTCCTATTAATTTGGGATTGCTTATGTATACAAAAATTATGTAATTGCTTCTAATAGAGAACATTTTTGGAGAGGCTTTTTCTAGCGAAATATACTTGTTTGAAATCCTGTGATGCAATCCGACAATAAGAATTATGCTAAAGGGTTTTAGAAGTGGTTTCTAGAATTAGTTTCTGCCTTTCTTTTTACTTGTTTAATATTATATATATATATATTTTCTAAACATTAAAGCAATGACATGTCTGACCAGTTATGTTTTTATGAAATTTAATCAATTTCATTTTTTTGTTGCATTTTATAGGTCTTTGGATTTATGCGATGGGATGCTCACTGTTGGTGAGCATGGCTTCCCTCATTTGCTTGATAATTTTGCCTATAATATTTAGTAAGTTGTTTAGCTGTATACATTGATGTATTTTCTGGACTTCAGCAGTTGTTCTTGCTGAATTCATTCTTGTTTTCTATTGAAGATGCATGTCTCCATATACTAATTTTAACTTTTCTGGTTTGTTTCAGTACAAGGAAAACCATCAAAGGCAGTTGTGGACTCATTGGCTTTATTTGGGGTCTGATTCTTCCTGCCTTTTATTTTATTTATTTATTTGTAATTTTTTATAATTTTTTTTTCCATGTTCTTTGAGTTGATGGCTCTGAATTGCTGTTTTCTTCTATGTTTTTGGCTGTTACATTTGTTGAGTACATGGATTTTTTGTTTTTCTATTTTGTTCAAGAAGCTATTTGAATTGCTTGATTTTTTTGTCACTTCAATAATTATGATGATGGTTTACTTTCTAACTTGTGACTACTACTTGGATTACTGAATGTGCTAATGCTTCAATTAGTTGTACTACCACGTAAGCTTTGGATATCCAGTATTCAATGTTGCAACAAAATTTGTCCATAGCTAATCTAGAAAAGGTTGGATGACTTCCACACTTTGATTGTTAGTTTTTAATTTCATCTATTTAAAATTTGTTGTTATTATAGTCTTGTTTCTGTTACTATTATTATTTTTTGTTTATTTTATTGGGGAGAATTGTAGGATGTTACTTTCACTGGATAAGATATTTAATGTTTTCACAAGCAAAGTTTTTGGATTTGTGCTGTATGGTGTATATATTAGTGATGCAATATATAGAGGTGTCGCTATGTACTTGAGATGATCGTTTTGAGGCACTGCTTTTACTTGAATTACTGCACCCAACTGTTTCTGAAGTGGACCCTGCTTATATTGGCACATATTTGGGAAATATACATTAGAATTGGCTGATACTTGGATAAAGATGCAGGGTAGATGGTTGTCCTGACTGCAAGGAAGAACCCTATCTAGAATATGAACCTTGGAAGGAAGATACCTATCAAACTGATCACAAGAATACCAGTCACAGTGCCTAGTAGCCAAAGAAGAATCTCCCCTAGTGATTTGATAAAAGTAATATGAATAGCATTCCAATGGATATAACACCATAGTTGCATCAAGCAACAATATCAGTGTCCTTATGATTTACGTCTTTGTGTTTGTTTCAAGGAACCTTGTGGAAAGATTGAAATGCATTATTGATTAGTTCAGATGTTGGTATCCCAGTGGAGGTGGTTGCAAGTTGAGTTAGTTCCTAAAGAAGTGAATTTTGTTTTTGTTTTTATTGTTTTTGGCCTTTATATCCTTTCTCTTGGCACATTTAATTGGCTTTTGTAATCTATCTCGGAATTTTCATCTTTATTTGACCTTATACCTGTCAAATTCTTGAATTATTCCCCTTTCAATAAGAAAAAATAGAAAAAAGAAATCTAAACTTTCTTGGAAGGCTGACTTCTGTAGAATTATTGAATGTATGAGCTGATTTTAATTGCTGTTGGGATTGATGCCTTCTACTTGTCAAGAAAGTTTGGTTAATGCAATGGCAATTCAAAACCAACCCCCCCCCACCCATCTCGATGTAATTTTTATTTAGTTACTAGTTGGTTGTTGAGCAAATGGAGGAGTAAAGATTGCATTGCCTTTCGTTGGATGAAATGACACATCTGTAGGATTTTGTTTCTTCAGTTTCTTTGTTATGAGGCTGCTTACCTCTATGATTTTTTTTGCTATTTGCAGGCTGGAGCCATGTTAGGTGATGCTTTTCTTCACCAATTGCCACATGCTTTTGGTATGCAATGGGTCTGATGTCATTCTTGGTACTTTAATGATGCTTAGTTTTTTTATTATATATATATATTATTTATGTTTTATATGTAGTTCTGATTCTTGAATTTCTATCTATCGTCATTACCACTAAACAGCTTTGGCTGTTATTATATCAGAAGAAAATTTAAAAACATATGGTTACTATTGGGATAAGACTGATTTCATTGATGAAGGAACCATGCTTTCCTCCTTTTAGGAGTGGTGCTCTTGTTTTAACCCCTTGCCCAGTGTCAATTTCTGAGAGAGATGATTGACTTGGTGTTAGGGATGAACCTATTATACCTGGTGAGAATTTTAAGGCCATTAATCCTTGTTTTTCTGAGTCTGATGCTATGGCTGTATGTCATAAATTAAATGTTTGAGATGGTAAAATGTCTTATCATGGAAGCGAGGGGTTTAGCCTTCCAGGGGTAGGAATCTTAATGAAAATGTGAAATGGTTGATTGAGTTAAAGAGGAATGCATCTTCTCCTCTTCATGAGGTTGGGGGTGGGGTGTTCTGTTAAGTCAAGTACTAGACATAATGGGTTTGTCTTTGGTAAAGTGAAGTAGGTGAGAGGATGGATTACAAGGGGAATATATCAGAACGGGGGAGAAATAGCAGAATTAAGGGTAATTGTAGGAAGGGGATTAGGAATTGAGGAATTTGGTTTATGGAATTAATATGATGGTCCAACAAGTGAGATTGTGGATATAAATGGTTCTAAAATGAATATTATAAGTTGAAATGTGAGTGGACAACTATCCAAGAACAGGAGAAGTGTGGTAAAGGAGGTTTTGATTAGGAATAACGTAGACATTGTAATTCTTCAAGAAACAAAAATAGAAAAATTCAGTGGGAAGTTGATTAAGAGCATTTTGGGGGTTACGTATAGGAATTGGGCTTCCTTACCTTCTTGTGGAAGACTGCTTGGGGAGAGGTGTTGATAATTTGGGAAGAGAGAGTGATTAGTGAGTGTGAAGTAGTTGTTGGGGAGTTTTCAGTGGCCAGTCGGTTTAGGATACAGGAATAATGATAATAGTGAGTAGTGGGCAGGTTCAAAATTGGGAGGTGGGCAGTTAGACTTATTGACTTTTCTTTATGGGGTGCAAGTTGGAGGTAAGGAGGAGGATGTTTTGGTCTGGGAAGGGCCAGGTTTTTTCTTAGTTTCTTCGTTCTATCGGGATTTGTGTGGTGGTGTCGTGGGGGAGTTCCTTTGGTGTCGGATATGGGTCACAGGTGTTCCATCTAAGGTGGCTTTTTTTTGTGTGGACAACGGCTTTCGATAGGATTCTAACTATTGATAATTTGGTATGTTTTGGTCATTTGGTGTTGTATGTGCTGTGGTGATGCGGAGTTAGTGAATCATCTGCTTGTTCAGTGTCTGGTGGCTTATGTTTGTGGGCTTTTATTTTTACTACTTTTGGGGTGCAGTGGATGCAACCGAAGAGGGTATTAGAGGTCCTATGGAGTTGGGCGGGGGTTGGGTAAGGAAGAGGCGTCGGAAGGCCTTGGGCTATGGCTCCTTTGTGTTTAATGTGGTTGTTTTGGTTGGAACGTAATCGTCGTATTTTTCAGGAGGTTGCTTGGTTGGTGCCATGGTTAGAGAGGAGGTTTCTCCGAGTGTTGTGTGGTTGGGTGTCTGGGCGGGTGGATTTAGACCTTAGTTGCACGAAGCGCGAGCGGGAGCGGGAGCGAGAGCGTGGAATCGTAGACATTTCAGGAATCGTTTAGTTGGGAGGCGTTTGTATATATTTTAAAAAATATATAAAAATATATTGTGAGGTTATATTTTTTTATGGGACTATACATGTTATAAATAAATAAGAAGTATAAAAAATTATATGTTAAAATATTCTATTTATATACTTTTATTAGAATATTTTAATTTATTCTAAAATATTTTTATTACTTTTTATCTATTTATTCTAAAATATTTTTGTTAAAAATTATTTATTTTACGTTATTTTCTTAAAAAATAACATAATAATATTAATTCAATAAATATAATATATAAATAATTACACATAAATTTATGAAGATAATATATAATATATAAATTAAAACAGATATGTATATATATAAAATTTATAAAGGTTATATATAATATATAAATAAAAACATATATTTATATATATAATTTATAAAAACAAAAACAAAAACATATATACATAATACGTATTATATATATATTTATATATCTATCTATCTTTGATCTGAGAAGAGAAGACCAGAGAGAGAGAGAGAAGTTGTGAACCAGTCGCAGAGAGAGAGAGAGACGTCGCGCGAAGACCAGCGAAGAGGAGAGAGAAGTCGCGATGGCTGAGAGAGAAGTCGCGATGGCTGTGTGCGACTCGCGAAGACCAGCGAGGAGGAAGGTAGAAGTCTGCGATGGCCCGCGATGGAGCTTCGACTGAGGAGAAGACAGATTCGTATCAGATTCGCGTTTCTCTTCCATCAAAATCGCGATTCTTCAACGAATTTGAGTCAGAAGCGCAGAATCGCGATTCTGAGGAAGAATCGTGAGCAGCATGAACGATTCCTGCTACTAAGATTTAGACTTGTTTACCTTTTTAGATTTCATAGATGATGTGATTGGTTGAGGTGTTTTGGGTCCAGTTCTTGTTTAGATTTTGTTGATGTGATTGTTTGTGGTGTCTCTTTTGTTTGGGAGTTCTGTCTTGTATTTTTTAGCATCTCCTTGATGCTTTAGTTTATCAATAAAGTTTTATTTATCAAAAAAAAAAAGTGAGTGGTGGCTTGTGGGAGTTGTTTGGTTTGTTTGGGGTTTGATATCCAAATTGGTGTGTTGGTAGTGACTTTAATGTAATCAAAGTAGTTTCCAGAATGCTGAAGGGGGATGGACTCACTGGGAGCATGAAGGACTTTGATGCATTTATGAGAGAGTAGGAATAGGTCTATCCCCCATTGTCAAATGCTAGTTTCACCTGTAGGCCAATTTTGTGTTTAATAGTCTGGATAGATTTTTGTATTCTTTAGGTTGGGAAGAGAGATTCCCTAGTGTCAGACAAGAGGTGCTTCTGAGAGCAATGTTTGATCATTATCCAGGGGTCTTAGAAAGCCGTCCTATCAATTGGGGTCCCACTCCTTTTAGGTTTGAGAATATGTTAGATTATCACTTGTTTAAGAAATGTTACCAGGAATGGTGGGAAAGTTGTAGACCTCAAGGGGTGGGGGAGTTTCAAATTCATGAAGAAACTAAAGTTTATTAAATAGTACTTGAAAATTTGGAACAAAAGTTTTTGGAGACTTGAAAGAGACTACAAAATAAAATTTTGGTTAGGATCAATAAGTTGGACAGTCTTGAGATAAGTGGTGGTCTTTTTGAATCTCTTTTTGAAAGTAAGTTTGAGGAGGTGGTCTTTAGAGAAGAAATTTCTGTGGCTAAAAAATCTAAAGCTTAATGAAAATTATTTTGTGAGGTTGCAAATGGAGGTCAAATCATTAATCATGTTTTCCTTTTTATTCAAGATTGTATTCTTTTGAGGGAGGGGTGAGTAGGATGAGATTAGAATGGTTGGGATCGTCCCCTATTGGTTCGGAGAAGGTTACTTGGTTGAAAAGGCTTTTTGATGTTTGGAAATAGGAAGGTGGTTTTTAAAGTGTAAAAGGGATGGGTCCCTAGGGCTTAATGTTTTTATTTTATTTTATTTTTACGACCACTTTTTACGTTTGTTGGGATATTGTTAATTTTGATTTGTTGAAAGTTTTTAATGATTTTTTTGAGAAAGGAGTTGTTGATGCTTGTGCAAATGCTCCATTTATATGTTTGACTCCGAATAAAGAGAATTCTTTAAGAATAGATGATTTTATTTTCAACCTATTTGTTTATTTACTTATTTGTATAGAATTTTCGAAAGTTTTATCTATGTCATTGAGATTGGTTTTGGGGGACTTCATTTCTCTTCTCAAGGTGCCTTTGTTGAGGGGTGTTAAATATTAAATGTTGTAATGTATCAAATTTTATTGCTCGAATCCATTACGATATCCCTTTAATTAAGTCCATTTCCAAGATAATGAGCAAGAATAAAATAAATGAAATAATCAAGGTTCTCTCTTTCGTATGAATACACAATGATGACAAGTCCAATACAATTAAATTATAACAGTGTCCTTAGGCTCACATCGAAAATAATGTGAATGAAATAGGAGGGAATAACCCTCTTTACAATGAATTGGCACTCTGCCTAAGGTAATAGGTTCTGTGGCTAACAATCATGGAGACTTTAAGTCTTGCACAAATCTTTTGAACTTCACACCTAAAAATAATCAACGACGTGAGATGAACATGAATGTCCAGTAGGAATCTCAATGATTCTAAACAATAACAATATATGGATAGCTATGATCATAAACACTACAAGTCATTATTATATATGTAATGTGACTTTTTATACCCAAACAAACATACATATCTTTTCTCAAAAGAAACATTCTTTATCATTTCTAGAAAAAAAAAAAGAACTCATTTTATTTATTTTTATTTTTTATCTTGGTAGTTCGCCATTTTCAATTCTAAACAATTTCCAAACCTAATCACATCTCTTGTACTCCCAATAATTTCATCATATTATTTATTTCCAAAACCAACCCACTGTTTGTTCGTTGTATTTTTGTGATACTCACTTGCATCAAACAATACTCACATTGTTCCGAATTCAATATCCACTTCATAACACAACTCCAACTATATTATCGATATTTATTTTCATCAACAATTATCTCTACAGATCTTAGTAGCAGGAATCGTTCATGCTGCTCACGATTCTTCCTCAGAATCGCGATTCTGCGCTTCTGACTCAAATTCGTTGAAGAATCGCGATTTTGATGGAAGAGAAACGCGAATCTGATACGAATCTGTCTTCTCCTCAGTCGAAGCTCTATCGCGGGCCATCGCAGACTTCTACCTTCCTCCTCGCTGGTCTTCGCGAGTCGCACACAGCCATCGCGACTTCTCTCTCCTCTTCGCTGGTCTTCGCGCGACGTCTCTCTCTCTCTCTGCGACTGGTTCACAACTTCTCTCTCTCTCTCTGGTCTTCTCTTCTCAGATCAAAGATAGATAGATATATAAATATATATATATAATACGTATTATGTATATATGTTTTGTTTTTTTTTTATAAATTATATAAATATATGTTTTTATTTATATATTATATATAACCTTTATAAATTTTATATATACATATCTGTTTTAATTTATATATTATATATTATCTTCATAAATTTATGTGTAATTATTTAATATTATATTTATTGAATTAATATTATTATGTTATTTTTTTAAGAAAATAACGTAAAATAAATAATTTTTAACAAAAATATTTTAGAATAAATAGATAAAAAGTAATAAAAATATTTTAGAATAAATTAAAAATATTCTAATAAAAGTATATAAATAGAATATTTTAACATATAATTTTTTATACTTCTATTTATTTATAACATGTATAGTCCCATAAAAAAATATAACCTCACAATATATTTTTATATATTTTTTAAAATATATACAAACGCTCCCAACTAAACGATTCCTGAAATGTCTACGATTCCACGCTCTCGCTCCCACTCCCGCTTCGTGCAACTAAGCTACAGATATACACGCATTAGCAATAAAAATCTCATGATAAAATAAACAACTTGGGGTCTCATCAAGCCCTACATCACCACCGTTATGTCATCAAGCCCCACGTCTGCTTGCTTTACCGGTTGCTAGCTGGAATGAACGCATTACATCTATATAGCACAACCTGCTTTACTGGGTGCTAACCGGAAGGAACACATTACCTCTATGTAGCACATCAACCCACTTTACCGGTTGCTAGCCAGAAGGATAGTGTTACCTCTATATAGCACAATCACATTTCACAACACATACATCTCAATATCTTTCTATTCATTCTCATCTGATTAATTAATTACACAGTTAACCAACAACGCATAAGGTTTCAGTTCAACCTATTTCAATCAATTCTACAAGAAGCAATACCATCCTCCCCCGATGGCCAGAGACAACTTCTATGCAATAAAGGCTCAACTCTCACATTAAAACAAAATAATTCTCGTAGCAATTTCTTACTTGATTTCATCATTTCCAATCACCAATAGTTTCATCATAAATCAAATTCAAGACCATTACATATTTCTCTTCCTCTTCCAATTTCATGATACAAGTTTCACAACTATTACTTAGAAAATCATTTATCTTTCCTTTGTCTATTTTTATTCCACTTTTCAATAATTTTGATTACCTTATTCAATTTCTCGACAAGCTCGATATATTGCCACTACATGACAACCCATCCATTTCAATTTCACAATAATGAATTTACAATAATTGACACAACTCAAATAGACATAGGTTCCATCAATTTACCTCATTCTCGAAGTTGTTACGTAGACAACTAAGATTAGGACTTTCTACTTAAATCACCACAATGCATATTCTAATTGCATAATAGTTTCAATAATTATGTAATTACCAACTCTTCTCTATCATCATGAATATTCAATTAAAAATGAGGGCTTTATGTTCAGTCATCATAAACATGTATTATTATCTTCCAATTTCATAACCAACAATAAAACATTAGATTAACTCTTAAAATCCAAAACCCTAACTCAAAACCCACATGCATTTCGAAAATCTCTACACAACTATGTCTTAATGCAATAGGAAAATACCACATGTCTATCTATACCAAAGTATTGAAGAAAAGCAAAGAATCTCTACCTTTAGAAGAGAAGAGAAAAAACCCAAAATCGACCTTGACGGAATTTGATCTCCACTAGTCAAAAAGTAGCCCTCAAGATGCTCGTCATTGGTCCAAAGGACTAGTGCCAATATGTTGTTTGATTTTAATAGATCAAAGAAAATATGAGGGTTGGTGGGTTTGTGTAGAGAGAACGTCGAGAAAATAAGAAAATAAATTTGAGAGAGAGAGAGAGAAGTGAGTTCAAATCAGTGTTATTAAAAGCACGCCTAGGCGAGCGCCTAGGCTCAAGTCCCATCCAGGCCCAAGGTTGCGCCTTGTAGTGTTCTAGGCTAGGCGACTTTGATAAGGCACATCTAGGCCCAAGGTTTGCGCCTTGTAGTGTTCCAACCCAAGCAACTTCGAGAAGGCGCGTGATTGGTCTAAGGCACAATAAGGCCCAAGGTTTACGTCTTGAGTGCTTTTTTTATTGTTGCTTTAATTGGTTTTGTTTAAAATTTGACCATTGGTTTAATGTGGTGCAGCTACAGAAGATTCCTACTCTTATTACAGATGCCAATACATTGGACATTCAATCCCAAATCAATGATAGAAGAAAAATTAGCCCTAATTTCTAATCTCCGAAGAACACTAAATGTTTAACATTTCATTTTGTTTATGTTGAACCCTAAACTATTTACTTATATTAAATTATATATATTTTTCCGTACTAGGTGCGCCTCACTTCATTGAAGCTTCTGCCTTGCCTTGTGCCTTAAGCCTAGTCCGCAAGAGGCCTTGGTGCGCCTATCGCCTTTAATAACATAGGTTCAAATGAGGGAAAAATGGGTTTTGACTGAAAAATAGCTGCAAGCGCAGATTTCGAGGTTGTCAAACGCACTTGGCTGCACATGCAAAGCCTCCTTATGCACGTGCGAGATATCCCCACCGCACGTGCGGTTTCACACATCACAAAATCTCCTTCAATCCCCTTCTCTGCACATGCAACCCCCTACTCCGCACGTGCAGTCTCATACCCTACATGTGCGGCCTCATACCCTGCATGTGCGGTCCACCTTATCTAGCCCAAACCTCAAGGTGATTCCATGTCTCCATTTTCCGTCCTTACGCCCGAGACTCAAAAATTTTAACTTGCTACGCCACAGGACACCCAGAACTTCGGAAAAAAAACAAATGAATGTGAAATGAGAGTTCAAGTCGGGTTAGAGACCCGGGACATCACAATTGTTTTGGTAGCTACAAACATGGAGAGGGTTATTTTAAGGCTGATTTTGAAGAAGTATATGATCATGTGGAGTGTTTTCTTTTCTTTTTTTTTGGTCATGAAAATGATTTGGTGAGAGATGGAGAAAGTGGATGTTCATGTGTAATTTTTTTAGTAATATTGAATAGTAAAGCATGTGATACTTTTTAACACTACTAGGGGTCTTAGGCATGATGATTCTTTATCTCTATTTTTATTTACTGTAGAGGGTTTTGGGGAGGTTGGTTGTTTGGTCTTAGGAGGTGGGTTTAATGGAGAAGTTTGTGATAGGTTGGTTTAGGATTTCAGTTTTTCACCTACAATTTGCAGAAGATACTATATTTTTCTTTTTTTAGAATTTCACCGACAGTTTGTAGCATGTTTTAATCGTTTCTGGTCATAATATGTTGTTGTACAATTATGTTATATTTTGCAGGTGGTGAACACTCCCATTCACATGATCATGATGTGGACCATGCTCATTTTGGACATGAGCATCCACATTCTCCTAAACATGCACATACCTTAAAAGATCTTTCTGTTGGTTTGTCCGTTTTGGGTAAGTTGAGAAACATGCAACGTGCATACACTATTTGTTAATCTTAGTCAGATGCTTTCTTGTTTTACAATATATATTTATGCATTGTGCACATGCAACAATGATCTGTTTTATATATTCCTGTAATTTTGCCTCTAATAATGTATAGAAAAAAAATTACTTTCTCGTCTCTCAAATTTGAAAATTAATAATTCTGAATAATAAATAATTATTAATGGTTATCAAAGTAATTAACAAATTATAAATGCACATTTATTGATAATCCAAATGTGTCACTGTATTACATTGGACCGCATGAATGGTTCAAAAGCCTTGAACACACTGTTGATGGTTAAAAGAGTATCACCTTAAGAATATGAAAAGGCTGACAGAGTACATACACAGTGAAATTGAGAAAAAGTGGCCCTAGTTTATATATGGGACTCAAGAAAAGTGATGTTAAGCATGTGTTTATTTTATCATTAAGGGTAACCCCAAGGGGTTGGGCTGGTAGTAAGGCCTTGGGTCTTGGCAGTGTGCTCCCTCCAAGGTTCAAGGATTGAAACCTTTTAGGTGTTAACAATTCTTTGGGGCCATCAGACTAGGGGAAAACCCTTGAATTAATCATGGTGCACTTGTGGGAAACTCCTTGCCGAGGGAATGTGCACCCCTAGAGAGTAGTTGGACTTTGATTCGGACACCCAGTGCCAATCAAAAAAAAAAAAAAATCATTAAGGGTAGTTTAGTCATTGTTAGCCTTTAGGGTTTTACTTAGTTTTCTTATATACATTTCTCCTGTAATCTTTCACTAATTAATTCAATAATACCATTGTTTAGGTTAAACCTAGTTTTCATGGTATTAGAGCCAGGTTTCGATCCTAGGACACATGTTAGCTTGTTGTTCAACTAAAATTATGAATCTTAATCAAATATGCAAAGTACGATTCATCTAGCCAACCCCAAGTAGTTGGTGAAGATTTGTGTAGTTGAATTGATTTTATCAGTTTGTAAGTTTCTTTAACCTTAAGGTAGTAATATACTTAGAAGGTGGCTGTGCATAAACCACTTGTTGAAGTGGTTGTGCATGAACCACTTGATGTTAAGGTGATTGCTTGTAAGCATCTTCTCAACTACTCGTCACTAAAATGGCTGTATTTGGCACTTGTTTGTCATTGAATGATTGCATGTAAGCCACTTGTCACTTGCTTGTGATTGAGAGGCTGTGTAGCCACTTTTCACGTACTTGTCATTGAGCTTGTTGCCTGTAAGCCACTTTTAAACTAATTTCCAGTAGTAGCCTTCTCTATTTTTAGGTGCTTCACTATAATGTAACCCATAAGCTAGTTAGTTTATATCAATTGAATTTTAAAGTTTTCATATTTCGGGAACCTAACAATGATCGCAAAAGATAGTGTTTTTACTCTATTTTTCTCAATGGCTCAATCTAATAAATTTTCACATAAAAAATTACTCTCTCCGTCCCAAAATATTAGTCTTTTTCGGGGAATCTAACCTTTTTTTGGTAGTACAATTATTACATTTCAAAATATTTTATTTTCCAAAACTACCCTTTGATAGTACAATTATTACACTTCAAAAATATTAATGTTAATGAATTTAAAAGAAGGGTAAAATAGGAAATTCATGTTATTTTAATTCTTGATTTTTGAAAAGAGACTAATATTTTGGGACAACGAAAAATGGAATAAAGACTAATATTTTGGGACGGAGGGAGTATCAAATAAGTGAATGAAGGTTATTCAAATTCAAGAGGGCATTGAGACAGCAATTTAATGAATTATTGCATTTCAATTTCAAAATAAGGCTTCATGAAGTGTAATATTTTTCATTCACTTTCCTAACGATTTATGTTTTTTAGTATTGTTTCTTAATATGATTTTCCTCAAGCACTTTGCAGATTGGATTTGCTACAACCTGAACTTTTATAGTGATATTTTTCTTGTCGCAGCTGGAATTGTACTCTTTCTTCTTGTAGAGAAAATTGTGAGGTATGTTGAAAAGAATTCTAAAGGAGCCAATGTGTGGAACCATACTCACCACCACCATCATCATAAGAACAGTAAAAAGTTAGAGGATGACAATGACGATGATGACAAGATTCAGCAGCAGTCTCTCAATGAAAAGAATGAATGTGTATCAGAAATTTCATCTCAAGGGAAGGTTTTAGATGGAGGGTCTGAAAAGCAAAATCAGCCTGAATCTCTTCGGAAGGTAAGATGAGTTACAATATTGTGATTTTTCCTGGCAGGTTATGATCAACTTTGAACTAGGTTGGTTTCTGGGCATTTCTTCATATGTGCACCTAGAATTATAGTCAAGCAGCAGCTGGGCTAGACTAGAATTGTTTTTTTTTTTAAAGAGTTGTCTCTAGCCACAAATGTATACAAACACATGCGACATATATCGATCTCTGATCTGTATCTGTGACATGCAAAAGGGATTGTTTCTTCTTCATTCAGAATAATATTTGCACAGTTCCTAATATCCTTGCGATAGAATGTTCTAATAGCATGAAATGAAATGTGGTTTTCTGCTTTTCTTATTTTTAATTTTAGTTTTCTGTTTGTTAAAGATCAAAAATAATGATTCAGACCTCGATAAGTTACAAAGTTTTGTGGCAAAAAAAGTTGAGAACACAACACATTGAAAAACAAATGTAAATATCTAGTTGGATTGTTGTGCTAGTGCACAACAATTTCATATCAAATATGTTTTGTTGACTGAAATGTTATAACATTTGATGAAGTATCTTATTTCATGGATACATAATCCATTATCCAATCTTACCTTTTGGTTTGAGGAACCTGAATGGGAACATGGTGTCACATGATTCGGATGTGTTGGGTAGTTCAAATCACGAGGGTGGTTCTCTTTTGATCAGGATATAACAATGTATTAATATTATTAAAATGCAAACATTTTTCATTAGACTCATAGATTTATTACCCTTTCAAGTATTTGGGAATGGTTAGCATTCCTTATATTTGAACAAAACTTTATCATGTAAATTGGCAGGGCATTCAAGACGCCCACTAGCTTACTTGGTAAGAAAAGTGGTAATAATATCAAATGCTTGGATTCAAGATTCCAATAAAGCTAGGACTGTCTTCATTATTATTAAAATTATTACTGTGACTTGATTGTTATTGAAACTTACCTTTGATCCTCACTTTTGCAGAGAAAAACTGGCAGTGGTGCTGGAGAAGATAATATTTCAGATGCTCCAAATGGCTCCACTGACCATATAAAATCCGTGGTCGAAAAAGAACCTTCTCATTCTCCATCAAATCTTGTGTTTGGTTACCTTAACCTCTTCTCTGATGGTGTAGTATGTTTTTATTTTTATTTTTAATTATTATTAAATTAAAATTTCAATGGTAATGTTGTTTCTTTATGATTGGTGTTACTGTCCGTGAAGATAGATTTAATGGACACAAACATGCAAGGGTTTTACAATTCTATAGGGAAAATTTTTACACTTCAATTGATATATTTGACTGAAAACTGAAGCATTCAAATGTAACGTGTAACATTTCAGCACAATTTTACTGATGGGATGGCTTTGGGAAGTGCTTTCCTTCTTTATGGATCAGTTGGTGGGTGGTCAAGAACTCTGTTTCTGCTTGCACATGAGCTTCCTCAAGAGGTTCGCTTTCTTCCTATTGTTCCTTCATTTTGAATGGAGATTTTAATAAAGAGTAATGACTATATAATTTTATGTCATAATATTGATATCAATTTCATATTTTTTTGATCAACAATATCAATTTCATATAATAAGCTATTTTGGCAAGTTGATTCAAAAGATTCAGAAGGGATCTTCATGCGGTACAAGGTTGTATTCGCTTATTATAAGTGCATATATATTGGTTAATTTTGTGTTGTCACTTAATTGTTTTCCCTACTAAAATTCTTTTCACTGTTGACCGGGCTTTAGAAGGATGCAAGCATGCAAGGTGCCTTGTTTTGTTTCCTATAAGAAAATGTGAGCTGATGGGTTATTTTACTCCATAACTAACTGCATATTTTCTATTAGGCTTGATACTTAACCCCTCTGCATTGCAGCATCTGCTAAAATTCTATACTACGGGTAAAAGTGCAAAATGAATTGGATCTATTAGATGAACGCCATTTCTAGTTCTTTTCTTATGGTAAATATAAATGACACTGTTTCTAGGGCTAATCGTGCCAGTAGAGTCCCTATATATTATCCCTTGTGTCATTTTGGTCATTGTAATTTCAGTTAACTCGATTTTGCCTCTTAATTTTAAATTGTATCAATTAAGTCCAATCGAAAACGGTCATTACAATTTTTGACGGAACCAATTTTCAGGGGCATAATGGTCAATTCAGCTGTTTATCTCTCTACCCTCCACAATTATTGTTTCTTTCTCCCCAACAACCCAGTGCAAACCATCACCACCTTCCATCATCAACGTCGGCTATTAGCAGTGGCTATCAACACCACCACCTTCGTTCATCACTGCTAGCAATCACCAGCATCCACCATCTTCCACCCTCCCAAACCACCACTTCTGCCACCCAAAAACCTCTTCGACTCAACCCACTTCACTGTCATTGCCACCAACTACCATCAACCAGCCACAGTCAACCATTGCTAAAACCCCCTTTTTGCCATCCAAACCTTCCTCTACCAGCCCGAAACCCAACCCATCAACATCATCCAACTATCATCAGCAAGGAAAAAAAAAAAAAAAAAAAATCATTTAGCAATCTCACCTTCCTCCACTGCCATCTCCATTAGCCATCAACAACCCTCCCAACCACTAGCAAACCGCCCCTCCACTACCCCATTACTGTGAAATACCTCATCTGCCAAATCACTCCCTCTCAACCACCAGCAAGGCCTCCTTTTTGCAAAACACCCCTTTTGTCAAATTAATTTTACCCTCCACCATAAATCAACAAAAAAGAAAAGAGTGAAGATAGATAGGATGGAGGGGGAAGAGAAGAGAGAGGAATGAGAGGCAAGAGATCGATTGAGATTGCCTTTGATATCGTCATTGAAGATCTTCGCCTCTGCCAGGAGAGATTGCCACCTCTTCGTTGCGGCGTTCTCCTCCTTTGTTGCATCCATCCTCAACCCCCTGTTCTCCATTGCTTGAAGCCCTTCTCCTTCCCTTTCCCTAACCCCACCAGCTGCCTCCTTTGTCTCTCTCTCTCTCTATATATATATATTATTATTAGTTTTGAATTAGTTAACTAAGTGTAATGGGTGCCTCTAAATGCACCCCATTATATCCCTAAATGAAATTACCAAAAAGCCCTAAACCTTACCACCATCTTCTACCTTGGCTAGTTGGCACCACTAGCAGCTCCAACAGCCACATCACCCTCTCCAACTCTCACCCTACGGCCCCTCCCCACCCTACTCTGGCGATCCCCCATCCTTTTTCTCTCACCCAGACTTAACTCCCACCCCCCCACCCCCCCGGTAGGGAAGGGATAAATCGTTGGATCTGGGAGGAGGGAGGAGGAGGAGATCGCGAGTGGGGAGTTGGGAGAAAGGAGATCACGATTGAGGAGGTGGGGTTTAGGGTTGCAATTTGACGGGGAAGGAAGGGGAGGTAGCGTCAGGCTGCAAGGAGGGAAGGGAAGGCAGCTGCGTGCTGCTGAAAGGGTGCTGTCAGAATAGATGGGGCAGTGGTGGTGGTGGTGCTGGAGGTGGGATAAAGTTGGTGTTAATTGGGATGCTCAAAGAAAAAGAACAAAATTGAATTCAGAGATTAGGGTGCTTAGAGAAACGGGATGGCCAACAACAAATTTGGGGTGCATTTAGAGGCACCCAAGTGTAATTCACTAAGCTGGATGGGTTATGGGTGAATAGACTATTTTACCCTTGAAACATGACGTGTGCCATTTACGGGTGACACAAAACTTGAAAGAAAGGAGAAATATCGAGTGAATTGAAATTACAGGACCAAAATGACACAAGGGATAAAGTATATAGACTAATGGTGTAATTTTTCCTTGTTTTTATGTGCACATGACAAGTGCAAAATGACCTGGACTTGGTACATTTTGTGTGGGGTTTGTGATCTTTACCTAGGACATTCATAGTGTGATTAGCATGATATTAGAGACCTCATATTCGTCAACATGTTAACATAATTTATCTAAATAGCAAATATTTGATCTAAAATTTTGTGGACATATTTTTGTTGTGTGTCATTAAAGATTTGCCATGTTGCTGTAGTTATGTTTTGTCCTTATCAATGCCACATTAGAATTTAATCATATTTTGGGCAACACTTAGGTCTCGTTTGGGAACATACTTTTTTAGTAACTTTTTAACTTTTTGCCTAAAATATGATGTAAAAAAAACTAGTATGTTTGGGATGACTTTCTAGTTTTTTACGAAAAAATGTGCAAAAAGTAGAGAGAAAATGGAATCTTTGACTTTTTGGTATAGGTTGTTGGCTTTTTGGTTTTTTATTTGACTTTTTGGTATAGGTTGTTGGCTTTTTGGTTTTTTAGTGACTTTTTGACTTTGAGGCTAAAAAGTAATGTTGCCAAACGAGGCCTAAATCTTATATTGTATTTCATCCTTCAATTTTTTTCTTTTTTAATTAAAAATGTAATTTCTTTTGGAGCTATATCTTTTATTAAACCCTCTTGTGCAGATAGGTGATTTTGGAATCTTGGTAAGATCCGGTTTCAGTGTCTCGAAAGCTCTTTTTTTCAATTTCCTCTCAGCACTGGTGGCACTAGCAGGAACAGCATTGGTTAGTGTTGTCTCAGTATGGCAAGTTGAATCCTCCCCCCTTTTTTTTAGTTGTCCCAAAATAATTGAAGAATTAATAAACACGTTTTATGGTTATTGCCACACAGGCTTTAGTCATGGGCCAAGATCCAGGACAATCATCTTTGATTGAGGTAAAGAATCTTCAAGAAATGATCTGAGTAAGTTCAATTTGGTACTGAGGGGTATCATATGCATTAGTAGTAATCCAAACACGTTTTTGCTGTTTTTGTTTTTAGGGATTCACAGCAGGCGGGTTTGTGTACATTGCAGTTGCCGGAGTGCTGGCAGAAATGAACAACGGCAGCAGCTCAGCAATAAAAAGTACAGCATTCCAGCTAACCTCACTGATATTTGGAATGGCAGTTGCACTTTGTATATCCCTTGTTGAATGAATTTAAAGCAGCTTCAAATCTGTGTTTAAATTTGTAGTTTCAAAGATCAATAATGTAATTTAAGTTGTCAATCACTATTGTCAGGATCGGTATCAATTTTTGTTATTTTTCTAAATTTTGTACTGTGTCATGTACTTTTAGTAATAGAAAGATAGAAATTAAAATATTAATTTGCTCATGGCACCAACCTATGCCATACACTTTACTTTGGAGTAAACTTGGGCCCATATAAATAACGTACTGTTAGCCACACATCTGTTTTTGACGAAATTGATGGGTACAGAATATAGTTTTATGCCTCTATGGTTTCAGTCAAAATGTCTTTTTACGTTTTCTTATGTTTGATTGCGAGTTTAAAACTAATGTGCTTGGTGGTGGTGGTGGTGGTGGTGAGATGGTGGTACTGTGGAAGCATTGGTAAGATTTTCTCTATAAAGCTTTTGTTTTTTTATTTCTCAAGTTGAAAGTGTTTTCAGCTTAAATTAGCTCAATGGAAAATATTTTTCATGTTTTAAAACTAAATAATGTTTTCCATCTAAAAAAGTTTAACCGAAAACGAAATGTTCACATTGAATACATTGTCCCATATAGAAAGTTAGTATAATTTTTTCTGTTTGTATATTCATTACTCATTTCTTCAATGGCCATTTTCCTCGTCCGCAAAAGCTGTCTAAACTGGTAGGATATCAAAGACAACATATCCACACAAATATCAGAATTTTTGCAAGAACTTTGATTGCCGGAATCGCTTTCCATGGCCTCAACAAACTGTTTTCGTCCTTGGCTCCAACTATAACCTCACATCCTCAACCAACATTATACTCACTTTTCGCTGAGAACTGCCAAGTCCAACATCCGTTGCATTCGTAATTGAGATAGATATGCTCACAATGATATCAGGTAGTATATTGCACAACATTTTCGTAATTGAGATAGGAATGCCCACAATGATATCGGGTAGTTTATAGCACGACATTGCAAAGTGTGGGTAAAAAGTGTACACAACTGACTCAAGTAACACCTTCATTGCCAAAGATAAGCATTTCTCTTTCTATCCTGCATGCCTATGTTTAACCCCATCTGCGACAAATTTGAAGAGCTCCATCTTGGACCCACCCATATGCGAAGACAACCCCAAGTATCTTTGAACATAGTCGACAAACCCTCAATACAAATCAAAAAGAGAAATGGTGATAGCAAATTCCCTTGTCTCAACCCCCTAGATGGAACAATGAACCCAAGTTTGCGCTCGTTAATCAGCAAGGAATGAAATACAATAGAGACAAATTACATAATCAATCGGATCCACTGCGTTGCAAATCCCGACTTGCTCATAATAGCCACCAGATGGCCATTCAACTCTATCATAGGCCTAGCTCTTGTCAAGCTTAACAGCCATAGAACAATTTTTACCATACCTCTGTTTTTTCAGATAGTGCATGATCTCTTGGGATAATAGAACAATTTCAACCATACCTCTCATTTTTCTATTTGTATATCATTACTATTTGTGAATCATGATCATGATGATGAAAATTCTGTTTTCAAATGAAGGGACCACACTATGCCACATCATTCTATACAAAAAATTTATCACTACTCAAACTATTAATGCATGGTAAATAAGTGATGCATCATGTATGCAAAGTACATAAAAAATGAAGGATATATTGTCAACTCAAAGTGGCTGGCCATACCAAACACCTAAATCTGCTTAAACCATGTAAATTTGGAGTCACAAACTCTACTCCTATTTTATATTTTGACAGTAAACAAGTTATGGAATAGTACTCCAACAATTTGCTCACAAATAGAAGTTATATATTACAGATAAGCACTCACAAAAAGTTATATTACATACAAGCACGCTTAACTAACAATTTCTAGTACAATCAAACAATCAATCTCTAATTGGTATATTTTCTCTGATAGCACCTTTGAAAACACAATTTCTGTTTGATTCAAAATAGAGGAGGGAAGCCATGGCAAGACAATCTTCATCCTGAAACATATATCAAACTGGTTTTACATTTTCAGCCAAAGGTAAACAAGCTACTAGCATAAATTAATAGCCAATTTTTAGAGGTTAATATTTTACATTATAAAATTACATTGGGGTTTCTCAACATTCTTTAGCTTTTGTGTAACTCACTACTAATAATTTTAAAAAATATATTTTTCACAAATGTATCATAATTGTACTCGTATTCTATTTTTTTTGGTTTTGTTGTATTGTCGTATCTGTATCGTATTATATATGTATTTCATATCCGTATCCATGTTTCCTAATCTAGGAGGAGGGCACCTCTATATAAAAGCAGGCACCCCCATGTGGGAGAGGTACGTGAATTTATGTGTTAATTTGAGTTATCGTTACTCTGTCGAAATATTTTGAGATATTAGTTTACTGACTTTATCATCTGAGTGCCCGAGCAACCAGGTTAGCCATTCTTCTAATTGTGCAGACATGGATCTAGGCAGCGTGTTCTACGGCTGTGTTTCCAGAATTCCAGGAGAAATATCAGAGTATATTGGTTGTGTGGTCAAATTTTAGCATACACTCCATACACTTTATTTTTTGATAATTTTTTTATTTACTTTTTCAAGATCCTTAACTTTAGGGGAAAACCACATGCAGGTGGTAGAAGGGGAAAAAAATTACAAACACATGGGGGTGCAAGTGTGTCTGTGGTAGGATGCAAATGAAAGGCTGTAGGGCCTCCATGTATTGGTAATTTCTTTCCCCTTCTCTCACCTGCATGTAGTTTCCCTAATTTTATTTCCATACTTGACTACATGGATTTTGTTATCTAATACTTACATATCACATATACCAAAAATGTTTACAAAAATTAAAAAAATAAAATATGAAAAAAAATAAAATGCTATATGCTATATGCTCAATTAAATTAAAAAAAAAAAAATGAAAATGAAGTGAAAGAAACCATTTTTATGTAATTGTAAATTAAAAATTTTAGTTATATCGTTCGAGAAAATCTAATATAAAAGTATATATATTTATCTTGTGTGCTAAACATAATTTTTATAATTCATTCAAATTTTTTTTTATTTAAAATGTTACTGATACACATAATGACATACATATCTATTAGTTAATACTTACAATAAAATATTAATTATAACAATTAAAACACGACTTTAATGCAATTCAAATGAAAACAACTCATTCATATAATTTTAACTATTTTTTTCTTTTAAAACTTAAAATTATTAGTTTAATTTTCAAGATAATTTTTTTACTATTTATTTAAGACGGTACAGTTTTATCCTAGGTTATATATACACAAGATAGATTTCTTTTATTTGATGTAGGGTTGAATCCAAAATGCGAAATATGACAGAGAAAAGAAAAGATTAAACATAAATATAAAAAAGAGCATACCTTTACAAGTTGTATCATTACAATTTTGACTCAAAGGGCCAACGTAGATTTCCTAATCAGCACTTTGAGCCAATTATTTCCAATGCTCTCTTGCTCTTCCTTAATTTTCCTGACAGATTCCACAACAGTGGAACGACAATAGTTTACCTCAATCATCTGCAGAGTGAGTATATCCCCCAAACTAGATGGTATTTCCTCGAGAGATATACACCCGTCCAGCAACAAGTGTTGAAGGCTTGGAAAGTGACTAGAGCAGGTGATCCATTGCTTAACACTGTAGTCCTTCAGTTTCAAGAATTTGAGTCGAGGAAACCCACCATCAGTTGTTGCCCATTGCCGTCCCCAACCAGCACTATCTTCTAATTTGAGAAGCTCAAGGTTGGGTAACAACATCCCAAGGATTGATATATCCTCCCACTTTATCTTTGTACATTTCAAGGTTAGCCTTTTAACATTTGTAGGAAACTTGACCTCTCGGAAATTGGTTGGGTACGAGAACTTATTCAGTAGCTTCAAAGTCTCAAGATGTCTTAAAAATTCTAGATTAAGAAACATCAAATTCCCTGAATCTGACAACAGATGTCCACAAAGTCCCAGCTTTGTAAGAAAAGGAGTTCTTGCCAATAAATTCTGAACATGTCCACAGGGGTTTACGTTTGCGATGGTTCGTAGGTTTTCTAAAATAGAGGGATGGTTGTGATTTGTTACTGCTTCTTCAGAACATAAAGACCCATCATATTTTGCTCCTCCTTTAGCATAAAGATGCCTCAATTTTGTCATATTCCAAACATTACATGGCAGAATAACCTCACTCCATTTTGTAGAAATAATAATAAGTGTTTCTAGGTTTGAGAGATTTGATATTGATGGCGGTAATTCACAGGAATATTTCAAATGAATTGCCAAATACCTCAAATTAACAAGTTGTGTTAGTTCTCTCGAAAAGAAGGCATCGTTGTACCGTATGTCCAACACCCTGAGAAGTTTGAAGGTCCAACAAATAAATAAGCACACATCACCAAATTGATTGTTGTGATAATGATTTTTTTGCTCTAACTTACTTCTGAAGCACAAGAATGATTGAACAACTGCTGGGGTATGAGACATAGAGGAAACATAATCACATTTTAGCAAGAAGTCAAAATGGATGCACAGGCGGCGTTGGTTATTTGTTTCGTAATTACTTGAAGAAGGAGGAGAAGCGTCTTTATAATTGTGAGTCCACTGTAGGAAATTAATTTCGCTGGCTTTCTTCAAGCATAAATCACGCAACAAATCATGCATACAACATGCTTTAATTCGACCATCAAACCTTTTTTGAGCAACAATTACCAGACTTCTCTGAATTAGATCCACTAAGTAATCCTCTGCTACTTCCTCCAAGCTTCTCTGCCCAATTTTTTGTATAAACCCCTCAGCTACCCACAAACAAATTAACTTCTGCACCGGGATTTCTTGGTCTTCTGGAAATGCTCCTAAAGAGAGAAAGCATGGTTTCAAGTGGTGAGGCAAGTGATTGTAACTCAGTGCTAGTGTGTCCAAGTACTGGTTTGGATCACTTACAATGTATGAGCTTACACTTTGGGCAACTTGTTTCCACGACTCTGGTGTCTTGATGTTCTTTGCAAGAAGTCCTGCTATTATAACAATTGCAAGTGGAAGCCCTTCACATTTTTCCATTATTTGCTTCCCAATTCCGATCAGTTCTGGAGGGCAACATTCATTTTGAAACACCTTCCATTGTAATAACTCCCAACTCTCTTCTTCAGTGAGAAAACGCAAACAATGAGGATGGCAGTCAGGTGAGGCATGCATAGACAACTCTTTGAGGCGACTAGTGAACATAACTCTACTTCCATTGTTGTCATTGGGGAAATACATTTTAAGATCGACCCAGGCACCAATATCCCATAAATCATCAATGACAATGAGATATCTCTTGCCTTTTAATTGCTTGTACAACTTTTCACCTAGCTTCTCATTGGTCATGTTTTCAATTTCATTGAAATTAAGAGAACGTAAAATGTCCAACAACATATCTGTTTTTCTGGGTAATTGAGAAGCATAGGTCCATGCACGAATATGAAAGTAGTGTGTGATGTAAGGATCATTGTACAGTTTTCTGGCTAAAGTAGTCTTACCGAGTCCAGGCATCCCAATAATTGATATCATTTGTAGCTGCTTCTTCCCTCCAGCAAGTAGCTCTTTTATAGTCAATACCTCATCATCAAAGCCCACTGTAATTTCTTCATCTACCTTGGTTCTGTTCTCCATTGACATTGACGAATGGACTCCATCATTGAAATCTTGTAGGAGTTGGATCTGATTTATCTGGTCATAAAACTGCACCACTTTTGCCTCGATCGTCTTAATCTCTTCCATGATATTTATGCCAATTAAAAGATCAAAAAAACTGTCACCGTTGTTGTTGCTGTCCCTCTGCCCTGGAACTTCAATATCAAAAAAACGGATGAGTTGTCTTGTTTTCCAGATCACATAATGAATTTGCATCGGCAGGTTTTTAGCTTCATCGTTCAGCTCATGCTGCTGCTGCTGCTTCTCTTCCAAATCCTTGAGAATGATTGCTAGGAATCTTAGCCGACTATAAAAAGAGTCGAGATGATCAATCTGATCTGCGGTCAAATTGCAGGCCTTACTGATCAATAGATAATTCAGTTTCTCCAAGACAGAATAATTTTCACCCATCTCCCTCTCCAATCTCTTTCTCTCTCTTGTTCTTTCTATTTCTTCCTGTGCCAAACTATACAAATACAGTGTTTCTCTTTCTATATGCCGGTCTATCTGTCTTTCCATCTCTCTCCGTTTCCATCTCTCTATCTTTCCTTCTCTTTCTCGATTTTGGCGCTCTGCCGTCTCTCTCAAGTTTCCATGGACGGAGCCCATCAGAAAAGACTTCGCGGGTATTTTGCAGGAAAAAAACTGGTGATTGAGCAGAGAATCCTGAATGGGTTGGCGGTGGTGTCGATCCAAAAAAAAAGTGAAAAGAAAGATCTTTCAGAGTGAAGAAGCGAAGGAGCAAGTGGCTTCTTGAGTTTGGATCCAAAAGGAAACATTGAAAACATTGAAAGCAAAATTGCAATGCCAAAAGTAAAGAAAATGAGTGGGCGCTCTGATTATAGTAGATTTTATTTATTATCACAATTTATATTGTGTCTATATATTTTTTTACTTTATTATCTCATTAGTGATAGATTTAAAGTTACTAAATTAGTGATCTACCACTCAAAAATAAAGGTAAAGATAAGCAAAGAGCTTTACTTTTATGAAAAGTCAAACACCACCTTCTAGCCTTACTGTTGCTGAACCTTGGCAGGTGATTTACAGTTGTATTTGACAGAGGGTAAAATGACGATTTTACCCTTTGAATATTTGACAAATCCACCAACTCAGCAGGAGTCGTCCAAACCCTTTGAATATTATTTTATGCTTTTATTTTAATGAAAAATGTTACTGGTAACACATTCACAATTAATGTAGGTTTCGTACCAAGTCATAATTAATCTTATTAAAATTTATAAATGTGTTAATAAAATTATTAATAAATGTATAAGTATTCTTAACATTATTATATTTTAATTCTTAATATTAAGAATTAAAAATCAAATTTATTATAAATTTATAATTTTTTTGAATTCATAATTTTTAAAATTAAAAGTCAAATTTCTTATAAATTCATAATTTTTGGAATTACACGTCAAATTTCTTATAAATTTATAATTTTATTTTAATTTGTAATTTCTATAATTAAAAATTAAATTCTTACAAATTTATAATTTTTTTAATTCGTATTTTTTATAATTAACAGTCAAATTCTTACAACAAAACAAAACAATTGTTAATAATTCTGTATGATAAGTTTAGAAAAAAAATTTTGAAACAATAATTTTGTAGTTTTTAGTTTTAACAAAAATTTAAAGAGAAATGTTTGAGGGCCCGAAATCAGTGGCTCGAATTTGGCTCGAAACCCAAAACGACGTCGTTTTAGGTTTCAATTTTTTCTTTTTCTTTTTCTTCCTTCTTCTGTTACAGAGGAGAGGCGACGCGAGGCGAGAGAGAGCAAGGAGAGGAGAGAAAAGAGAGAGAGAGATAGAGAAACCTTCGATCAGTGGAGGGAAGCCGTGGAACTGATGGTGGTGATCGTCGCCGATCGATCGCCGGTGGGTATCGTTCTGTTTTCTGTATTTTTTTTTTCTAGTGGATCTGGATGTGTTGATGATCTGGCTTTGGGTTTGATTTTGGTTTAATTTTTGATTTTGGATTTTGGTTTGATCTCTCTCTCTCTGCTCCACTCATTTTTTTGTGATGATGTTGATGAAGGTGGTGTTGTTGATCATCTAGATTTGGGTTTGATTTTGGATTTTGGTTTGATCTCTCTTTCTGGTTTTGCTGGGTTTGTTTTTGTTTTGGGTTTCAAATTTTGATTTTGCTGGGTTTTGCTGGGTCTCTTCCTCTTCTCTTTTATTATTCTTCTTCTTCTTCCAGCGAGAAAGGAAAAAAAAAAAATTTTTGAAACCCAAAATGACGTCGTTTTGGGTTTCGAACCAAATTCGAGCATGAATAAATCGGGCTCTGTAACGGGACTGAAATTTAAAACTCAGCCATTGGTAATAGTCTCCGTCAAAGTTGTACAAAGCCACTTGAGCAGGGAAATTTTTTTGATTGGAAAAGGAGCCGCACATGTGAGGGGTATTTTGGTTATTTAATTATTTTAACATCATTTCAAATTTATTTTTCAATATAACAATTCAACATATCTTTTTAAACACAAAAACTAAAATAACTTACAAAAATAGTTAAATAGTCACAAAAAAAAAACAAACCTAAAAGTGTCCACTTCCCAAACGAGACCAATATTTAAATTTAATGATGTGTAAGTGATATGATTAATTGATAATTAGAGAACATATGAAAAAGAGTGTTGCTTTTAATATCGGAGGAACTACATGCAGGTAGGAGAATGAGAAAAAATAATTACCAATAATGGAGGGATGAAAGTGACACTTACAATCTCACAACCTTTCATTTGTACTCCATTACAAACACACTTACACCTTATGTGTTTGTAATTTTTTTTCCCTCTTCCCATTTGTATGTAGTTCCTCCCCATTTAATATCTTATATGATTGTCACCATGATAATCAAATGCAATTCTTACTGTAAAACTTTATTCATATAATAATGTCAAAGTAGGAAACTTAATTATGAATTAAATATTTTTAATGATTCCTTAAGAGTTAAAATTAAATCTAATTTTTAATCTCAAATAGTAATTTTCATAAATAAATATACTATTTATTGAGTGTCGGCATCAATTTTTATGATTTTCATAAATTTTTAAACTACAGAATTCGGAAATTACAAATATATACTTATTTTTATTAAGTAAAATAGTTGAAAAATATATATTTTACTCATTAAATTCAATGTAGGTGTACAGAAAATATCTAAAATACCTATTGTTATTAAATTTAATGACTATTTTTTTTCGTAGTTTTACTATGATTTAGATTAAAAATAAATAAATAATTTAAAATTTTAAATTTGTTTTATTATAAAGTTCAAACATTTATTTATTTATTTATTTTAATTTTTCCAAAAGAGAATTTAATTTTTTTTTAGATGGGCAAAAAGAGAATTAATTTTTTAAATTTTTTAAATTTATTGTTTTTAAATAAAAAAATTTTCTAACAGCGGGATATTTGTAATTTTTTAAATCACAGGGATTAATCCATATTTTAAGCGAAATCTCGTAAGATGTATTTGTAATTTACTCTATAAAACAAAATAGAAAAAATTACTAATAAGTCCTTTTTTTTTTTTTTCTCTAGATTACGATTGAATCTTATCAAATTTTGATATGGACAGTTCGTTTGGGATGTGGATTAGCTTTTTGATTATTTTAACCTCGGGTTAAAAAGTTTCATTTGGAATGGATATTTTGACTTTTTTTACTTTTTGTTGAAGAAAAAATGAAATGATTATGATTTGAATGTAATTTTTTTAGCATGGGACTAATATTCTATTTTGTCTTTTTGTGACTATTTTAACCCCAACTCATCCCAACCCAACTTCCTAAACGAGTGCTTATTTGTCATAAAATCTTCCCAAAAGATTCATTGCTTTATAATGGTCTTCTCGTTTAATAAGAAAAATAATTTTATAAATAATTTGAACTTAATTAAAATTAAAATTTTTTAATTTAATAAATTTTTAATATTATATTTAAAAAAATCATAAATAACAATTGGATTAAAACAATTTTAAAATATCAAATAATTACTTGTGAATTTCCGCATAATAAATTTGGGAATTTTGTGAAACTATGTCCTCTATTCATCCTAGCGCAATTGCAGGACCTCATTACGTCGAAAATGGGTGGCATTAATTGTCACGACCCAAACCCGCCCCTATAGGTTTAGTGTTGTAACCGACCAGTAATCCTTGAATTACCAAAGGCCTCTAAACAGAATAACATACAATTAGGGGCTGTGGAAGCAAATATATAAAGATACATAGTCCATTGAGCTGTGCTGACATACATGGGACAGAAATTTAAAACTTGTATAAAATATATACATATATGACGTCATATCCACATAAGTCTTGCAACACCGTACCAGGTGTGCGGATGAACAAAACCAAACAAAACGTTCTTCACAAGGCAAACTCTAGGCATGGTCCACAAATCTTCACTTCTTAAACGGGAACCTCCCCGGGAGGCATGGTAGCTGGCTAACCCAAAACTCTCCAAGCAACAGCTTAGGCCTGGTCATGTGCATGCTCACCTACATACATAATATAAATAGTGAGCGAAAGCCCAATAAATAATAACAGAGTAAAAAGGTTTAATGAATGATGTCCCATGTCAAATTCAAAATTTAGAGTAGCAATAGGTTCATGTTCTTAAAACAGATTCATATTCTTGTTCATACCATAATAGAAATCAGAATTCATGCTTGATTATACGTGGTACATCTAATAGCGTTAACAGATCAAATATAGAGTATTCAGGATCATACTTGTCAGTTCCATAGAGGAACCTCCGGTGCTGGGAACATAAACATACTTGCCAGTTCCATAAAGGAACCTCCAGTACTGGGTACAAATAACATACTTGCCAGTTCCATAAATGAACCTCTAGTACTGGGTACAGATCACATACTTGCCAATTCTATAAAGGAACCTCTAGTACTAGGTACAGATAACATACTTGAGCCACGGAATTATTGTCGCGAATACTTTTCAATGTGTGGACAATAATTCATTGTACATACATAATCGTTCCATAAAATAGATCTTTTTGCGTCATACCGAAACTTAAGAACATAACTTTACTAAGTTATTACTCATAGATGGCTCTAGAGTTGTCAGACAAAGCAGGCAAATGAAATAGCTCATAGTGCATGACCTACACAGACATAATAGATACATACTTGAAACACACACCCGGACAATACGTAACTCATTTCATGTCTTTCGTAGTGTGTTTCTAGCCTCTATCCTCATTCTTATATTTTAATCTTGGCCTAAGAATGTCTAGGATGCAATGAGGATGTTGAAATGTATTTGAAAACACTTAGGCAAAACTTGTTAAAAACAAGGGTCTCACTCGAATGTAACTTACTTCGCTTGAATGGACGTTCAAAAATGTGAGTGGTCGCTCAAGCGATCTGTAAACTCTGCAAAAGTACCGGTTGTTTAATTTTTCCGCTCGACACTCGCTCGACGTTCGCTCGAGCGTGAGACTAAGGTCCTCGCTCGAGTGCAACTCTTATCGCTTGAGCGATCTGCAAAACATGGAACTTCTGGGAGCATGCATTTTACGCTCGAGCCAACTTTTGGTTGCTCAAGCGAGGGTGCAAAAACAAAAGCGGTTGCTCGAGTGCAGGATCTGTCGCTCGAGTGGATAGGTCGAATTCTGAAATTTCCATATTGCACTCCCAAGTCCAAAACTCAAATTCAAAGCTACAATTCACATCCTTTTGGGCCCAAAAGTTGAGGAAACGTATGTAAACTTGTAAAGTATGAAGAATCAAAGATCATTTCATGAAATCAAGGCTCAAAAGCATGCTAATTGTACCAAATCAACTTGAAACTTACGAAACATGACATGCATGAAATGTCTTGAACTTAAACCTTTCAAAACATGATCAATTAAGATCAATTGGTCGGAAATGTGCTAAATTCTTAGAACCAAGCTAGAATTATGACATGCATGAGAAAAATTATGAGAAAAATTCTCTTGAAAACAACATCAAAATCCATGAAATGCACATATATGCATGATATGGCTTATTTTCCCTTAATTCTAGCTCAATTCTCATACTTAGTTACAATAACTTCTTGAATTCTCTACATTACCAACTTAAATACAAAGTTTAGGAGCCCATGACTCACCTAAGATCCTCAATTGAGTTCTAAGTTGTTATGTCTTTGAGCTTCCAAGGCAATCTTTAAGCTTCCAAGTTAGTTTCCTTAATTCTCTACCAAACTCCCTTGTTGATCTCAATTTTTTCTCTCTCTCTCTCTCTCTCTCTCTCTCTCTCTCTCTCTCGTTTAGAACTCAAGGATGAGGGAATGAGAGTATAAAATGAATTCAAGGGCTCACTTGGGCCTTTTATAGACTTGGATTAAGGAAGTCATTAAGTTGGCTTAATTGAGCATTAATTATTCTAATTATTTCATTCCGAAGAGAATTTCAATTAAACTTACCATAAAATTTTAAAAACCCGAATTACACAGAAACCAAGTCAATTTCGCGTTCGGATGCCGATAAGACCTTTAGTTCATAAAACAAAACATAAACACGAACAGATATTCCTACGATAGACAGATATAAATACAAATAATGCAACTCACATGTAATTAATTCAGAATTTCACCTTAATAACGTCTTAAGCATATTTAATCATGGATTAAGGGTTAATCATAGGTTGGGGTTGTTACATTAATAGTTCTCATTTTTTTTTTTAAGGACCCTCAATTTTTTTAATCCCTATTTATAAAATTTAAACATTTATAAAATTTCTAAGCCTTTCACATAACACTACAATTATCCCTCCTATAAAATATTATACCTCCACTTACCTGCACACCCCATAATAATTTGGGCACTCACTAAAATATAACATATTCGCACCTCCTAAACCCATGAAGGAGACATTGCCTATGGAGTGCCACCAAGCCATGCGAGTGGCCTTGGAATTGACGTTCTTGTTGTTATAACACCCCATTTTTTTCTCAATTTTATGCAGAGAAGTAGAGAGAGAGTAAGGTTGTATTTGGTTTGGGGATTGAAGGAGGAATTTAAAAAGAGAAAAGGAAAATGTGTGTGAAACTAGGTGAAATATAAGTATATTGTATTCACATTTCACTTACTTTTTCCCTTTTCTTTTCCAAATCTCCCAATCAAACACAATCTAAGTGATTGGTTTCATGGAATTTTCTTAGAGAAATTCAAGTCTCTGTTTGGGATTCTAAGCCAATGAGGAAATATATAAAGGGCTGTGATAAAGACCACTAGGTGTAGAGCTCTAAATTGAGCTCTACACAGTTGGCAGGAGCAACCAAAAAAAAAAAAAAAAGAAGAAAAAAAAGGAAAAAAGACAAATCATTATCAGGAAGAAGACAAATTAGAGCTCCTCTAGAGCTCCTAATTTAGAGCTCTTGAACATTTTTGATATATAAAAATACAAAAATGCTTGGGACCTCTAATTAGAGGTGTTACTAGTGATGTGGTAGTGGGTTCCACCCACTGCCACTGTTAGTGTTGTGTCTGTTTTTTTTTTTTCTTTTTTTTTTCTTTTTCCACCTCATTAGAGGTGTGTTTAGAGCCTCTAAATTAGAGGTCTCTAGCATCACTGATAAAAATATAACTAACTTTTTTGCTAAGTTTTACTTTTTTGTCAATTATAGCAGAACTTTCTGATCAAAAAACTTACCGATACACTTCGAGCCTCCTTCGCGATATCTCGATTGTTCTAAGAATGATGGACCAAGTGCATTGGGTTTTTAAGGTGAGTGTTCAATTTGGTTTTGTCAGGGTTGGGTGTTCAATTGTTTTTGTGAGGGTGGGTATTTCATTTTAATTTGTATCTATTATACTAATTTTAATTGAGATTATAATTGTCATTAAAAAAAATCAAATGGCGAGAGTCTTTTGAAAAAAGATGAGGATTATTAGCATCACTCGTCAAAAATGCATGTTGTGAATTACTACCTCCGACATGAAAAATGAAAATTTAAAAATAATGTATTTTTAGATTAGAATTTTAATTTTTTCATAAATTAAAAAAAATTAAAAAAATTCAACAGGAGAAAATTCTCGTTTCCTACAGCCAACAAATAATTTGAAACGAAATGAATATTATATAGACTGCGCCAAAAATTATAAGAGCAATTATAGGCATTGGTTATTAATTTAGGCATTTTAATTTTTTCTATAGGATATTTCTAACAGAGATGTTTCATTATATTATTATTATCTAATGATAAATGTAATGATTTTTTTAAAATTTAAAATAAATATAAATTTTTATTTTTATTTTATAATCACTAAATTTATAATGAAAATTTTTCATTACATAGCGAGGATCAAAATACTTAATCTAATATGTTGATGTGATGTAAACAAAAATTATATCAAATAAAAAAACTTCACAAAGCAAAAAGCTAGTTTTTAGTTTTTTTAGTAAAAAAGTCACTATCTAAAAAAGTTAACTTTTTTAATTAAAAAAGTTAAAAATTAATTTTTTATCAACTTTTCAAAACACTACATTGATGGTGCTTCTTAAAAAAATAAAAAGGCAAAAAAAAATTGTATGAACACTCCCTAGTGGATTGCGACAAAAAAGTCATTCACATGGCCCACAGTTGACTTGATTTGTTTTTAATAAAAATGGACTATTTGTTATGAAATTATAAACTTTAAGGAGTGAGATGTAATTTTCAAAATAATCAAGGACAAATTATATTTTAAGTAAATCTCAATGTGCGTATTTATAATTTATCTTTTTTGTTTTATAATTTTATTCCATTATTGTGGGGGCTGAGAAGATGATTATCAAGAATAGCAAACAGAGTATCCAAGCCCATCTTAGATGGGCCGGATAAAGCCTAAGCCCATCAGATGTTGGACCTTTGTCGAGTATACACAACAATATAGACAATGTGCCAAATTGAGAGTACATGTGTTGAATAGAAGAGCAGAACCTGTCGGGCGAGTCGACATGGATCCACCAAGTGGGACCAGAATGTCCCTTTCAAGGAAGTATAGTAGGCGAATGGGCCCTAATAGAATGATAATGAGGGACTAAGCTGCATATAGTGACGATCGAGGAGAGAGACTCTATAAAAGGAAGAGAGAGGCTGGAGAAAGAGATATGTGCTAAGAACCTTGAATCTCAAGAAATCGTAAAAAAAAACATTAATTGTCCTGCAATACTAACTTGTCCGTTGGAATGCTAATTCTAACACCATCGTTCGAAGTTTTATTTCTATTTCAAGTGGCATCTGAGAAGATTATCTAGGGTGGCTTGTTTGGACTAAAGGAGTATTCTATATCCACTTCTACACAATTGGCGGCGTCTGTGGGAATACTCTAACTCATCCATGGCAAGCCCAAACCAAGATCCTCTGGTAGTCGATAACACTGCTGCAGAAGCAATTTCTGGCCCAAAAGAAACCCCTGCAAGGAGGTCCTCGAATTTTGACCCGCTAACCCCATTTTAGCCTTCGACATCCGTAGAGGATGCCATGCAAATGTTGATGAGTCGAATGCAACGTAGTGAGTAGCGTCTCGAAGACATGGCAATGGAAAACAAACGCCTGTGTCAGGAGTTGGCAAAGTCCCAACAATTACCACCTCCCCGCGAGCGTAATCGATTGCTAAGAGTACAGAAGAGGCGACAACGTCAACCTTGGAGCGCATGACAGCAAAGAATCTCGTGGGTGATTTGCAGGAAAAAACTAGTGATTGAGCAGAGAATCTTGAAATGGGTTGGTGGTGGTATTGATCCAAAAAACAAAAAACAGTGTAAAGAAAGATCTTTTAGAGTGAATAAGCAAAAGGAGCAAGGGGCTTCTTGAGTTTGGATCCAAAAGCAAACATTGAAAGTAGAATTGCAATGTCAAAAGTGAAGGTAAAGGCCAAAAGTAAAGGTAAAGATGAAACAAAGAGAAAATTTCGGCTCTGTTTGGTAGAGTTTGTATCTTTGGTTTTAGCCTTCGATTTGCACGTGAGGTTTGTTTATAGTTTTTAAAAATTAATTTCACATTTATTTTTTAAAATTTTGTTCAAGGCGAGAAAATTTGGGCTAATTGATCGTCCTTTTGAATGTTCGGCCGGTTGATTATTGACCAGAACAGTGCATTTTTTTTAATTAAAATTGCCACTTGTTATTTTTTATATTTTAAATAAAAAAAATTTATGAGCTTTGAATAGAATTTTGAGTTGTGTATTTGATTATGAGTTATAAGTTTTTGTATCAAATATCATATGTCACATCAAAAATTCTTCACTCAATTCAAAACTCATTCACCAAACAAATTGTCCACACTCAAATCATAATTCCAAAACTCACAAACTCAAAATACAATTCTTATTCTCAAATCATATTTAGAAAACTCTACCAAACGCTACCTTCGTTTTCCTCTTAAATTTTTACGGATTTTTAATTTAACTTATTTTGATTAATATTAATTTTATATTTAAAATTTTAAAATTTTAGTCAATTTAACTTTTTGCCATCATATTTTGTCTATAATTAGACGGAATATACTGACGTGATACTAAAATTCATTTAAAATTTTATTTTACTCCCAAAACTATATCTTAAAAATCAATTTGCCCCCAAATATATTAAAATAAATTTAAATATTTAATAAATATTTTTTATCTCAATAATGAAAAAATTAAATTTTAAATAATATATACTTTGTAAAAAAATATAAAAATCCTCATTTCGAATTATCTTGAGATTATGAAGTATGGATAATTTGATAAACATGTCGTGTCCATACTGAATACTTACCGATGTATGATATTTCTGCATATGTACCGGGTACACAAAACACATACTCAAAATTTTTTTTTTCTTAATTTTTTGCGTATCCAGACATATCTAGTATATATCCAATTCGTGTCATATCTCAATCAAAACAATATTTTCTTCTACTATAAAGATAAAATTCCTTTTACTAGATTTCTTTTTCATTTTTAGTTTTGTGTTTATGGTTTGTAAATATAATAATATTTAATTTTGGTTTATTTTATACTTGTACTTTTGGCAATGAATGTCAATTGTATGTTGGATTTAACAAATTAAATCATTTAATTAATTTTTGTGTTATTCTAAATTAAAAACAAATATATTTTTTTACAAACGTATTAAGTCGTATCCATACCCTACATTTTTTTGGATTTTACTGTGTCGACATACCTGCATCGTACCAATACCAATACTCATACCCATACATGCGCTTCATAGGTCTCAAATTATCTCGAGTCGATCCTAGAGAAACTTGAGCCAAAATTTTTTTAACTACTCTATGTATGTGTGCGAGCACAATTGTAACTAGTTTATTACCCAAATTAATTTTAATAGAATTGATCGACTAATAGTAATTTCAAAATTGAGTAGGAAAAAATTTCAAAATTCGGTCAGTAGCCGGTACGGGTACGACATGTTTGTCGAACTACTTATGCTTTGTAGTTTCAAGATAATTCTAAATAAGGATTTTTATTATTTTTTATTTTTTATTTTTTGCAAAGTATATATTTAAAATTTAATTTTTTTCATTATTAAGATAAAAATTATTTATTAAATATTTAAATTTAGTTTTTTTATATTTTGAGGGAAAATTGATTCTTAAGGTATAGTTTGGGGGATAAAATAAAATTTCAAGTGAATTTTGGTGCCACGTCCGTATATTTCATCCAATTATAGAACAATGCGACTGTAGGGGCTAAATTAATCAAAATTTAGAAAATTTAGATATAAAATTAATATTAATCAAAGTTTAGGGATCAAATTAAAAAACGCGTGAAAATTTATGAACAAAATGATATTTCCTCTAAAACAAAAGCAAAGAGCTTTACTTGTATAAAAGTGAATCACCACCTTCTAGTCTTTGTGCTTTAAATAAATAAAGGAAAATGATATAGAGACATATTAGTTATTTTTTAAATTTAATAATGTGTAAGTGATATGATTAGTTGATAATTAGAGAATATATGAAAGAGAGTGCTACTTTTAATATTTTAATTGATTATCACATTACTAAATTTAAAAATTAAGTCTAATTTTTTATTTTGAGTAATACTCATAAATAAATGTAATTATAAAGATCAATAATGTAATCTAATTTAAGTTCTCAATTCACCGTTGGGTGTCAGTATAAATTTTTATTATTTTCATAAATTTTTAAACTATATCATGTACAGAAAGAGAATTAGGAAATTACAAATATATATACACTTATTTTTATTAAGTAAAATCGTTGAAAAAAATATATTTTACTCATTAAATTCAATGTAGGTGCATAGAAAATATCTAAAACACATATTTTTATTAAGTTTAATGATTAAAATATATATTCTGATAGTTTTACTATGATTTAGATTAAAAACAAATAAAAATTAAAAAAAAAACTTAAAATTTATTTTGTTATAAAGTTCAAACATTAATTAATTTATTTTTTTAATTTTTCTAAAAAAGAATTTTAAATTTTTTTTGGATGGGCAAAAGAGAATTTAAACTATTCCTATAAATTTGTTTAAGACACCAACCTGTAGAGGAAATATCATTTTGCCATCCAAACTATCACGCGTTTTTCAATTTGACCCCCCTACTTCGATTTATTTCAATTTAGTACCTGAACTATCAACAAATTGATCAATTTAACTCCTACCATCACATTCCGTCTACAATTGGATAGAATGTGCTGACGTGGCACCAAAATTCATTTGAAATTTCATTTTACCCTCCAAACTATACCTTAAAAATCAATTTGCCTCCCAAATATAAAAAAATTAAATTTAAATATTTAATAAATATTTTTTATATCAATAATGAAAAAAATTAAATTTTAAATAATATATACTTTGCAAAAAAATAATAAAAAAATATAAAAGTCCTCATTTAGAATTCTCTTGAGACTATGAAGTATGGATACTTCGACAAAAATGTCATATCCGTACCAGTTACTTACTGAATTTTGAAAGAAAATTTCCACTCAATTTTAAAATTACTATTAATCGATCAATTCTATTGAAATTAATTTGGATAATAAATTAGTTACAATTGCGCATACACACGCACATACAATAGTCAAGAAATTTTCAGCTCAATCTAGGACCAAGTTGAGATAATTTGAGACTTATGAAGCACAAGTATGGGTATGATTACTAATATTGGTACGATATGAGTACATCGACATAGTAAAATCTTTAAAAAATAGGGTGCGAGTACGGGTATGGTTTAATACGTTTGTAAAAAAATATTTATTTTAAATTTGAAATAATACAAAAAATTGATTAAATGGTTTAATTTGTTAAATCCAACATACAATTGACATTTAATGCCAAAAGCATAGGTATAAGATAAAATTAAATATTATTATATTAAATAACTTATAAACCATAACTTAATTTTAAAACCATGCTAAGCACAAAACTAAAAATGAAAAAGAAGTTTAGTAAAAAAAAAATTATCTTTGTAGTAGAAGAAAAATATTTTTTTCGACTCAGGTACGGTACGGCTTTGTTATATATTAGATATGTCTGGGTAGATCAAAAATTAAAAAAGAAAAATTTGAGTACATATTTTGTGTACTCGATACATATGTAGAAATATCATGTGTCGGTAAGTACCCCGTACAGATATGATTTTGTCGAATTATCCATGTTTCATAGTCTTAAAATAATTCAAAATGAGATTTTTTATATTTTTTATTATTTTTTTTGCATAGTATATATTATTTAAAATTTAATTTTTTCATTATTGAGATAAAAAATTATTTATTAAATATTCAAATTTAATTTTTTTATATTTGGGGGGCAAATTGATTTTTAAGGTATAATTTGGAGGGTAAAATGAAATTCCAAATAAACTTTGATATCATGTCAATTGTAGAAGGAATTTGATGGCAGAGATTAAATTGATCAATTTATTGAAAGTTTAAGTACTAAATTAAAATAAATCAAAGTATAAAGATCAAATTAAAAAACACAAGATAATTTAGGGATAAAATAATATTTCCTCCCAACCTGTATCATGCGCCTAACTTCGACTGGGCCATATGAATGCCTTTTTTGTTGCAATCCACTGGGAGTGTTCATAATTTATTATTATTATTATTATTATTATTATTTTTTAGCACTATCAATGTCTTCTGAATTTTTTTTTTTTTATTTCATATAATTTTTTTTTTGTAGGCACCAACCTGCATCATGCGCCTAACTTTTTTGTTGCAATCCACTGGGAGTGTTCATATCTAATTTCACATAATTTTTTTAAATTCTTTTTAAATTTTTTAACAAAATACAACGTTAGTATTAAAAAAAATATAGAATTTAAATTAAAAATGTTATGAATCATAAAAAATTATTTTAAATTTTACTTTGAAAGTGTGTGTGGTATAAATTTAAAGTTAAATGGATGTAAGTCATCGTCATAACAAATGTAAATTATTGATTCCTTTTTTCTAAAAAGAAATTTCTTAAGTATTTTTTTTTCTAAATTTCAAATATTACTGAAATTCAAATATAAATGTGGTCATGACGCTACCTATGGAGTATTATTGTTTTTGGTATGACTTGTCAGTTGTCTTTTTTTTTTTTTTTATTATTATGAAAAGAGATAATGCAACTCAAATAAATCAATAAGTCAATAAGCAGCTCATTTATTAAGCAATATCTCAGCTTTTTCTTTTTTGAATTTTCACTTCTTATTCACATATACTAGCAATAAACCCGTGCTATGCACAAAGTGAAAATTTTGCATTTTTTTTAAATATAAAATATTATAAAATAAAAATAATTCATCGTATTTATTTGAATGCTATAAAAAATTTCTATTAAAACAAAAATAGTTTAATAATTTTAAACTAACTAATAAAATTTAATTATTAAAAGAATGTCAAATTTCGTTAAGGATCTATATTGATTAGATGAATTGTAACATTAACTAACTTTTAATATCTCCAACAAAAAATAGTTTAAAAGTGTTGCAGTGATCTATTGCACGAAATAATATATTGAGCGATAAGATGGTATGAAAAAAACAAATGTTTGTGATTGTGTATCAGTTAGGGTTTTGTGTAGAGAGAGAACAGATTGAGGCAAAAAGAAAATGAAGGGAAAAAATAATCTCTCCTTTTGAATTTTTATAAGAGATAATAGGTTTAGGCAAATTAAAAAAGTTTCTTTAACTTTCCCTTTGAAAAGCATAAATCATAGGATATTATTAATTTTTATAATTATTTATTTAATGTGTTAACCAATAATATTTTTAAAAATTATTTTTTAATTCAAAAATTCACAAATTTAAGTGGAAGTATTGGAGCTCTCACAAGACTTCTCATGAAAAGTCCTTTTTGCTTTATATATAGTATAGATTTGTTTGGTTTTAAATTTTCAAAAACAATTTTTTTAGTTTTCAATTTATATTTTTGATTTTTAATTAAAATTTTTGATATTTTAATTAATTATTTTTATTTTTAGATTAATTTAATTTAAATATACTTAAAAAATTAAAATATTTGTGAAGAAATATTTAAAAACTCAATAACCACAACAAAAAAAAAAAAAAATGAAAATATACTAAATTTTAAGTGCAAAAGTTCTTCAACCCATTTACATCTTTGTAGGCTCACTTCATGTCTATCTCGATAATTCAAATCATTTATAACATAGGAGTCATTGAAAAAATTATTCACGCAAAAAATCAAATTGATTGGATATTAATATCTATGTATTTTGATTAAAAACGATGAAAAAAAATAAACGATTTCTTTTTAAAATCATATTTGCTATCTATTTTTTGACATGATTTTTTGATCCTATCATATGAATACCGATGTCTAATTGGCTTAATTTTTAAGTAGATATTCTATTCAATGGACCCCCTCCCTAGCCACCACCCACAATGACTAGCTCCAGCCACCCTTGTTCGCTTCTCCTAATTTCTCATCACCTCCGGCATCCATCTCCCACCTCTTTGCCACTTCTTAACCCCTTTCAACGACCTCTAAGTCCTCCTGTCACTCATGTCAACCATTTCACCCTGTCACTCATGTCAACCATTTCACACAGAAAGACATCGATCATAGTCTTTGCATGCCAATCACTACCTTCCAACTCAATAGTTTATCTCCTACTGATGCAAATTGAATTTAAAAATCATATAATTTATTTGTATTATTTTACTTTTGATTAGGATTATTATTTAGAAAAAAATTAGCGAAAGATTCCTCTCTAAACTTTGGGTAGAATATATATATTTTTTTATTAGTTGGGTGGATTATTAACTTTAGGTTGAAAGATTCCTTTCGGTTCAATTTCTTCAAAATTTTACAACAAGGTTGCTTTTTATACGTGTTCTATGTTTGTATGTCACTCAAATGTTGTATTAATTTGCATAATTTTGTTGATATTTAGGTTTCTTTTTTTCCACCTTTGTTCTATTATTGCCGTTTGGTTTTATGTTTATGGATCTTGTGATGCCAGAGAAATTCTATATATCAAGAGAATAGAAGTATGAATTTCACTGCCTTTCGAGTCGGTGAAGGAGGTCGCTGAAATTCTCAAGTCTCCTCTCTCTCGCTCTCTCAATGTGGCTTTCTAATGGTTTAGGTGATTGAAGTATGAATTTCATATTCATTTTCACTTGTAAATTTGATTGTCTTTTTTAATTTATGTGAGGGTTTCAGCTACATTTGTATCCAAGCAAATTTTTTTTTTCCTAATTTTTTAGCTCCCCAAAAAAATTATGTTTTGTTTTAATTTTTTTAACATCTTTTACATTTTTTTTAGTTAATTCTCAAGTACGTTGTTAAAGAAAGTGTGAATTTTTACCAGTTTGGTTTTTTGTTTTTTTAATTTTTCGGAGATAATTTCTTTATGATCATATTAGAGAAATTTCTCATTCACTTTGAATTTTCTTTGTGAAGAGTTGAAATTTCTTTGTGAAATTTCTCTTCACAAAATTTCTTTGGGCCGAAATTTTTCTGTGAAAATGTTGAGGGACCCCAATTACTATGAAAATGTTTCATATTTTTTATCTTATAAAATCTTAATATCAGAGATTTTAAGCTAAAAACCCCTATTATTTAAGGTTAAGATATTTAATTTCGTATTTATTTAGTTTTTCTGTTTCGTTTATTTTCTTATTTTACAAGAATAGAATTGTTTGCTTTACAATATTTATTTTTATTTCTTAATATTTTATTTTCTTTTTAGTCGTAGTTGATTTAGGAATTATTTTTTATTTATTATGAATAAGGTTATAAACGAAAAAAAATGTTTTGTGGCCCTAAAAACAGTGGCCCTAATGGCCCTAATTTCCTTTTTTGGAAAAGTCTGTTTTTTTTTCTTTTTTTTTTTTACCTTGTTTTTTTTTTGTATGCCTTATATGGAAATTAGGGGCATTTGGCCCCTAATTTTCGAGCTACCAACTGATCCCGATAAACGAATTAACTTTTGATATATTATAGACACATTGTTGAATAGAATTCTATTTTTGTTCCTATATTTTTGGTAACTTCGGATTCAATAGATTGTAAGAGAGTTATAGTTTTTTTCACTGCGCGATATGCTGTAGAGGTGTTCATGGGTTGGTTTGGTTCAATTTGACACTAAATTTGGAATCAACTTAATCATGATCGATTCTAATTTTTTGGATCCAAAATCAAACCAATTATGCACTAGAACCAACCCAACCTAACCCAATGTAGTTCGGATTGGTTCGGGTTAGAATCACAATTCCACTATTTTAAAAATAAGCAAATCAATCAATGATAAATAATTAAGGGTAAATTACACTTACCTCTGATGTTTGGTTTAATACATATCACCCCCTACGTTTGGAAAATTACACTAAACCCCTATCATTGTAATTATTTAGACGGAATAAAAACATTGAACTCATGCACTCTCTATTTTCTTGCTTTACTTTACTTCCTTTGATTTTTTTCCTTTCCTTTGCTGCTACTTTTTTTTTTAATGTAATTTCCTTTGTTTTTTCTACCAGGAGTTGTTGCCTTTTATACAAGTAAGAGGGATTTGTGAAATGAGACTATTAACCATAGGGATGAGAATGTAATTTTCAAAACGTCAAGGGGTGAGATGTAATTGGACTAAACCTCAGGGGGTGTTAGTGTAATTTACCCAATAATTAAAATAATTTTTTTTTAACATTTAAACATAGCACAAACAAAAAACAAAATATTATTTAATACAAATCAATGCAAATTAAATCCAACCCAAGCTTAAATATAATCAATAAATTAAACCCATTAATACAGCCAACACAAATTAAATCAACTGCGAAATTTGACTCAAGATTCTAATAATTTCTTCATTTACCTAATAATTTTTATATATGAAAAATTATTAAGTTTATTCAAGTCCATTGTAATAGAGCAATAAAGTGAAAATCTATCAATATAAATAAAATTTAAATATATACATATAAATAGGTTCGATTCTCAAATTGATTCGATTTAGGTAAGACCAAAATCAAGAACCAATCCAATTCTATCACTTGATGATTTAAAAACCTAAAACCAAACTAATACACTTGGGGGAGCCAGAAAAATATCCTACCTACAAGGGTAAAATATCCTAAACCAATCCAATGCTCTCTAGAAGAAGTTTTGGCAACACAAAAGGTCAAATCTGCCTATTTTGGCTGAAATATTTGTTGTGGGCTATCCGAAGAACTTAACATTGCAGCAAATTAACAGTAAGTCATTGTCTCCGACCAAGAACACATCTGCCGAGCAACTACAATTCCGCCGCCAAAAATAATATTTCACACAAGCACAGCCCCCACCAACTCGAACTCAACTAGTTTTGCTCAAACTCAAAGGTGGCCCTCTCAATTACACGGTGACTAAACTCGACATCACCATTGGTCCACTCACTGATGCTCGTTCATCTTCCTTGACAATAATGGAAGCATCAAACTTGCTTGCTACACCATCCTCTCCTCGGCGGAACTGCAGCGTGGGAATAACCATATCGGACATTCCCATCCCATTATCTACATTATTCAGCTAACAACATTATCTGTCAACTTTATACGGTAACATTTATCGGCTAACAACATTATGTCAACTTATTTGTCAACAATATTCATATTAACATGAACTCTACATTTATCAACTCAGCTTATTCGGCTTCGGCAACTTATTCGGCAA